>CM076576.1:215184794-215519974 GCA_034641835.2 Pinus albicaulis | reverse complement strand
GTAGGTTTTAACCCTGAACAGAAATATCTACACACGATTCTTATAACAGAAAATAAACAATAGCAAGAGCATAAAACATAAAACAGATAAACACAGAGATTTTCCCCTGGATCCCAAATCGGGACGACCAGCTTGATTTTCATTATATTCCTTTTAGTGTTACAACACATATATATACATGCCGGAGCATACATAAACCCCAATCCATTAACCCTGGATTAGAACATAACCGTAGTTCCCTTGACCGGATCTACAAAAATACCAGGGGCCGAAAACTATCGAACCCCAAAACCATGTGCAAAACCATGCACAAAACCATGGGCGGATCCGCCTATGAGTGGGTCCGCACAAAAAACAAATTTTGGCCAGGGCGCTGCCCCGGACCCCAACGGTGGGGACTGCTTCGCCCCTCGTGACCCCCCAGCTACGCCCGACGCAACATACAACGCGTGGGGCTAGTCGTGGAAAGAATATAACACATACCCAACATTCTCCCACTTGTTGTTTTCTTTCAGCAGGGGGCCACGGGAGAGCTTAGTCATTGGCCCAATTCTTCAACACCCATTGTTTCTCTACACCAAGAGAACTTCTGAGTGCTCACAGACTTTTTCAATGCATCTGCAACATTCTTCAAGTGTCCACCTTTACCAGCAACACCCTTTTAGCCTCAACCATATCTCTAACAAAGTGATATTGAACATCAATGTGCTTTGTCTTTGAATGATAAGCAGGGTTCTTAGCCAAGAAAATTGCACTTTGGCTATCAGAGTCTATCCTTATAGCTTGCTGTACCAACCCCATACTTGAACACAATCTCTGCAACCAAATTGCTTCCTTGCTTGCATGAGTGGCTGCTATGTATTCTGCCTCTGTAGTTGAAAGAGCCACTACAGACTGTCTTTTACTCATCCAACTGACTGCGCCTCCAAATTGGCTAAACACATACCCACTTGTAGATCTTCTTTGGTCCAGATCTCCAGCCCAGTCTGCATCAACAAAACCACGAATGTCCAACATTCTTTCCAATCTTGGTCTTCCCTGGTAGCACAAGCCATAATCACTAGTGCCACGTAAATATCTAAAAACCCGCTTCATTGCTGTCCAATGCTCCTTCCCTGGGTTTGACATAAACCTGCTCAATACTCCCACTGCATGTGCAATGTCTGGTCTAGTACAGACCATTGCATACATCAGGCTACCCACTGCACTTGCATATGGAACACGGGACATGTCCTCCTCTTCTTCTTGTGTCTTGGGACACTGTTCAGCAGACAGCTTTGCACCTACAGGAATAGGAACACTCACTGGTTTACTATCCTGCATATTGAACCTCTGCAATATAGTCTCGACATACTTCCTCTGGTTTAACCAGAGCATCCTCTTTTCCCGATCTCTCTTAATTTCCATGCCCAAAATATAGTTTGCGGCACCAAGATCCTTCATGTCGAATTTGGAGAACAGTTGGGTCTTCAAATCTTGGATAATTTCTTTGTCATTTCCAATCAACAACATATCATCCACATACAATACCAAATAAATAACACGGTCACCAATTAATTTAAAATAAACACGGTGATCCTCCTTGCTTCTGGTGAAGCCAAGTCCCCGTATATAGGTATCAAATTTCTGATACCACATCCTTGGTGACTGTTTTAACCCATACAGAGACTTCTTCAACTTGCATACTAGTTCTTTCTTACCCTTCACCATAAAGCCTTCAGGTTGCTTCATGTAGATCTCCTCTTTTAGATCCCCGTGAAGAAATGTTGTCTTCACATCCATCTGTTCTATCTCAAAATCAAATGCAGCAGCAACAGATAAAAGTAATCTAATAGAAGTAACTTTGGCAAGAGGAGAAAAAATATGACCAAAATCAATTCCCGGCACCTGGGAATAACCTTTTGCTACCAACCGAGCTTTTTATTTCTCCACCTTGCCTTCTACATTCATCTTCTTTTTAAACACCCATTTGCTCCCAATGGGCTTCCTTCCAGCCGGCAACTCCACCAAATCCCATGCATCATTTTTGTGCAAGGATGCCATTTCATCAACCATGGCCTCCTTCCATAGTTTTCCATCCTCTGAATCTACTGACTCCCTGATAGTTCTGGGTTCATCATCAGTTATAGTTAAGGCAAAACCTGAACAGAAAGTAGATGGACTGTACCTTTCTGGTTGCCTTCTTTCCCGAACTGATCTTCTCAAATTTGGAGTTTGTGGCTCTTCATCTTCTGAGTCTTCTTCTGTTGTAGAGTCTGATTCATCCTCCTTTAGCTCAAACTCTATCTTCTCGGGTTCCTTTGGTAGGACTTCATGTTTAACAACATCTTTCACTTCTCTAAACACCACATCTCGGCTGTACACAACCTTCCTTGTTTCTGGGTTCCAAAGCTTGTAACCCTTTAAACCATCCTTATACCCAGTAAAGATGCACCTTTTAGATTTATTATCCAACTTGGTCCTTTTCTCCTTTGGAACATGTACATATGCATCACATCCAAATACCCTTAGATGTGAAAGAGAGGGTTTCTTACGAGTCCATACCTCATGTGGAGTCTTATCCTCCAACGCTGATGAAGGTGATCTATTAACTAAGTAACATGCAGTCTCCACTGCCTCTGCCCAGAATTCTTGTCCTAACCTGGTACCACTGAGCATGCTTCTTGCCTTTTCCATCAGTTTTCTATTCATTCTTTCTGCAACTCCATTTTGCTGAGGTGTGTATGGAGTAGTCTTCTGCCGTGCTATACCACACTTCTTACAGAACTCTTCAAATTCCTTCTTGCAGAACTCCCCACCATTATCTGTCCTCGGCGCCTTTATCTTCTTCTCTGTCTGGTTTTCCACCAGAGCCTTAAATTCTTTAAATCTGTCAAAAGCTTCAGATTTCTTCCTCAAGAAATATATCCATGTATTCCTTGAGAAGTCATCTATGAATCAAACATAGTACACAGACTTTCCCAGTGATGGAATTGACACAGGTCCAAACACATCACTGTGCACAAGTTCTAATATTTTGTTCGCCCTCTTAGCACCAGAAGGAAAACTCACCCGATTCTGCTTCCCATATACACAATTTTCACAAAAATCGAAATCCAGAGAACAATTAGACATACCTTCTACCATACCATCTCTATGCAGTATCTGAAGGCCCTTCTCTCCAATATGTCCAAGCCTTTGATGCCATAGCATGGTCTTTTCTCCAAAGATAGCTAGGCTTTCCGCTCCACTTTCAGGAACCATAGAACTGTTACACCCATCAATAACAGTGCTACCTTGTAGCTTGTACAGAGTTCCAGTCCGAACTCCCCGCATTAATACCAGTGCTTCCCGAACCATCTTGCAGGCATCTTTCTCGAACACTGTTTTTACACCTGCATCATCCATATTGCTTACAAAAATCAGATTTCTGGCCAATGTAGGAATATGCAGAACACCAGGAAGTGTTCTAATCCTTCCACCTTGCAGCTTCAGCTTGACTTTTCCACGTCCGACGATTCTGGCCTTCCTATCATCCCTTAGGAAGACATCACCACCATCATATTTCTCATACTCGCAGAACCACTCCCTATGGGGAGTGAAGTGAAAGGATGCACCTGAGTCAATCAACCATGACTCATGATCTACATGTGTATTTGAAGAAGAAGCCAAATACACATCCCCACCTTCATATGAGGTGGTTTTTGCCTCTGCAGAAGGAGCTTCATCAGATCCCTTTCCTTTCTCAGGAGCTTTAGATCTGCATTCCTTTTTGTAGTGTCCTTCCTTTCCGCATTTCCAGCACACCTTTACAAACTTTCCGGGAGATTTAGATCTCCCTCTAGATTTAGATCTCCCACTCGAAACCTTATTCTTGTTTCTTTTCTGGGACCTTCCTCGTACAGATAAGGCATCTCCATTCTGACCCTCCATATTTCTTCGTCTCATTTCCTCCGACAGCAAGGCTGAGACAATTTCATCAAAATTCAAGGTAGTTGTATTGCTACCTATTGCAATAACCAGACTGTCCCATGAATCTGGTAGAGAACACAACAAGCTGATGCACTTATCTTCATTTGAGATTTTAATATCAACAGATGACAGCTGACTTACCACAGTATTGAAGGCGTTCAGATGCTCTGTCACCGAGTCTCCATCCTTCATCCTCAGGTTATACAGCTTTTTCTGCAGGAACAACTTATTCACCAGAGACTTAGACTGGTACAAAGTCCCTAGCTTTTCCCACAAGGTCTTCGTCGTAGCTTCCCCAGATACATTCAACAATACTGAATCTGAGACACACAACCGTATTGTGCTTTTAGCCTTCCGATCCAGTTTCTTCCAGTCTTCATCTGACATTCCTGTTGGCTTAGTACCTGGATCTACCGCGATCCACTAATCTTTATCCACCAGCAGATCCTCCATCTTGAGCTTCCACAACTCAAAACTCTGACCATTAAATTTCTCGATCTCTATCTTTCCGCCGCTCGCCATATTCTTTCACCGCAAGAATCGATCCCGCAGATCTCCCACTGCACAGGGTCTACCACAGGCCCGAGCAAAAAAACCTCAACAACAAAGGCGTCCCCTTGAAGCCGAAACAACTCCGATACCAAATGTAGGTTTTAACCCTGAACAGAAATATCTACACACGATTCTTATAACAGAAAATAAACAATAGCAAGAGCATAAAACATAAAACAGATAAACACAAATATTTTCCCTCGGATCCCAAATCGGGACAACCAGCTTGATTTTTCATTATATTCCTTTTAGTGTTACAACACATATATATACATGCCGAAGCATACATAAACCCCAATCCATTAACCCTGGATTAGAACATAACCGTAGTTCCCTTGACCGGATCTACAAAAATACCAGGGGTCGAAAACCATCGAACCCAAAAACCATGTGCAAAACCATGCACAAAACCATGGGCGGATCCGCCTATGAGTGGGTCCGCACAAAAACAAATTTTGGCCGGGGCGCTGCCCCGGACCCCAACGGTGGGGACTGCTTCGCCCCTCGTGACCCCCCAGCTACGCCCGACGCAACATACAGCGCATGGGGCTAATCGTGGAAAGAATATAACACATACCCAACACCGGTTGATTTTCTCTGAGTATTTCTCTTTCATTCAGACTAATCCTCTCCATCAGCCTTTCAATTTTCCTCACCAAATTGTCAATTTTTGCATCAGATGTGGAGGATACAGGTTCTTCTCTTATTGTGACTCTCCTCTCAGTCCTCATCCTAGCCCATTTTGCTAATAAATTAGCTTCTACACTCACAACATCCTTTTTCATTTCCTCTAAAGTTGATGAGTCTCTTTCCCTAAGCTGATAGGCCATATCTGGGTCAAATCCATCCAAGAATTTAACCAGAACTAACCCTTGGGGTGGTTTCATATTAGCAGGGAGTGCGTTGTATATGTTGTTAAATCTAGTACAATGGCCTTGCACACTCTCTTCTGTAGATCTCTTAATAGTTTCATATTCTAATAAAATCTACAGTGGATTTTTCTTGACTTCCCATCTGTTTATAAATGTTTGGCGAAAATCAGGGAGGTTGTGAATACTATTAGCAGTTAAAAATTTAAACCATTTTTTTGCTTCACCCCCTAAACTCCGGGCAAACATTCTGAATTTGACACTGTCATCATCAATTTCTTGTAGGTCAAA
This sequence comes from Pinus albicaulis, assembly GCA_034641835.2. Classification (NCBI taxonomy): domain Eukaryota; kingdom Viridiplantae; phylum Streptophyta; class Pinopsida; order Pinales; family Pinaceae; genus Pinus; species Pinus albicaulis. The sequence continues at coordinate 215,514,311 of CM076576.1, read as the reverse complement.
ACAAACATTCATTTTATCTATGTGTTGCTGGGCAGTCACAAGACCGGTGCTATCAAATTATGGAATCTTAGATTGGTAATCCCGGAGCATAGGAGGTAAAGGTGCTGGCAGCACCGATGGGGCTTATCTGGCTGCCATGATTGGTGGAGGTGGTGGAGGGAGATGAACGATGGGTGAAGTAGGATGGGTAGAGGTACAAAATATGGATGGGTCAAAAACTGTAAGGTCAGTTCAATTTTGAGATTTGGTTTTGAAGAGACCTTGTTCAAAGCAAAAACCAAATTGAATGTCTTGCAAAGTGACAAAGTTATCAGGTAAGGAGCTAGACCTGTAAAGAACTCTGTCACTGGTTTGAATTTTTATTCTAGGAGTTTTCCTCAAGATCCTCTCAGGATTGTATACAATAGGATGGGGATTTGGATTTGGATGAGACCTGGTGGATATTATTTTGGGAGCTAGAATTTAGTTTGAAATCACATACAAACTGATTATTGAAGACTGAAAGAAACCAATCTTTAAAAGAAAACTATATCGTACAATGCTTTTTAGCTGGGATTTTCTGAACTTGGTTGAAAATTGAAAATTTTCAGTTATGTCCCCAGTATGGTTGCCACTATGTTATCACTCTATAATTTATAATATTGGCAAGACTAAATTATAAAGAACAACATCAAAACCACTTGAAGCCTAGGATCTAGCCCTCCTAGACTCAGAGAGGGATCTCCCTATATAAATTTAGATTTGTTTCAAGCTTCCAAATATTAGGCTAGTTAAATTAATTATGAGAGTTGTTTTGTTTGATTGTTCGTGGTTGGATTTAAGGGGTTCCTAAAAATGGCTTCCATTGGGCTATGGAGTCGAAATAGGCTAGGTATATGCATCGAATTCCAGAGAAAATGCAAGGAAAGCTCGCTGTGAATATTGGTGCTTATAACTGAGTGGAATTATGAAATGGAGAAAACATTTTCAGTAATGACTTAAGAGAAATTAAGAATTCTTAAACCATACATCAGAAGAAAACATTAAAATCGTAAAGACAGTCAGAATTAAGGTACTCTGAACAATAAATTTTAATCTAACTTTCTTGTTTTACAATTAGAATTTCAAATGGTGCACATGAAAGACTACAGTGGGAAAACATTAAACATGAATGAGGAAAAACATCACCATGATAACACAGCACATGAATCTTACAGACTGATCTATTTATTGATGCTCCAGCTTGAGAAATCACAATTACTTGCAATGAAAAACACTTACAATTCCAGGGTCCAACCCCTAATACTGAATAAAATGTTGTATTAAACTATTTTGCAGCTGATTTCCGTTATTAAAAGGGCATCCAGTTCGTTCATTAAAACATGGATATTGTGTTTGACGTGTTTTTCTTCAACATGGATATTGTGTAATGGCCTTCAATAGATGTCTAAATTCATTATAAAGTCGTTCTTTAGTGTTGTGGCAGTCTGATGTGTAGGAAATTTGATACTGCTGAGTTGTTCTGATACACTGGATCTGATGATGTAGATAATTCATTGAGCAACATGTTTTGTCAGCATGTAGAGTTGTCATCCTCTGTGGAGTCCACACTAATTTTCCCATTCCTTTGAGTTGTAATATTAGTTCTATTAAACTTTCTGTAGTCTTCATCAGCCTTGTGTACTTCACAAATGTTGGCCTCAACTGAAAGATGTGCGTAATTTCATGTTGTATGAAGACCTCATTTCTGATAACTTCATAAAATGCTTTCCCCGTCATATTGTTCTTCATATTGGTATGCTTGGATGTATCCTTTGAAATCCCGTGATATTTTTTATATAATTGGTGCTTAGCATCAACTTATCATTGATAGAAAATAACGAAGACAATCCCTTTTGTTCAGTGTCTCAATCCTATTGACAAATCTACTTACTCCAATCTCCAGCTGATGACATCTTTCTTCCCGCTATGTAACTAGACTCTTCTTGTTTAGCACCTTTTTTATCTTAAGTATGGTGGTTGTTCTGTCTGCTACTTGTAGTTGCTCCACTTCATGACTACTTTTAGCATTTAGGAATCTGATGGTATTGTTGGTAGTTTGGGGCTTATCCCCAAGTTCATGTTTGCTCTCTCAATGGAAACTTTCAATGATTCACTTAAATCCATCTGTTCACAAATTATTTGAACTGATGGCCATATATCATTCATAGATTCAATTATATCCAACCAAAAAATTTGTTTAACTCTTCCTACCATGCTCCTAATTTAGGACTCCTGAAGGGGCTTTTGCAATCCTTCATTTAACCTTTTGCTGATCCGGAAACTCCGATGGAACGAGCTTAATATTTCCTCTTCATCTAATCGTGTAGGTCACTGACTTGATCTTGTAGCTTTTTAATTTCTGCTGTCTGTAAGGGCATGTTCTCCATAGCTTTAGCTAACTGCTCAGTGCCTTCCCCTGGTGTACCTGTTGTTGATGTAGATGCTGAAATCACTATAAGAGGGATTGCTTGCAGTGGAATCATGGCTTTGGCTGCTTTCTTCACTGCTTCCTTAACTGCATCTTTTACTTCTTTCTGTATGTCCTTTACCATCTTTTCCATTTCATTTTCCATTTTCTTCATCTGCTCAACTTGTTCATTGATCATCTGCATCATTTCTACCCTTTGTGTCTCATTTGATTCTATCTTCTTCTGTAACTTTTCATTCTGTAAACACACCCTTTGCCCAACTCAGCCTCTTATGATCGTGCTCTTTGAATGAATCTTCAATCTGGGTAGCATTGGCAGAGTTTAAAGCATAAAACCCTTTATTCCTCTAATAATTGGTAGAAATTCCCTTTTCTTTGGTAAATGGTGGAAAACCTTTGAATTAGTGGTCGAGTCCTTATGCCGCGTTTAGCCCTTTTCTTCATAAAACAACGTAACAAACCTCATACACCCAGATTTGAAATCCTTTAGGCTTCAACATTGACCCGCATCGCGTCCACCCCAATATCGTAAATCACACTTTGTCGTTTATAACATATACACTTGCGCTTATCCTCCTGAGCTCGCGAATTGCGATATGTGATTTGGTCCCACCAATATCACAAATCGCACTTCGCAAAGTTTAGAGTTTATAGCACATCGCAAAATATAGATTTTATCGCGCATCACAAAGTTCATAATTTATCGCACATCGCTAAGCTTAGAGTTTATCTCACATCGCAAGGTTTGGGATCAGGAAAATGATGTAAGTGCTAAAACTTGCAATGTGCGATGACAGAGGGTGATGTGGTAGGACGGAGATGGGGCCCATTTAATACCACAAATCGCAAAGTTTAAGACTTTATTACAAGGAACGGGAGTTAAAGGCTAAAACTTGCGAAGTGCAATGTGCAACGAGAACATGGGTGATGTGGCAGGATGGCGATGGGGCCCATTTAATACCGCAAATCCCAAAGTTTAAGGTTTGGTTACAAGGAACGAGAGTTAAAGGATAAAACTTGTGAAGTGTGATGTGCGACGATAGCAGGGGTGATGTGGCACGATGGAGATGGGGCCCATTTAATACCGCAAATCGCAAAGTTTAAGGTTTTGTTATGAGGAACGTGAGTTAAAAGCTAAAACTTGCGAAGTGCTACGTGCGACAAGAATATGGGTGACGTGGCATGACAGACGGTGGAGCCTAGGGAATGAATGAGCATCGGGGGGGTTGGGGAGAGTAGAATTCAGGATAAAAGGGAAAAACTGTAAAGGGATAATATAATCTTCGTGAGCTTGGAGAGTAATCACAATGATTTAATATAAATAAAAATATCCCACTTAAGGATAAATTTCATTCTCTAACCTTTATCAGTAAAATACCCTTTGTCCCTTCGATATTTTTCTTCCGCCATGAGAAAATGCCATTTTTATGTTATACTTGGTGGAATAGTCTTCAAATTTCCCTTCCATTCTTCCTTCTCAACATATCTACCTACCCAAAGCTGCTCGTCTAACATTTTTTCTTCTTTTTCAGGGTGCATTTGGACTAGCTACCCCTTAAATCATTTTAATTTGAATCTCTATCCTAACACCTATCCTTATTTCAGCCATTGACTCAGTTTAAATTATTGAGTCAATTTCATTTTCTGCTTAATCTACTGATAAGCCAAGATTAAACAATTTGGAAAATCTTTATTTTCTAACATATCAATAGAAATTGAAAATAGTCCAATCATGATTAAACTGTATGACTAGACAAACTTATCTAATGAGTAGTGGCATTTGAACTTGCAACACTTTCAGTTTTATTTATTTTTGGGGTTTTCTTTCTTTTTTTCTCTTTTTCTGTTTTTTATACCCTATTTTCTTTCTTTTCATATATTTTTTTTAATTTGAAATCATTTTAATTTTGAAAAGCCTTTCAATAATGAAAATTTGTCAGAAATTTGAAGTATCCAATCACCTTGAGATCCTATAATTTATAGGGTACTAACACAATTTAAGGAAGATAATTTTGGAAATAGAAGAAAAAATAACAAAATAACAAATAAGAGGTAGAGATAGAATCATATAGTCTGGAAAATAATTTTCAAGCAACATAACCATGCCCAAGGAGAGTAGGAAACTAAAATTTGGGAATCTCCGACCTAGTGGATGTTGATTAAGTTGATTTAGGACCATGCCGAACTTCGAAATATCGAAGAAAAATGTTCTTTTCTCTAACAAGAGTTTGTTACCTGAAATAACACATATAACATCAATTAAATAATGGAACTTAACATATAAAAAAAAGGAAAATAACATGTTAGGGTTTTGATGAAATTACCTTAAAAGGGTTATGGATTCTACTGTAATTCTTCTTCTTGCATATGACACAAAAAAATTTAATTGTTGTCTTCTCTGCAGAAGGAGTTTGCAAATAAATTAAAATTTATATAGAGAAATTAAGACAATACAAATGTGCTTGTCCTTATTTAAACCCATAATGCCAATGAAAAAAAATATATATATATATATATATATATATATATATATATATATATATATAAAAGCCCAGATCAATATTATTTTTATTAAAACTTTAAAATTTTACACAGGGTTGTCCCTGTCCATTAATACTCAGTTAAGAGTATTAACCCAAAAATATGCATCCGTCAACAAACAACTACTGTTCGAAGTGAACCAAAATCGTGAAAATATTAGATAAGAACAATAAAACCCTTTTTCCATTGCTAAACATCAGATTAAACCTCAGATGGGTTGCAAAGAAGATTTTAAATCAATAATGCTAATATATAATAGATGGTTTCCAAACCCTTTCTACCTTCCAAGACCGGGTTTTATATCTATACAATATAATAGACTGAGTTGCGAAAGTGAATTAACAAATATATATACAAGAAGTAGAGGATTAAAAAAAAACATACTTTTCTTTGCTTTCTAATAAAAATAGTCACGTTTAGGAGACAATAAATTATAAATTGGTTATAAACCAAATGATAAAACGAAAAGTGTAGAACTCCTATTGAAATTCACTCAAGCGTGACTTGGTTGAAATGAAGGTTTTAACCTAAATTGCTAACTTGAAAGAAAAAAAGAGCCGATGAGTAGTACATGTAGAAAAAAAGTGGCGTTCTTCCATGGTCGTTGTCCAACTTGTAATGGAGTAAGCCATTATTGTTTGAATACTGGAATACTTGCAAATGAAACCTTAAAAGAAACAAGGTAAATGTCATCATTAGTTGGAAATCATACAAACGCCACATAGAATTTCTAGAAAATATATTTGGAAGCAAAAGTGATAAAAAATGTCACATTGCCCTTAATATCAATTCACAGAAAACCAATCCTAACAAGTAGCCAACAATTTCGAAAACTCATTAAATTCTGATAACGACGAATTTTTTCACTAAAAACTCTTCCATAACAGAATAAATTCAATGTAACAAATTTCATCGAATAACCAATCCACAAAGTGTCATGAAGGTTTTAAATGAGTAAAAAATGAAGTCTAAATAGTTTAAGTACCACTGTGAAACCCTAAGCATATCAAAATTGTCGATATAAAAAGGAGGGCTTATCACTATTACTGTCTGTATGTCTTGTTAGTCACTAGTGATCAAATTATGCTCTTTCATATGGTTGATAGGGTCCTAGGGAATTTTTTTGTAGTTTAAATAAGTTTTCAAATAAAATTTGATCATTGGTTGGGATAGCTAGGTAATTACTACTCCTTTCATTCTTATGGTCAATAAACATCATCATGGTTAGGTCATTACTTTTTGGAAGACTATCTTGGTCATCTTGGTCATCATTCAACTTATTTTTCCATGTAGTGTCAGCATTAGGTCATATTGTCAAAATCATGAAAATAGGTCATGTCATCATCAAAATCACCATTAAAAGTAGTAATAGGGAAAAGTGTTCAATAATGATTTCTAGAGTTCATTTGGATCTCTATTAAGATGTAAATATATGTAAAGAGGTTTCAAAGCTGCAGTACACAAGCAATCAATTCAATTGGTGAAAAGACAAGGTGGCGCCACATCATTACCAAAGAGAAAAATTTATTTCAAACTATTCAAAAGGCCAAAAAAGCATTTCATTTTCTCATTTCACCCTCGTGAGACATTATTCTATCAGCAAGGATCTTGTCTCCCTCTGAAAATCAATTTCTTGCCTTGGAAAGCTAAATTTCCTTGCTGCGATGCACTTTTTTGAAGTTCGCTGCATTTTTCTTCAGGAAGGAAAATATCTTCTTTCCAGTGGTTTATTGATCAAGCGAAGGTCCCAAATCATAATCTATAAGTAAGTGGGTCTAGTGGTTTATTGCATGCTTGAAGGCTCAGAAATCCCCTCTCCTAGGGTTTTGCTGCGTTTTTGGTCAAATAAGAGTCTTTGGTCAATTTGTTGTGAAAGACCATGAAATTAATGCTCATACACCCTCCCCCACCTTTCATATACAATCCTTTACACTTCCCCTCATCCCTTTCCCTCATTTTCATCATTTCCCTACAAACCCTAGCCTACATTACACTTTCCTAGGTTAGGATTGTGTTTTTCCCTTTTGCACCCTTTCCCCTCACTCATTTCCAAAAATTCCACCTCCCTACACTCCCTAACATCTATCCCTATCCCCCTAAATTTTTCCAATAATTTAGACACCCTCAAACCCCTTCATCCCCCTCCATTCCTAAAACTGCCTAAAATCCCTATTTTTCCTACACCAAAACCTTAATTTCCCTTCCTAGTGAGTTAGATTTTCACATGGATTCAGAGCCCATTGAGAAAAGGAGGCATAAGGAAGGTTAGATCAATAGATATGAATCCACCAGACTACAGGATATAATGGCTTCACCATTTCTCAAGAAATCATTCCAGGATGCAAGTTGCCTTGTTTTTTGCCAAAAGATTGAAGAACTTTGTTTTAGTGATAAAATTACAAGCACCTTTGCCACTAGTCTAAGGAGGGATAAGGTAACCATTTCAAGGATTGTGTTTACTATTTTAGTAGAGGCCATTTCCATAGCCACAGGGATCCCAAATCAAGAAGAGCTTTGGTTCAAAAGGAGAGACCTAGATATTGAAAATTACAAGATGTTTTTGAAGCCTCCTTACCAAGCTTCTCCAAAGCACATTTTTCAATTTAGACACTTGCTTGAAAAGTATACCCCTCTCATGAATATGATCACGAAATATTTCACATGTGATGGTAGTTTTTCAAGGATATATCAGTACTGTGTTAGACTATTGATGCATTTCACTGGTGTCAAAGCTCTCAACCTACCTCACTACCTCTACAGAAGCTTAGTAAAAATGGCAGAGAAAGTACATAGTCATAGGGGAAGATCACCATGCAATATTGTTCCATCATGGCTTGGTGAAAATCATTGTTTTTCATAAGCTCATACAGATCAACATGTCTTAGGAGGGGTTCATGCTTTCAACCTCTCTTTTTCCTACTCCAACTCAATCAAGCAGTCAGTCTACCCATTGACTTCACCAAGACAACAAGAAGTGTGTTCCACAAGAACACCTAGGGTTGAGGTAATAAAACATATACTAGAGGAAATAGGCTGATGTTTTAACCTGGTAGTGTGGAAAGGGCTCAACCTACATCAGTGGAAAAAGAGACATCAACACATCAACATGAAGCACCATTGCAAGAGGAAGAACAAGTACATTTTGACACTGACATGGCATACATAAAGATGCATGAGGAGGAAAAATAGCCAAATTAGATCATCAAAGAGAAGGGAGCTGAGATTAGAGAGCTAAAGGATAAATTATGAAAGTCAAACTTCATGATCACATTTCTTCAGGAGGAGAATAGGCAACTCCAAGTCAAACAAATTTTGCTTAGCAAGCCCAAGGCAGATTTGGAGAAGGATAGTGGAAAAGGTAAATCAATGGTTGATGTTGATGAGCTTGAGGATCAGGAAGAGTAAACCAAACAAAGGAGGCCGAGAATAAGAGGTCTCAAAAGGTAGCAAGAGTAATAAATTGAACCATCTCCACCACTAGGTCAAGAAGACTTTGATGATTGATTGTAGAAGAAATTGAGCAATATAAGGAATTTTGGCTTGACAATGTAAATTTTCACTTAGAGAAGCTTCTTGAGAAGGCTAACAGGAACAGTAAACTTCAGAGGCACATGGCCATGCACTACTGCACAAGCAACATGATTTCTCAAATCAGGATCAAGCATTTATAGAAAAAATTGAAGCAAACCCTAATTAGGAAAAAGGAGAAGGAAAAACTTGATTTGATTGTTGAGGCATCACTCATTTCCTAACACATCATATTCTAACTTCATGGGGCGAGTTTGGACAATTTTTGAGAAAATTTTGGAAATTTTTGAAATTTTGGTGGTTTTTGGCTTAAACAGGAAAATGCAAACAACCAAAAGCGCAGCGCCTTGGCGCTGCGCTTTTCCATCAGAGGTACAAATCCCATAAAATCTACATCAATGGATAGCTTATGACCTTCATGTCTCAGTTATCTAATTTTTGTGCCATGTCAACATTCAAGTTGGGAGAAAAGTGCAAAAAACATGCTAAAAATTCACTTTCTGACACCTTTTTGACCCAGGCACTGCACTTTTGGAGTAACCTTGGGAGAATGAATTTTTCTCAGCCTTGGAGGGGAAATTTTTCTTTCATAGGAGTCTATGGATAACTAGACATCCTAAGATTTCCAATGGTACTTTCATATCAACATTTGGAGTACAGGAAGGCAATTAAAAGTGCCCTGCAAGACGGCATTGCACTTTTCCCTTGAGGTCAAATTTTCGAGTTTCTTCTGTCAAACTTGGTTTCTCATGATGTAATTCCTCTTGTTTTGAGTTGACCTGATGTAGATGAATGTAATTATGCTTTTTAATGTCATTTTGATGTAATTATGAAGGTCATTTATGATAGATAGGTCAGTCAAAGGCTAAAAGGAGAGTTTGTTTTAACCTCCCTAATCTTAGGTTTGGTAGGATAAATTTGTGTAAAATGCTCCTATCTTCAGGGATTCGACCCCTGAGAGAGGGGGAGATGGTTTTGGTCTATATATATCTAGTTTTTAGTCATATTCAAGGTTGGACATCAGAGAGTAGAAGTCTTTGAGCTTTGTGTACAATTGATATTTGTAGAAATACAAGTTCAGTTGCAACTATTATATAGGGATTCATGTGGTATGATTTTTTGGCAGTGTTTTTCTTCTGTAATTCACTTTTATGAACGATTAATTAATCTTCTTTCCATATCTATGCTTTCAGTGATATTCCTATAATATGTTAAACATAATTCTTTAAACTTATGCTCTGTTTTGGTAGGAATTTCATGTTTATGTTGTTCATCTTCTAATAAATGAAATCATTCCTGTCATGCTCATTTTGATCCTTTGATTTTCCACCCTACACTACAATTGACAATCTTAAAGTGCCACTGAAACATATCTACCATGCCCCTTTGTATCCTTGCAACTATAATATTTTGGATCTGACCTAGTTTCCTTGGCCTCTCCTCTTGATCCAACAAAAACCCTAAATTTCAACACCCTAGAGCTCAGACCTAGCCTAATATATTTTTACGCTATTCAGTCATATTTTGGCTGTAATATCACAGAGAGATCCCTCTCTGATTTGGTAGGGATAGCTATCAAATCCTAAGTGGTTCAAGGTTACCTCCACCAGTTTCCATTCTCAGCCATGGGACACTCTGGAGGATAAAAATTTTGGCGTCGTTTTTGGGGAACGAAAGATTACATCTTCCATGGGATTTCACGACAAATTTATTGAGATCTAGGCCCGTGGATGACATTACCTAGTTTTCAAGAAGGCTGATTCAAAGTTTGCAGAGCCAAAGTGGAGTTTTTAGAACTGGCTCCTAAGAATAAGTTCACAAGATCAAACCTTGATCCTAATCCACCATCTTCGGTTGAAGACTCTGAGGGGATTCTAAAGAAACAACAATCACAACTCCAACAAGTTGACTCAAGTTCACCATCACTAGTAATATCTATTTCACTTCTTTCTGATTTTACTACTCTACAAGATTTACCTTTCGACATCAAGTTTGAGCTTTAATTGTTCAGAACTAAATCTAAAACTTCACTTTCAGAAATAGTATATCATCCTATAAAATCTGAATTGATTCCACCATATTTAGAGTCCGCATCTAAAGCTGATAGGAAGGTCTGGTAACAATTCCACAAGCTTCAAATATTAGCCAATAACTTGCAGTACACCTCTGAGAAATCCTATATTCAGCATCCGTAAGAAGGCTTGTTTTCTGCCTCATCCTTACCTTCATCATCTCATTTAGCTACTACAACATCTTCCACACCTTATTCATCACTTCCTCTGAAAATAGCTCCTCAAACAACACCTCCTATTGTTACCCCTGCACAACCTTCTGCAACATTCATGGCGATATTTGGTCCTTTAATATTACCTGCTCAACTCACTACTTTACCTCAAGGGTATGGTCGAAGGCTCCCTTTTTTGATGGGACAACAGAGTTTAAAACCCTGCAACATATGGTGAAAGTCACTGATTTCATCGATATTGAAGAGATTGACAACGATGATGCACAAATGAGGGTAACTGCACAAAGTTTTTCAGGAGATGTGAAAACATGGTTTCATAATCTAACTCCAAATTCAGTTGCAAATCCACATCAGTTGACTGATTTTTTTTAGCCAAATGGGAAGAAAATAAGAATCCACTTCAGATTCTTGATGAATATGATGCCTTGAGAAGACATCCCAATGATTCCATGCAAGATTTCACTACCCGCTTCAACAAGATTTATAATTTAAATCCAAATGACATCAAGCATCCTTCTGGCTTGGCTTTGCTACACTATCTGGATGCCTTCGATCTCGACATGGCTTATCAACTAAGGGAAATAATTCCTACAACTCTCGAAGAGATGTAGAGAAATGCAATGAGTGTGGAGGTGAATTTGATGATTAAGAAATAAAAATGAATAAAAAAATAAGTGTAACAATTAATGAGGATACATCTACTTCTTTAGATGGTAAGCTGGACTCTTTGATTAGAACTACGGAGAAAATGATGGATAGGATGACAGTATCAGATAGGAAAGCATAAAATCATATCCAAAATCCTAATTTTTGAGGAAAACAACAACAACAACCTCAGCTCAGAATCAAGCAAAGAGAGTAGAGAGGTCAGGATCAGCAAGCACAACAGCAAATTAGAACACCACTTCAGAAAAAATATGCTCAAGCAGTTGAGGAAGAAGGGGATATTCTTGAAGAGAATCATCTTTTTGATAATGATGGGCAGCCTATTTTCTTAACTAAAGATGAAGAATACACTCTAGATCTTGAGGTTGATCAATCTAATGATCATAAATTTGTCCCTTCAAATGATGATATGATAGCAACAGAGACAAAAGATTATCAGAGAGGTTTCCAAAATACCCTTAGCTCTATGCAAAGGCAATATACCTTGAGGAATAGAAACATGCGTATCACTTCAAATCATAAGAGGCTAACTTCTCCAAAGGGTACACAACCCCAAAAATTGACCTCTACAAATCAATAAAAAGGAAAGGAGTGTGTTGCTACTAACCAGAAGAAGAACAATGAGGCATCAACCAACAATACAAAGAAAGATAAGGAAACACAAACTGCAGGTCAGAGAAAGGAGATTCCTGCCAAAGAACAATCTGAAAGAAAGGATGCCACTTCAAAATAGGTAGAGAAATATCCCACTCTGTTTAGTTTAGAGAATGAAAATTCCAAGTTGAAAGTTTCCATTCCTTTAACTGAACTTGTAAAGAATGATCAGTATAAGTTTCATGTAGCTAAAATTCTCAAAGTATACCAAACATTTGATATGATTAATGTTAGTTATGATCACCATGAGTTGTTGTTTCGCCCAACCATAGATGGAAACATACCTGGTAGTGAAGGCCCACCATTCTATCTCAGTCTTAGAGTTCATGATTTCATCCTTAGTAATTCCATGTTAGATTCTGGAGCATATCACAATCTCATGACTAAAGCCATAATGGAAAATTTTGGATTAGACATTACTCACCCATATCATGACCTCTATTCCTTTCATTCTAGTAGAGTGAGGTGTCTCGATCTCATTAAATACTTGGTAGTGTCTCTTAATCAGATTCCCCAAAACAATGTCTTGATGGATGTGGTTGTGGGTGATATTCCTCCAAGGTACGGGATGTTTCTCTTATGATCATGGGGAGAAAATATAAAAGGTACTTTGCAACTCTATTTCTCTTATGATATTATACCGGTGTTTGGTCAGCTCATAAAAATGTACTGGGAAACAAAGATGAAATATTTTATTAGCAGCAAAGAGAAACCTAATAATCACCCTATACACTCTGTACATACTGACTTAGAGTATTTTATTTTGTTTAATGATGATAGGCTGGTTGATGTAGATAGTTAGCTAGTAGAGAATAAGGAAATTTTAGAAATTTCATGTAATATTGGAGAAGTTTTCAATGCAGAAAAAATGGAACAAAAAGAGACTGATTTGAAGCCAATTTCATCAACTGAGTATCCAATAGAATTAGTCAAAAGAAACAAATCACGTTGAGACAGTGGATCAAAAAACATAAAACAAATATCAACCATCCAAATTTGAGCTTCTGGATGAGGAAAAGAGTCTTTGGACTATGGATTTTGATGGAGTAGTGGGAAAAGAAGTAGCTAGAATAGGAATTTGGATTCATAGCCCTATGAATAAATCAATAAAGATTCCTCCTAATGTTAGGTGTTGTTCATATAAACTTTCTTTCAATTGTTCAAATAATGAATCCGAATACAAATATTTGATTGTTTGGCTTAAGATGCTTAAGAAGTTAGGGGCTCAAAAGATTTCAGTTTATGGCGACTCCGAGTTGATTATAAAATAGGTAAAAGGGGAATACCAGGCCAAAAATTCAAGGATGAAATCATATCGCAATGTTGTCTTAGATATTCTCAAAACATTTTCTGAATATACTTTATCCGTGATTCTTAGATACCAAAATTGTATTGCTGACTCTCTTGCTATTGCAGAAAGCATGTTTAGAGTTCTGATACATCCCAACAGGAAATATGAAATTAATGTTAAGAATTTCCCTGTTGTTCCAGATAGCCTTCATCATTTGCAAGTGTTTCAAGATGATAAGGAAATTATCAATTTTCTGCAAATGGCGAAAGAGTTCGCTGCCTATCATATTGATGATGTTTTTGATGATTAGGGAATTAATGCCAAAAAATCAGAAGTCTTACAGCTGAAATAAAATTCCATTCCAAGAGGTATTGTACCTTTGGAAGAGCTCTTCAATCAAGATGATGTTGCGAATAAACCAACAATGGTCCCCACTGAAGCTGGAGTTGAAGATATCAACGTTGGCACAATCGAAAAGCCTAAGATGGTGAAGTTGTTTAAATAATTAACTCCAGAAATAAAAGGTAAATACACAACACTTTTGGCTGAGCTTTCAGATGTGTTTGCATGGGATTATTCATATTTTAAGGTTTATGATAAAATTATAATTCAGGACATGATTCCTATCAAGCCAAATCAAAATCCTTTTAGCCAAAAGCTTAAGAGGATCAATCCGAGATTGCTGTCATCAATTTAGAAAGAGGTAAAAAGGTTGTATATGACTAGTATTATTATCCTTCTTCACTTTTATAATTGGATGTCAAATATGGTTCCAGTTAGATAAAGGACAGGTGAAATTTGTTTATGCATTGATTTATGGAATTTGAACAAACTGTCCTTGAAGGACAATTATTCTCTCCCTAAGATGGACCACATCTTATATAGGGTAGTTGGGGCCTCTAGAACTTCATTTCTTGATGGATACTATGGGTAAAATCATATTTTAATGCATCCAGATGACCGTGAGAAGACAACTTTTACGACACCGTGGGGTACCTTTACGTACGCCAAGATGCCTTTTCGGCTGAAAAATGCAGGAGCCACATTTCAGGGAGTTATGGATATCACTTTTGCAAATGAAAAGGATGTATTTTTGGTTATTTATCTTGAGGATTTGACATTTTTCTATCAAAAAGATGAAGATCACTTGCATCATTTGAGGATTGTTTTCCAAAGATGCAAAAAAATCGGTATTTCGTTGAATCCAAAGAAGAGTTTGTTTGCTATTGAGGAAGGTGAGTTACTTGGGAATATCATATCAAAGGATGGAATCCACATAGATCCTTCCAAAATTGAAGCAATCCAGCAGTTATATTTTCTGAGAAACAAAAAGGAAATCTAGTCCTTCAATGGTAAGATTAACTTTTTGAGGAGGTTCATTACTAACCTCGCTGAACATTTATGGGAGATAAATAATATGTTAAAGAAGGACAGTGAGGTAAAGTGGTCTAAAGATGTTAATAATTCTTTCAATTCAGTCAAGTTTTCTTTGTCCCGGGCACCAATTTTGATCAACCCCGATTATACTATGGATTTCACTATTTTTTCATTTTCTTCTGAGCACACATTGACTGTTGTCCTAATGCAGAAGAATGACCTCAAAACTGGAACAACCAATTTCATTTTTCAGTATAACAATAAGGTATGTTGCACTGGGGTATAACATCATTGAGAAACAAGCCCTAGAGCTTGTGAAAGCTTTGAAGGATTTTCAGGTGTACATACTTTGCTCGCATATTGTTGCCTATGCTCCAAACGCAACAATCAAAGATGTTTTGATGCAGCCTGATCCTGAAGGTAGGTGCGAAAAATGGATTGATGCAATTTTGGAATATGATCTCAAAATTAAGCCAACAAAGTTGATCAAGGGACAAGGTTTGGCGAAGCGTATGGCAAAATACAATTTTCATGCTCTCGACATCAATCTCATCATTGCAGTTTTTGATGAAGAAGTGGTTGATTCCACACCTCATGCATCACAAATTTTCACTTCATCTCCTTGGTATTATGACATTATTTTTGTACTTCAGAACTTGAATCGACCGCCGAAAGTGCCAAAGAGTAAGAGTAGGTCATTAAAGCAGAAAGCTTTGTAGTACTATATTCTTAATGGTGCATTATTTTGGAAAGATCTGGGAGGAGTCTTGTTGAATTTTTTAGTTGAAAGCGAGGCAAAGGAGGTAATGGATGATTTTCACAAGGGATATTGTGGTGGTCATATATTTTGGAAGACCACAAAAAATAATATATTGAGGGCCTGGATTTTAATTGCGCATTTTATTTTTCAGAAGGTTTCCAAAACTGATCATGAGTTGCCATGAATGTCATATTTTTTCAGTGGAAAAGTGAATTTCAGTGATCGTCATGCTCCTTGCAACACATTTCAATTCAAGCACCTTTTCGGCCAGGTCTTGATTTTGAATCAAAGGAGATTCACCTCTTCATATCTCAGCTCATCACAAGTGGATTCTGGAAAACAACCAATTGTTTCGGGCTAAAAGTATGGATCAAGGATATTCCCACTCGAAAGCAACCCACTAATGCGGTGTAATCATTCGCCTGGCTGAGCCTAATATTTTTTCACTGTTTGCGTCTCACAGGAAAATAATCGCCGCATAATACAAATAATTTTAAATCTAGCTAGTGGTCCCCAAGGGCTGCTCAAGGGTAGTGAGCCAATCACGTGGGCCTCTCCGTTGAGGGAGGTCACGGGTTTGATCCTTGAGAGTCCTCTGGGGGTCGTGCGCTCGAAAGTCCGCCGAACGGCCTACCGCACGTAATCATCCGTGTAGCCGATGGGGAAGTACACCCGGGTTTCCCGTGAGCTTTCTCGTGAAAAAAATTTTAAATCCAAGAGGATGATTGATTTATGTGACAAATAGACAAGGCTTCAGTACTTAACATCATATTACCTCGCAAGGTAATGGGCTTTGCATAAATCTTTCCAAATAAAATCATGTAGTAAAACATCCTCAAAAAAATTTTCTTTGGAAGAAAACAAGAAGAATTGGCACAAGAAGCTGATCACGTACCGTGAAAAACAAATTAAGCACCAAGAAGTCCATAGTTATGACACATTTTTTAGTTGGTATATGTGGAGTGGGACATCATTTATTTTTGACTTTCTGTATGTCTCTGGAACATGAAAATTTTGTAGAAGTAGATGATAGTGAGCCCAATGAAATCTCAAGGGAGAATCAATCAAATGATTCATTTCAGCAGCAGAACCTCGAGAGGAAGCACTAGGTCATCACCACAAAGTCTTTTAAGAGAAGATCAAAAAGATATATGATGCAAAAACAGTATGCAGCATGATTTCCTGGGGCAGTGAGATATTGTTCTCCGATGGGATGCCTCGGAATGAGGAAAACGGAAAGCACTAGCAGGTTTGAAAATCTAGGGAAAGGACCACGACATAATTTTTTCTTTCAAAGGAAATAATGCCTCAGTGTTGGAAGAACTTGATGGACGAGATTTTGGGAGTGACTAGTCAATGCAGTAGGCTCCCAAGCACTACCTCACTTGGATTTTTCAGAATATTCTCATTTTCACTATCAGCACACGTCTTTATTTTGCTCCCAAAGTGTGAAGGAGTTGTAATAGAAGCTTTGAAGCTCCGAGGTGAAGGTCATAAGGTTTATTTGATCATTTGTTGTCAAGTCAGCAGAGTCCGTAAGTAATTTTAGTTTATCTAGTCATTTTTAGTTTTCGAGTTCTTTCTATATTTCACTCTATGCTCCAATGGATAAGGCTACTTTGTTCTGTCTTTTCGTACTCTCGACACTTCCCAAGGAGCCTTGACATCCTCAAACTGATGCCAATGTTAGTGTCTCACTGCCTTTACTCGCCACTAGTGATCAAATTATGCTCTTTCATATGGTTGATAGGGAAGTCCTAAAGGCAAATTTCTTTATAGTTTCATCAGGTTTTCAAATAAAAATTTGATCATTGGTTAGTCTACCTAAGTCATTACTACTCCTTTCATTCTCATGGTCAATAAACACCATCATGGTCGTGCCATTGGTCTTTGAAAGAGTGTCTTGGTCATCTTAGTCATCATTCTCGCTTTATCTTTCCACGAAGTGTCATCATTAGGTCATATTGTCAAAATTCATGTAAATAGGTCATGTCATCATCAAAATCACCATTAAAAGGAGTAGTGATAGGGACAAGTGTTCAATAATGATCTCTAAAGTGAATTTTTATCATTATTAATATGTAAACATACGTAATAAGGTTTGGCATGCTTGCATTATACAAGCAATTAAGTCAATTGGTGAAAAGACAAGGTGCCACATGCACCACCAAAGAGAAAAATTGAATTTCCACCTGATTTAAAAGACCAAAAAAGAGCCAATTTGCTCATTATACCCTCATGATACAATCATTAACACAAGCGTCATGATTTTTCCACCCTCTAAAACTCGCTGATTTCCCTTGGAAAGCTGAATTTCCTTGTCAGCTAAGCACTTTCTCTCTGCACAAGACCGCGCTTTTTCCTTGCCACCTTTGCCGCGTATTCAGAAGAAAAATCTCTATTCTCCAAACATTTATTCATCAAGCATAGGGTTCTATTTCATCGCCCACAGTAATTAGGTCATCATCTACCTCTCTTAACTTCACTTGCATGCTTGAAGCTCGTAAATCACCCTCTCAGTGGTTTGCTACATTTTGTCAAATAAGTCTCTTTGGTCTATTTTCTAAGAAAAACTCGAAAATCATGCTCATACACTCCTTCCTCACCTTCCATACACCTTCCATGACACTTCCCATCATCCCTCACCCTCATTTCCTCATCATTTTCCCTTACAAACCCTAGCCGACACTACACTTCCTAGGCTAGGATTGTGTTTACCCTTCAGTGCTTCCCCTCACCTCATGGCTTCCCAAAATTCCACCTCCCTATACTCCCTAACATCTATCCCTATCCCCATGTAAATTTTCCTATACAACAGCCTCAAACCCATTGCAGATCTCCATCCCTAAAAACTACCCAAAATCCCTCGTTTTCCCTAGCACTAAACCAGTAATTTCCCTTCCTAGTGAGCTAGGGTTTCACATGGATTAAGAGACCACCGGCCATAGGAGGAATAGAAGGAGGTCATATCATTAGATATGAATCTATCTAGTAGAGCAGCATAGACTCTTGTCTCTTACTATTTCTAAATAGTTCAATCCAAGATGCAGAGCTGCCTTGCTTTTTTCCAAAAAGATTGAAGAACTTTGCTTTTAGGTGATAAACCTCACAAGCACCTTTGCTACTAGTATAAGGAGGGATAAGGTAACCATTCCGTGCTAGGTTTACTATTTCAAGAGAGGCCATTTCCATTTTCCACTCGGGGATCCAAAAACCACGGAGAGCCTCGCTCCAAAAGGAGAGACCTGGATATTGAAAATTACAAGATGCTTTTCGAAGCCTCCTTTACAAAGCTACTCCAAAGCACATGTTTCCAGCATTTAGACACTTGCTTTTTACATGTATGCTCCTCTCATGAAGATTATCAGTGAAATATTTCACATGTGAGGGTAGGTTTTCAAGGATATATCGCACTATGTTAGATTATTGATGCATTTCACAGTGTTAAAGCCTCAGTAACCCACTTTCACTACCAAGCTTACAAAAGCTTGCAAAATGTGGCGTAAAAAGGCACTACGTAAAATGGAAAGATCATCATGCAATCTTGTTCCATCATGGCTTGCTGAAAATCATCATTTTCCATCAGCTTTCTCACGTGTAAAATTATCTTTTGGAAGGATTCATGCATTCAAACCTCTCTTTTTTCCTACTCCAATTCAATCAAGCAGCCCAATCTACACCATTAACTTCACCAGGACAAAAGTAAATAATTGGATTCCACAAGAAACCTCCGTAACAAGAACACCTAGGGCTAAGGTGACTAAAACATATACTAGAGAGGAAATATGTTGAATTTTTATCGCAAGGGCAGGGAAAGGGCTTTAGCCTACACATCAATCAGAAAAGAGACATCAACACATCAACATGAGGCACCATCGCAAAAGGAAGAACAAAGGTAGATGTTGACACTCACATGCATGCAGCATAGAGATGCATGAGGAGGATAAGTCACCCGAGAAAATCATCAAAAATATGGAAGCTTATATCATGGAGCTAAAGGACAAATTATCAAAGGCAAACTTCACGACTCACACTTTCCTCAGTAGGGAGAACAGAGCCTAGCAAAAATCTCTCGTATTAGTATGCCCAAGGAAGATTTGGAGAAGGATGGTGGCAAAGCAAGTCAGCCAATTTATGTTGATGAGCTTGAGGATCGGGAAGAGAAAAATCAAACCAAGGATGCCAAGAACAAGAGGTCTCAAGAGGCAACAAGAGCAAGAAACTCGAAACATCTCCATCACCAGGTCAAGAGGACTTCTGACATGACTGGGACAACGTGCGAGAAATTGAGCAAGATAAGGAATTTTGGCCTCGATAAGGTGAATGTCTTCATTTAGAGATAGCTTCTTGAGAAGGCTACAATCAGAAACAATAAGCTCCAAAGGCACATGGACATGCACTATTGCACTAGAAACAAAGATTTCTTCTCAAGTCAAGATCAAACATTTGAAGACGAAATTGAGGAAAACCCCACTAAAGTAAAAGAAGAGGGACAAACCTGATTTTTTGGGATGAGGCCTCTCTCATTTCCTAACACATCATCTCACAACCCAAGCATACCTTTTTGGACAAGTTTTGAAGTACTTTTTGTAAAATTTTGAAATTTTGATGTTTTTGGCTAAAATGTAAAAAAATGCAAGTACTACTCCCAAAAGGCGCTGTGCTTTTCCCCCTCGCAGCTCGAAATCACCGAAAATTCCGCAAAAATGGATACATTATGACCTTCATATCTCATCTATCAGTGTCCATTTCGACACTCTCGCTGTTGGGAGAAAAGTGCAAAAAACATGCTAAAAACCACTTTCTCGCCACCTTTTTCACCGTGCATGCGACTTTTCCAAGCAACCTTGGGAGAATGCATTTTTCTCAACCTCTCGAGAGGCCATTTTGCTTTCTTAAGGACTCTATGGAAAACTAGACATCCCTAAGAAATCCAATGGTACCTTTATATCATCATTTGGAGTATAGGAAGGTAGTCGTGGAAGTGCCCCCGCAAGTTGGTGGTGTGGTTTTCCCCGATGGTGTTGCGCTTTTCCCTCGAGTGTCAAATCTCTTCTTAGTTTTTCGTTGAAATCGGTTCCCAATAAATGTAATTCTCTTGCTTTTGAGTTGACATGATGTAGATGAATGTAATTATGCCTATTTAATGTAATTATGAAGGTCACTAATGATGGATAGGTAGTCAAGGGCTAAAAGGAGAGTTTGTTTTAACTCCTCCTTTCGTCTTAGGTTTGGACTTTGGAAAAATTTGTCTCAAACTTTTCCTACCTCTTTGAGGGATTCGACCTTCCGAGAGAGAGGAAGATGGTTTTTGTCTATATGTGTCTAGTTTTCAACGTGATTCAAGGTTTGACATCAAAGAGTAGAAGGCTTTCGAGCTTTGTGTATAGTTGATATTGCACTTTAAATACAAGGCAAGCTGCAGCTATTAGGATAGGGATTTATGTGGTATGATTTTGTGGCAAGAGCTTTTCCTTCCTAGTAATTCACTTTTATGAATGATTATTTCATCTTCTTTTCCATATCTATTCTTTCAATTATCTTCAGATAAGATGTTAAACATAATTCTTTAAGTTTATGCATATGTTTTGGTAGGAATTTCATCTCGTATGTTGTTCATTCCTGTGATAAATGAACTCATGCTTGTCATGCTCATTTTGAACCTTTACTTTTCCACCTCTAAACTACAATTTAAAACCTCAAAGTTTCCACCGAAAAATATCTTCCATGTCCCTTTGTGTATCCCTCACAACTCGAAATCTTTAGATCCGACCTAGTTTCCTCGGGCTCCTCCCAATCTAACTAAAACCCTAGAGCTCATACCTCAGCCTAATATATTTTACCCTTTATTCAATCATATTCTGGTCGTAAGATCACAGTAGGAGCCCTATCTCGATTTGGTAGGGATAGCTACCAAATCCTCAAGTGCCTCCGGGAGGTTACCTCTTGACCTTGGGACATCATGGAGGATAACACTCTCTAATCTCTCTTATTATGCATTATTCTTTCGACTTTCTCGATCACTTTCTTTTTATTTATTTCTAATTTTCCATTTTATATTTTATATTTTTCTTTTTATTTATTTTTTGTGAGCTTTTGGCGTGCATCCTTTTTTCTATTCCATTTTCTTCAAAAATAAAATGTTACAAACTTAATTCAAGTGGTTAGGTTCCCTCAACCTTCCAAGAGGGAAACTAGATTTCTTGGCCACCTAAGTGCATTATATGCTACCCAAAAATAGAAAAGTTTGTAGAAAATTTATATATGTCCGAGTATCTTTAAACCTTCTCACATTCTAAATAGTCCAAAAACGTAAAAGCATAGTCTACTTATACTTCATATGACAAAATTAAAAACCAAAACTAATCCAACATGCTACTAGTCATTAGAAAAATCCACTAAAGTTGGACCTTCGCTCGAAATCCGTAGTTTTGAATGTGGAGGCATGGAATATGTCTCTCAATGCGACCGAGGCAACCATTCTATTGGGGGAACTGAACCGAATAAATTTAAATTCCTTATGAACTTTTGAAATTCCATGATCATTTTCTGAAGAATCAACAGAGGGTTAGCCAAGGGTTTGGCTACTATATTCTTTATTAACCAATAGAGATATATTTTTTATTTATACTATGAATATCTTCCTCCGAATTACTTTGGGTTGGGCACCAAATCCTACTCAGTCACCTAAATCAACATATGTTTATGTAGCCCTGTTAGTTCAACTCCATCTTCCCAACTCGAAATTAACTCAGAACTCCGTGACTGGAGTACCGAATCTGAAATGCTCACCGCATCTCGGATGGGTCGGAGGTGGTTTTGCGACCTCTACTCCTCGTTGGGAAAGATTGCGTTGAATACCCCTCACGCTCGCCAGCACTTCCTACCTTGTCCACGACCTCCACCGCCGAATAGCCTTTCGACGAGGAATAGTGATCCATGTGATTGTTTAAATTTGGACCACGAGGATGGCATACATTGGGGACAGTGGTGTTATAATATCGGGCTTCCCGATGAGTGGAAAACTGAAGTCCTAAAACTCTCTCGGTACGTATAAACGTTAAGGATAGCCCATGGCATAAATGAAGATAATAATGAGTGAAAGGGTTGTCTACCCAAAGAATTGTCTTGGAAAATGCTATGGATATGAGACAAGAGTCTAGAGACAACCACCCAAGGCTCCCAAAGTCGTCTTAGGATAGGATAAAAGAAAGACTAAGAAAAACTAGATACGAGAGATCCCAATACTTATTGACTAGAAAAATCCAGCGAGTATTCAAAGTAGTAAAAACATGCATCCATGCATGAGATATAAATAAAATTCTGTGCCGTAAAACCCCCAAGACATCCTCATGTGAGGGTAGAAAGATACTAAAATAAACATAAAGAATAGTGCAAGATTCGGTATTTGCATTCATCATGAAAAACCCATTGTTTCCTTCCAACAAACATGGGTGAGCTTCCAACCGACTACATGCATCGAAATATAAGCACTTCTCTAGTGATAAAATAGAGAAACCGAGCGAACAAGGGAGGTTGAACAAGAGAAGCCTAGAAAAGAAACATACCCGCGCGAGATAAACATAGCTTGAGTGAAGTGAGGTTGTATGCACTCGGGTGGCAAACCACTTAAAGCTCCTTCTCGTTCAAACTTTGAGCTTCCAACAAACGTGTAACCTTATCCTCCCTTAGAGGATAAAAATTGTGGATTAATGTTGAACGATTGCCATCATAAAAACCCCGGCGTGGAAGCGGTCCCCGCCACCTTCCGTGCCATAAATGATATGCATGTGTGTGCTAACTCTCTATATGGCTCAATTGTGTGAGGGTTGGAGTGAAGCCACCCTCCAACCTTGCCCTTCATCACATTAATCATGACAACGATCCCAATGCTACCGCGCTCACACCCCAATTGAGGCTTATTCCATTTTATTTGGATTCTTTAATATTTTTTTCTTTTTTTAATGATTTTTCTTTTATTGTTATTTTCTAATTTTGAATTTATTATTATACCTACCGAAGGCGCAGTATATTGTAAACAAATGCTTGAGTCAAAAAAAATTTGCTCTTAATTAATTTGCAAATTTTAACAAACTATTTCCAAAGTTTATTAAAGTTTTGGTAGAATTAAATAATAAAATAATTTTTTATAAAATTAAAATTTATTTTTTTTGAATTTCTAATTTTTGATTGTGGGTGACTAATTTTATGTGGTTTAAAATCAATTTTTCGTAATGAAAATTGTTTACAAAAAATAAAAAACTATGTAATCACCCAAGTATCCTCATAAATTAATTATCGATTTTTTTTTCCAAATTAATGGGTTTATCCATGATTAATATTTTATTTTCCAGTGTCATTAGATTTTCAGCATTTTTACTACAACAATGGAAATCGACCGATTTGAAAAAACAAAAGCAACACCGCATATTACATTGATTTTTTTCCCTTGCCGATTTTTATTATTGAATGGACTTGGTCTCAATCATTTTCCTCAATAAACCTTACCCATATTATATATTTTCACAATTCAATTTTAAATCATGATACAATATAAAAATAAAATTAATTCAACACTATAATAAACAAGTGTAATATGTAGTGTTGTTGCTTAGTACTTACCTCTTATGCAAAAAAAGTAAGCAATAACAATTATTGAATGCTTGAAAAAATTCATAAATCCAATAATGAAACACGTTTCAATATGACGAAGGGAAGTAACGAAAGTAATTAATGGGCTAGATAACCTTGGAGAAAAATAGAGATAGGTGCATAGATAATTTTGGATGAAACATTATCCCAACATCATTGTTTATTACAAAAGTTAAAACTTAAGGAGATTCATGAATCCTTTGACAAGTATGATTATTAAAATGTTTGTGATAGAATCAATCAACTTAGAATGAATTTGGGTGAATCATCGTGGTTTCCCTAATCACTTTCTTCATCTTTGTTGTGTGTTTCCTCAAGAATATTTTGACTATAATTTTGTCGACAAAAGCTTCGTGATTCGGATTCTTCTCTCCGTCAAATCTTTTGGATCCGAATCGATTGATGATTCCGCTTCTTCCAACTTACATTAATAACGAAACACCCCAAACTCGTGAGGGGGAACCTACTATTCCCTTTTATTCATTTCCTCCTCCTCTTTTCAGATACCAATTTGGGTGCCTACTTGTGATGATGTTGAAGTTGGGAAAATTTCAATCAATTCATTGATCCATCTTCCCAGCCTTCAACTACCCCCCCCATGATTTAGATCCGATGGAAGAAAACCTGGAGTGATTCATGAAGCCTAAGGTGAAGACTAATCCCTTTACTTTTCAAGATGATATTAGTGTTCATAAATTTATCCTTGGATCAGATTTGATCGAAATTATGACTTCCTCGAGGGATATCCTTCAACCTCTACCATCCATATTTCCTAATTCCTTATTCCTTAGCCCGCTTGATTAACAAACTTAAACTATTAATGATGTCAAACCTATCGTTTCAAGCACAATTAAGAACAAGGTATTTGTATTTCACATATAAAGGAGTAAAGTGTTAGAGATATTTCATGCCTTTCTTCCCTCTTTCAAGATGATAATTTTGCATCTCTAGCTTATCACCGATATTGTAGTATTGAAAACTTTTAAATGATTCTAAACCTCGCACTCAAGTTGATATTTTGGTAAACCACCACCTTGACATCCATGTTTCCCCTAATATATGTGGTGATGTGTGCCCATGTAAATGGGATGATATATTTTCTTCTTCAAAGGATTTAGATTTGCAATATATCAATCCGAGATTTGTTTCTCGTAGTTTACAATCTCCATCTATGGGTTAGGATGCTCTTTCAACTCTGAAATGATCCCGGAAATTGCTCTAATGCATACATATTTTTCGCTGGCAATCCCGAATGGTAAGTTTTTTAGTGTTTTTAACCTTTGGTATACCCCCGTTAGGAGAAAATCAAGGTCAATCTTAATGTCACATTGGTATGCCTTCCTTGACCATTATACCGTTGAAAATGATATTGATCGATTGTTCTTAAAAAGCTCGTACTAATCTAGTTACAATTGGTTATCCTCCTCGTGAGTCTTTTAATCCTTCCTCGCCTCTATCACATTATTCATTGTACCCATATATGTTTGATAAGTCCGTTATGTCAACAATTCCTCTAAATTATTTAAATATTTATATGGTTGGTCATGGTTGCACCAGGCATGTGATGGTGTTATCCTACAATTAGAGGAAGAAAAGTTTGAATCTATTATACACGATCTCGTTCAATCGTAAATATTTCATAAGTCGTGTATCAACCCCTCGGTTGATTTCTACGTAAATAAAAATAATACCAAGGTCATGGGACGTGTTAGCCCCCTATAAATTTTTTCGACAAGCAAAGTAGGGGCTAAATTGTTTTTGAGCCTTCAAAGAATGCATCTCCCCCGAAGACACATCATCCTTGAAGTCTCCCCGTCCCTTTTCCTTTGATAAAATTCCCTCTGCGCCGACTCCCTCTTATAAGGTCTCATCGATTGTAGAAAAAATCCGTGTCTCTAAAGGCCTACATTTACCCTTGTATCCCCGCAGCACGCCCATTTTTTAGCCTTCTTTTCCTCTCGTCAAAGTTCCCCCTTACTCCCCTAAATTCCTCCCAAAAACAAATCCCCTTTACATCCCTCGCGCACACCCCTCTGCTTTAGCCTATTTTTTCCCTTTTTCCCTCTATCGTTACCTATTGTCATGCTCTCAAATTTCATTAAAATGGCCCAAAACTATATTCTCCATATATGTGGGCCTAGCCAATTTCGCCAAACCCCCGCACCTTCCCCTCCACGTGACCTCAACCCGAGACCATGCGCTTATCTCGCTTGAATATCGTACATATTTTAAACCGTCGATCTCTACAGACGGACGGCCATCGCAAGCTCCACAGCGCCCGTGGCCCAACCCGCTTCATCGTCAATCGCATCAGCAACCGTCCATTTACCCGCGTATCCGGATACCGGAATCCGCCCACCTCGATGGTCCCCACGCCACGCGCTCACCGTTCAAATCCAATGGTTTCTATCACACCGCCTGTGGGCAAGATTTTTCGTTTGGCCAGCATTCTACTCATCGCATGACATGTGGCATCGGCACCGTTTGAAAACCGCTCTCCCATCGCGCGTGCTATCGTTCACTGTAAAACCCCGCACGATATGCATGTACGTCGTCCGATCCAGAGCCCTCCATCCAATGGTCATCGCACCCCGAAGATACGCGAAGATAACCCAAGGCATCCGTACTCCCTGGCCCACCATCCGTCGCCCTCCGATGATGCCATTTCTCGCCGTCGATCTCTCCCGAGACGGACCGTCTGCATTTGATTGCATGTCCCATCGTTAACCACTCCCGCCACATCACCTATTCCACGTGTTTCATTGTATTTCCCACTCCGTCCATGTACATATATGTGTTCAAAGGTCAAATTTTAATGTTTTACATTAAAATTCCCATTCTCGCCACCCTCCAACCGCATTTCCCATCGCGCCACCATTCTCGCAAGCCTCCCACCGCATTTTCCACCGTAATCCCGCACTATTCCACCATTTCACTAGCTTCACTGGGCCATTCTCATCGCCCCCGCCGCATCCGTGTCCATCCCCATGCATGGTTTTCCTAACGTGTTTGCGTGTTTTGAGGGGTTACAGGCATGTGCGATAACCGCCACGATCCGTACGCACTATTGTAATGGCACAAAGGGTGCAGAGGGAAGCCACCAGAGCCTAGTATTACAAGAAAATGTCCGGAAAGGTGTCCGCAACATAAATTTCCATTAAAGGACGAGTTCGAACTCGCAAAACCTCTCTCGGCGCCTTTAAAGCTCGGGCTTTTCACTGCGCAGACAGCTTGAAGCGGCAAAGAGTATCGTGTGAGGGAATTAAAGGTCTAAAGCACATCATCGTTGGAAGATCTTAAGCCTTAATCTAGTGTTTAAAAGGCAAGGTACCAGAATTGAAGACCCCGAGGATCAACCAGAAAGTCCAATACACGGAAATAATGGTAGGTGGTTTTCGATCAAGTAGAATGTTTTTCCCGAGCAAGGACACTAGATGCATTGTTGTTTCGCCTACATTGTGTCCAAGAGAATTTTCCTCCCCGACAATATTCTTGATGCTATCGTAGCATTTGATTCACAGCAGGCAGTACACCTAGCATCATTTATTTACTTTTTGTTTATTCACCATAAGTACTATAGAGTACTACGCCCAAAAGTACATCGCAGACGTACCGGGAGTAAATGGAAGTCTGGAGAAGACCACTCTTTCACCCAAAGAGTGCCATGGATAAATGCACAGTAATTTAAATAGAATGGACCTCAGCCCTCTTCCTTTCCCCGAGTTTTAATGTCAAACGCATTTAGTTTTCACCTACTTTCTCTCGCTCCACTTGATCTATAAATTCGTGAAGGAACTCATCGTAAGGTTGTTTATCGCTTATCGTAGAATTGCAAGCATTTTCTTTTTTAGACATAGTCTATGTGTAAAGTTGTAAGATAGGTCGAGGAAGATGTTTTCCGATTGAGCATCCACCTATTGGCAATGTTGTACTTGATCGGTGTTGCTTTTTAATATGTGTTGTAGCCCCTACAACACCACCCAAAATTTTGGGTATATTTAAAATTTCTGGGTCCCCCCTATGCTCGCTTAGTTGTCAAGGTCTTTCACAGACCCCACAAATCGACTCCATCCTAGCGACCTATCCCCAACCCCTCATGAGTTGTCTCATCACCATGACTTGAGGTTGTTGCTGCAATCGCGCCATATGTGGGAGGGATCATCCGGCATGCGACCGAACACTCGTATCACAATCGTGTCATGTGTAATGAGCTTGCCATACATACTTTTAAATGGG
Source organism: Pinus albicaulis (assembly GCA_034641835.2). Lineage (NCBI taxonomy): Eukaryota > Viridiplantae > Streptophyta > Pinopsida > Pinales > Pinaceae > Pinus > Pinus albicaulis. The sequence continues at coordinate 215,485,912 of CM076576.1, read as the reverse complement.
AGAACTTTTGTTTGTTAACAATTAAAGGCCCTGTCGCTGTAGGTCATTAAGCATGTGGTTTGCATACCTCTCGTTACATTTGCTAGTCTCATATGTTTTATCTCGTGGGCACCATTATCAAAGAATAATTATGATTGTCGTAATGTTCTACACAGTGTCGACCCCACGGATAACGTACTCCCCGCCTGTGTCGCGACATCGAGGGAAATGAAATTGAGCTCAACGACGAGGCCAAAGTTGCGAACAGGGGAGGAGGAGGAGCAAGTGACCTGGCATCGTTAAAAGGAGAATAATGTGATATGTGTCGATCAAAGAAAGAACCTTTGTGTCACCAACGCAGTAAAGGTGTTCTTCATTAGTGCACACCCTGTAATTATGGAGATCCCGCACAATGCCAACTCCGTGTCGATGTCTCGTATACAAAGGAACATTTGTCGCCATTTCGACAAGTCTAGCATTAATTATGGCCCTATGAACAAAGAAAACTCGTGAGATCTCCCCGAGGAGTGACATTCTCATTCAAGGCATGCTCGTGCCGAGCAAAGCTAGCCGCGAAAGCATACGTGATTCCGTGCCAAGCCAACGACAAGGTTTCGAATATGGCAACACGCACCTTTGGAAGCAACATCCGGTCAATCTTGAGATACAAACCGTGGCATTATTTAGGTTGCACAAAAGGGCCTTAAAAAACCTGCGCTCCTTTGCTCCCACATGTCCATGAAGATCATCTATACGAAACCTTAAGGGATGGAGAACTTCAATTTGAACCTAAAAGGTGATGTTTAAATGCATGCACCCCTTGGTAGCCAAGCGCATTGATGCACATGCAAAGGGTCTCTAGAACCACAAGATAGAAAAGGTCAATGTTGAAAGAGCCATAAATATGGTATGAACAAATAACTAGTCTACTATATGTAGCAGCCTTGTTATAAAAGGAATAATTTCTCGGGAAGGTTATTCTTTCACCATAAAATAGGAGAGACATCATTGGTGACTTCTCATCGACCTCACGTTTCAAACGCTTCCACTTGGCACCCCATACTCAGTTGATGAGTAGTAGATGTCAGATCTCGGTTTTTCAAAGCAAGCAACATTGATCTTATGGGTAGGCGGCCTTGGCAATGAAAAGTTCTATCTATTCGTGCCAACAATCTAAGGAAACGCAAATGGTAAACTTGATGCTATTAAACCAAGGTTCAAAAGGATAAAAGACTTTATAGTACCAAAACCATATGAGATGGTGGATAGAGGCGATATGAAAAGCATTACACGTGAGCGTAATTTCCTCTATGGTGAATATAGTGATCCAGCGTATGTGTAAGACATGGTGCAGAATGTATAACAGACTACTAGTAGCATGCGATAATGACCATGGCCACGTTGCACGGAATCAAAGGATCATTGGCAGTTTTCAAATCGTGTTTTGAGAAGCAAACATACGATGCTGGGGCCAAACTTATAATTAAGGCGCGAGCAGAACCATTTGAAAATTCATGACATTAGAGCTCAAACATTTCGATGGTGCAATTTTCATCTATGTTGAAACGTGTTGAATGAATATCTAATGATCAACGTTTATATGTACACGTGGAGCGGAGTGCTGCAGCAATGAAACTACATGGCCAAATGCATGGAGTCATGCAGTCAAACGTGTAATTTTTACGTTGCATGGAACAGGGCAAGGTTATTTGAAAATGCATTGTAACTCGACGTAGCCATTCCTATGGTCGAGTTGTATTGTGTGAAAAAAGATATATAATATTTGGTTGAAAGTTGTGTTTTGACGTGGAGCAAGCATCGTAACCATGGTGCGTTCCCCATGGGCGGAAAGATCGAAAGCAGTTTCTGCCTATGGTAAACGCGTGGAGCAGATGTATGTTGGATGGTCCAACATTCAAAGTCGTTGCATGGAGTTGAACATGCAATGTGTTCCGTTACATAGAGCCAACGTAAATATTCATATATGTATACACGTGGCGGTCAACGTTTTCATGGAGCGCAGTGCTATAACTATAGTGCGTTGCCACTAAGGCGCGAAAGGGATTCAGCCGTATGTTTTAAACCACGTCAGCTGGTGCAACACGTGACATTCGACCCTTATAAAACACGTAGCCCTAACCTTATAATCAAGACACGCATTGTGAACCAGATGCAAGCCCGACGTTCGATGGCGGGTTTTGGTTTGAAAGCCAATAGCAGTTAACATTATAATTAAAGCGTGGGCAAGGGTTATAAAGAGATACGTTGCATTTTTTATGCCGAGGGTCTAATGTATAAGGCAGATGCGAAGGTGATCCAATTAACGATTAAAATGTTGATCAAAACTATATAAAGCACTATACAGTTTCACATTATCCGGTCAAAACAGGCGTTTGAACGTGGAATCCAGCGACCAATGTCCATGTTGCATGGAGCGTAGGTTAACTTTCCAACTGGAAACTTTTCATTGCAGAAAACACTCGAGCGGACGTACATCCACAACGGGCAAAACCTACGGTCATAACCAGCCTGCAGTGGCAGCCAGCGTGGTGTAACGAAACGCAGAGTTTTAAAATCATGCCAGAGTAATCTTCCACGCGTCCGTGGGGACCTGGACAAAACGAGTCCATCTTTTGCATGCCGTGAAAGTTTCCCATGTGCCTGCTATGCATGAACGTAAATACACTCAAACGGATGTTTCTAATCGAGAAGGGCGCTGATACACAGCCTTTCAGGAACCATTCGCTCTGCATGAGAAATAAAGCCCGTCATGCAAGGATCTGACACCTTGCTGACCCACTCAAGTCTGGTCTGCAATAGTAACGTTCGGCATGGTCGATTTTCAGTGCAGGAAAGAGAGCGAATCCTTTCGATGTTGGTTGTGTTAGCACAGCAAACAAAACATCTGAGTTATGTTGCATCCTCTGCAATACATTGTGCTGATTTTAGTCTACATGCCTCCTAAATCCAAAACATTCGATTAGTAATTCCGTTGCCTCGATGAAGGCAATCACCTGCTGAAGGTCGGAGTCATTTGCATTGGAATATTATGAACAGTCCGACAGTCGATCGTCTTATGAGGTGAAAGAAGGTTCAGTACAGTGCATTGGCACAATGCCCTCTCCAACAGATTGCGCTCCTCACTGGCCACCCAAGGATTTCATATCGCGAGGCATGGGAGCACAGCGCATGGAAGAGATGTCTACGCAAGCAAGGTTATAATGCCTTGTTTCAGCACCTTCGTATGATTCCAGGCAAAAGATGGCGAGGCCTGTCGCAGCCTCGAAACACTCTGAGGGGGTCGTACACCATAGCCTGTCTCAACACATAGCAATGCATAGGAGTTCCCGGGGCTTTGGTACTCTCCATTGAAAAATGTTAAGGACTAGCTATAAGTGCCTTCAAGCATTATTTTGCGACTGTGGAAGAATGCATAGTAGATATGCGCGACCATTCATATATTGCCTTCAGAACAGGACCACACAGGGGTCTAAAATTCATTGTTTTCTCTTTTCAAAAATTAATTAAAACGCCGTTAGCATTAATATTTATGTGACCTGTGTTATTTTATGGCAGGAAGAACCACTCTGATCGCACAAGGTTTTCCCCAGCAAACAAGGAGACATTTTTAGAACAAGCAGATGCTAGCGAAACTCCAAATAACTCGCAGATCTGGCGAGGTCGCAGGTCGCACGTCTGTGATTTTTTCACCTTTTGCGACCCCGCGACCCAGCGACCCAGTCGCAAGGTCGCAGGGTCGCACCTCTTTAGTTTTATCGCCTTTTGCGACCTCGCGACCCAGCGACCTAGTCGCAAGGTCGCAGGGTCGCACCTCTTTAGTTTTATTTCCTTTTGCGACCTCGCGACCCAGCGACCTAGTCGCAAGGTCGCAGGGTCGCACCTCTTTAGTTTTTCCGCCTTTTGCGACCTCACGACCCAGCGACCTAGTCGCAAGGTCGCATTTCTTTGGTTTTCCTCCTTTTGCGACCCAGCGACCCAGCGACCTAGTCGCAAGGTCGCAAGGTCGCATATCTATGTCTTTTTCGCCTTTTGCGACCCTGCGACCCAGCGACCTAGTCGCAAGGTCGCAAGGTCGCATTCTCTCGTTTTCTTGCAACTTGCGACCCCGCGACCCAGGCAGGTCGCAGGTCGCAACAGCAGCCAGGTCTCAGGTCGCAACAACGGCTCAGGTCGCAGGTCGCAAAAGGACTGGGTCGCAAGGCAGCCCAACGGTCAGGAAGATGAAAGGTCAAGGAAGCCCAATGGGAAGTTTTGGCATTATAAATACTCCTACGGGAACTTGTAAAGGGCTTTTTCCTTAGGGAAACTGAAGAACTACATGGCATTGTATTGAAGGATTGTACCCTTACGCATCTGAATATAGAGATACTTGTTAAAACACCCTATGGTTATGATGTGTTTTGTTGTGCAAACACTGTGTGTATTCCTTGTACAGTTTCAGAACATCCTATGATTAATGAAGCTGCGCTCTTTATGTCATCATTTATGTGTCACGGCTATGTGTGTTGTATCAATGATGTTTATTTTATCATCTGTTCTAATAATGAATGTTAATGAACTATTTTGTTAGCATTTCGTTTCATCTTTCAGAAGTAAAAGGATATCTCATCATAAAGGACTATTCCTTTTGTGGTCAGAATACCTTATAAGCATTACCCCCAAAAGATGTGTTGCTAATGACATCTCTTAAGGTGTACATGCTTTATTCATAATCTTGCTACGCATAGTGTTTGATTCGGGTCTAATACATCAATCCTGTATTCTGTATCACGTGAATAAGTGTATGTCCGCTGGTTCAATCAGGTTCTTTTGAGACCTAAGGGAAGGCGTCTTAAGCGGTAGCCGGACCCACAGCCTGGACGGGATCCCTACTCCAAACGGTTCAAGGTCTAATTGGGACTTTCTACCAGGGAGATCCCCTACTGTTGGCCAGACAAATTTTCCCATCAACAGAATTGGCGCTAGAAGGAGGGCTTGAACCTCCGACCAGATATTTAACGAAAAGGGGGGGGGGGGGCAGATGACAAGCTGAGCCCTTAGAGCCTGCAGTTAATCTCATATCTGTAATGGCTCGTCCCCAAATCATTCTCCCGAGATGTTTTTCGGAGTTTTGTAATAAAGTTACATGAGATCAGAATGGAACCTCAGGAATCTTTAGGTGAGTTCTCTCTCAGATTTATTCATTATTGTTTTGAGTTTCCTGAAAGGGATGTTGATCAGAAATGTTTAAGTGAACAGTTCAAGTATGCGATTCTCACTTCCCATGAGCAATCTCAGTTAGATCCCAGTGTTCCCTATGATCACATGCAAGTTACCGGTTGTTCAGACTTGGTCCCTAATGCTCCCTTGTTCATCTCCCTGAGTCCAGACCTCATTCGATCCTTCAAGGAGAGTGTTTCTATTTGTGATATTCTCGCCCCTCTTCCTGAGTTGTCTGGGAGTGGAGTTGTGACCTTGAAAGTCCTGAGCAAGGATCAACACTGGCAAGAGGATAGAGCCTATTCCATTACCTTGGAATCTTTCACGCACCATGTCGAATCAAAGTTTGAAAACCATAGTGGCTCATTACCTCTCCCGGTTCATGAAACCTACCCAGAGCCCACTCGATGTCTCCCTGGAGTTTGTCCTAAATCTGGTTCACATTCGAATTATGAATCTAGTTCACAGTCGGATTATGAATCTGGTTCAGATTCGGATTATGAATCTGGTTCACATACGTATTATGAATCGACTCCTACCCCGCATAAAGTTTATTCCCTTACAAGGCCTGTCAAATCATTGTGTCCTCTGAACGACACTAATGTGCGTGTTGAAAATCCTCGTGTGGTTAACGCCCCTGCGATTCAATCTTTTCGTTCATTATTTCCTAGGTTGTTTCTTGACCCCGCCTCACCAGTAATTTCTTCGAGACATTCAAAATTGCCTTATACTGGTATTGGCGACAATCCTAAGCATGCAGATGGTGTTTCTCAATCACAATCCAAAATCGATGAATCTTATAAATCTGATTTTTCTCACTTGGGATCTTTAGACAGCCATAGGAGTGATTCCCCGTCTGAAAAACTTCAAGATGTTCCCTCTATTGATCCATCCCAGTCAGTAACTCTCGGGAAACCTGACATCTCATGTACCCAATTCGATCAAATCAATGATTACAGTGATCCTTGCTTATCTGAAAACATGTTCAATCATACCACAGAGGACTATCACTCGGATCTCTTGGCCGACCCTATGAAGACACCTGAATTCGATGATCCGCTTCGGGGAGATTCAAGTACCCACCAGAAAATCGAAACGCGTCAGCTTCCGCCGAACTTTTCTGAAATGACAATTCCCCAGTACCATGCCCCTTCAAGCATAAACGCGTCGAATTCACCCCATCCTGGCAAATCTGGAGAGTCCGACATTTTCTATTATCAATCTGTTAGTGCGCAAACATTCGACCAAATTGATACAAAGCCCACTGACATCTTTCAAATCACTACAATTCACAATCATGCCCATTCGCCTGTTGATCTCGCCAAGCAGTCAAAGTTGGAAAACCCCTTGCTCGAAGGTCCAGATTTTGTTCAAAGCTGTGAGAAATTTCAGGCTCCTTTAAGCGTGGATTCAGATCCCCATGCCCTTAACCAAACCCAGGAGCAACCCCGGACTAGGGTTTTCGAAACTAGAATTTCTACGCTCGGATGTGCATGCATCTATAATTCGCCTGGCACTTGCGTATTGTTTCCATTCCATAAAAATGATGACCCCCAACACCATGATGAGATTTTCGATCAAGTCAACCACCCCCTCTCGGTGAATGTGCTTGCAAATAGGAACTGGCTTACCCATCACCTCTCAAATTCAGGATCATGCATGAATGATTTTGTGTCATTAATAAATAATGTTGAGTTTCAAGAACATATTGCTGGTTATCAAGATGAGAATGGGATTCAGCTTACGCAATCTGCTCTGGCAAGCTCTTTTACCGTGGCACCCACTCCAAAGGTAAATTTTGTTGCTACTGCACTTTTTTGGATACTGGCTCTGATCCTAATCATTTTTGTCATTGGAGGATGCAAATTAATGCGGTGGCTGCACTGGAAAACTGATTTTACATAACCCAACTGCATCATCGGTTAGACTAGGGTTTAGGTGTAGGCTAGCTAGGACCTGCAATAAAAAATTTTGTTCAAAAGTTAATTAGGTTTACTCACCGAATTTTACTTCATAGTTTAAAAGTGTGTTTGTTGTTTTTGTTTACGATTAATACCTTAGGCAACATCATGTTACGAGTATTTTTCTTTCATTTCCTTTTCAGTTTCTTGTTGCATAAATAATCATCGCTTGTATTGCGCCTCTTGTCCACCTGCAGCCGGTTGATCTTTCTCGCACGTGCCGTTGCATTGCATCTTGAGCCTTGCTTATTACGTTGCATCATACACTCTCTTTCTCACATCATTTTTTGTCATATCGCCTACCACTTCATGAGCCCTCATTGCAACACTATCACCTTGCAGGCTTGTTTTACCCCGATTGCTGAAACAGTAACCCCATTGTTTGGCGTGAGGTTGCGGTGGCTATCTCAAGAGGCAACTGTCTCTTAGGACCAATCGTCGAAGTCGCATTCTCAACAAGATGCCTATGAGTCTAAACTTATTTTCTGGGGGATACAAGCTGGTTTTCTGTGAGGGACCTGATGAACTGAAATAGCCTATACCCGTAAGCCTAACCTTGTGCCCAGCATAGTCTTGGACGTTTTAATGTGCGCTGCGCCTATTGTGGTGAATGGGATGTGAAGGTTTGGCACGAGGGAAAACCCAAATCAAGATATCTTTCAGTTTCTGTAACACAAGAAACAACCTCTCTTGCTTGTAAAATAAGTCGGGATCCCTCATCCGCCCGTGAAAAATAAGTGCCATGAGCACATGAAAATAAGTGCCACGAGCACATGAAAATAAGTGCTGTAAGCACATGAAACAAATAAGGGTAAAGGATCGAGAAAGGCTTCCTGCGCAGAGAGGTAATGCTACGACTCCGCCGGGGTACTGTCCAGGCTCGCTGGCAGCGGAGCAACGTGTGTGATTTCTTGAAGTGACTCCGCCGGGGTACTGTCCAGGCCTGCTGGCAGCGGAGCAACACCAAAAACTTACTTTAAAAATCCTGAGAATAATAAACCCAGTGCCTTGCTCTTCACATCATCATCAAGCTACTGGCGTCTGTGAGCTTTCTCTTTGATGTGTTTCTGATTAGCGGGACTGAGTTGAGGCACAAGGATTAGGCATACCTGTAAAAGGCCAAAGTAATACAAAGGGTACCCACGGAGCTGGTTCAATATTCCCTTGCATCATTATCCGGACTCAAACTCTTGTGGTGATATTGACGGAGATGCTGGATTCTACCAGTGGTTCGCCATTTGTTGTAGCCGCTACAACACCACCCAAAATTCTGGGTATATTTAAAATTTTGGGTTCTCCCTCTGCTCGCCTAGGCGTTAAAGTCTTTCACCTAACCCGTAGCCAACGACATCCCACCGACCTATCTCTAATCCCTCATGAGTTGTCTCATCATCATGATCCGATGTCATCGTGCAATCACACCATGTGTGGGAAGGATCATCCAGCGTGCGCCCAACCACTCTTGTCATAGTCGCGCCAGGTGTAGCGACGTTGCCATGCATACGTTGAATGTAAACCTTTTGTGTATTAACGAATAAAAGCCCTTCCGCCATAGGTCATTGAGCATGGTGTTTCAATACTTATCTTAAGCTTGTTAGTATTATATGTTTTGTCTAGAGACACTGTTATCAAGAAGTAATTGTGATGTCGTAATGTTCACACAGGTCGACCCCACAGGTAACAGACTCCTCAGTCGTGTCGCGACATCGAGGGAAATGAAACTGAGCTCAACGGCGAGGCCAAAGTTGCGGAACAGGGGAGTAGGAGGAGCAAGTGATCAGCACTGTTAAAATGAGGATAGTGTGATACATGGTGATCGGAGAGAACCTTCTATGTCACTGATGCAAAAGCTTTCCTCACTAAAGCACTCCATTGGAAATGCCCAGACCCTGCATCATAACTTCTCAATGTCGATGGGCACACGCAAAGAAACATATTTCGCCACTTCGATGAGCCTGAATTATAGCCTGAAAAATGAAGTAGACTCAGAAGGTTTCCCTACGAGATGACAATCTCATTCAAGGCATGCTCGTGCCAGGCAGCAGCGCGAAAGCATACGTGTTTCTGTGACAAGCCAACGACAGGGTTTCGAATATGGCAGCGCACCTTTTGGAAGCAACATCTGTCAATCTTGAGATACAAACCGTGGCATTATTTAGGTTGCACAAAAGGGCCTTAAAAACCTGTGCTCCTTTGCTCCCACATGTCCATGAAGATCATCTATACGAAACCTTAAGGGATGGAGAACTTCAATTTGAACCTAAAAGGTGTTGTTTAAATGCATGCACCCCTTGGTAGCCAGGTGCATTGATGCACATGCAAAGGGTCTCTAGAAACACAAGATATAAAAGGTCAATGTTGAAAGAGCCATAAATATGGTATGAACAAATAACTAGTCTACCATATGTAGCAGCATTGTTATAAAAGGAATAATTTCTCGGGAAGGTTATTCTTTCACCATAAAATAGGAGAGACATCATTGGTGACTTCTCATCGACCTCACGTTTCAAACGCTTCCACTTGGCACCCCATACTCAGTTGATGAGTAGTAGATGTCAGATCTCGGTTTTTCAAAGCAAGCAACATTGATCTTAAGGGTAGGCGGCCTTGGCAATGAAAAGTTCTATCTATTCGTGCCAACAATCTAAGGAAACACAAATGGTAAACTTGATGCTATTAAACCAAGGTTCAAAAGGATAAAAGACTTTATAGTACCAAAACCATATGAGATGGTGGATAGAGGCGATATGAAAAGCATTACACGTGAGCGTAATTTCCTCTATGGTGAATATAGTGATCCAGCGTATGTGTAAGACATGGTGCAGAATGTATAACAGACTACTAGTAGCATGCGATAATGACCATGGCCACGTTGCATGGAATCAAAGGATCGTTGGCAGTTTTCAAATCGTGTTTTGAGAAGCAAACATACGATGCTGGGGCCAAACTTATAATTAAGGCGCGAGCAGAACCATTTGAAAATTCATGACATTAGAGCTCAAACATTTCGATGGTGCAATTTTCATCTATGTTGAAACGTGTTGAATGAATATCTAATGATCAACGTTTATATGTACACGTGGAGCGGAGTGCTGCAGCAATGAAACTACATGGCCAAATGCATGGAGTCATGCAGTCAAACGTGTAATTTTTACGTTGCATGGAACAGGGCAAGGTTATTTGAAAATGCATTGTAACTCGACGTAGCCATTCCTATGGTCGAGTTGTATTGTGTGAAAACAGATATATAATATTTGGTTGAAAGTTGTGTTTTGACGTGGAGAAAGCATCGTAACCATGGTGCGTTCCCCATGGGCGGAAAGATCGAAAGCAGTTTCTGCCTATGGTAAACGCGTGGAGCAGATGTATGTTGGATGGTCCAACATTCAAAGTCGTTGCATGGAGTTGAACATGCAATGTGTTCCGTTACATAGAGCCAACGTAAATATTCATATATGTATACACGTGGCGGTCAACGTTTTCATGGAGCGCAGTGCTATAACTATAGTGCGTTGCCACTAAGGCGCGAAAGGGATTCAACCGTATGTTTTAAACCACGTCAGCTGGTGCAACACGTGACGTTCGACCCTTATAAAACACGTAGCCCTAACCTTATAATCAAGACACGCATTGTGAACCAGATGCAAGCCCGACGTTCGATGGCGGGTTTTGGTTTGAAAGCCGATAGCAGTTAACATTATAATTAAAGCGTGGGCAAGGGTTATAAAGAGATACGTTGCATTTTTTATGCCGAGGGTCTAATGTATAAGGCAGATGCGAAGGTGATCCAATTAACGATTAAAATTTTGATCAAAACTATATAAAGCACTATACAGTTTCACATTATCCGGTCAAAACAGGCGTTTGAACGTGGAATCCAGCGACCAATGTCCATGTTGCATGGAGCGTAGGTTAGCTTTCCAACTGGAAAATTTTCATTGCAGAAAACACTGGAGCGGACGTACATGCACAACGGGCAAAACCTACGGTCATAACTAGCCTGCAGTGGCAGCCAGCGTGGTGTAACGAAACGCAGAGTTTTAAAATCATGCCAGAGTAATCTTCCACGCGTCCGCGGGGACCTGGACAAAATGAGTCCATATTTTGCATGCCGTGAAAGTTTCCCATGCGCGTTGCTATGCATGAATGTAAATACACTCAAACGGATGTTTCTAATCGAGAAGGGCGCTGATACACAGCCTTTCAGGAACCGTTCGCTCTGCATGAGAAATAAAGCCCGTCATGCAAGGATCTGACACCTTGCTGACCCACTCAAGTCTGGTCTGCAATAGTAACGTTCGGCACGGTCAATTTTCAGTGCAGGAAAGAGAGCGAATCCTTTCGATGCTGGTTGTGTTAGCACAGCAAAAAAAAAAACATCTGAGTTATGTTGCGTCCTCTGCAATACATTGTGCTGATTTCAGTCTACATGCCTCCTAAATCCAAAACATTCGATTACTAATTCCGCTGCCTCGATGAAGGCAATCACCTGCTGAAGGTCGGAGTCATTTGCATTGGAATATTATGAACAGTCCGGCAGTCGATCGTCTTATGAGGTGAAAGAAGGTTCAGTACAGTGCATTGGCACAATGCCCTCTCCAACAGATCGCGCTCCTCACTGGCCACCCAAGGATTGCATATCGCGAGGCATGGGAGCACAGCGCATGGAAGAGATGTCTACGCAAGCAAGGTTATAATGCCTTATTTCAGCACCTTCGTATGATTCCAGGCAAAAGATGGCGAGCCCTGTCGCAGCCTCAAAACACTTTGAGGGGGTCGTACACCATAGCCTGTCTCAACACATAGCAATGCATAGGAGTTCCCGGGGCTTTGGTACTCTCCATTGAAAAATGTTAAGGACTAGCTATAAGTGCCTTCGAGCATTCTTTTGCGACTGTGGAAGAATACATAGTAGATATGCGCGACCATTCATATATTTCCTTCAGAACAGGACCACACAGGGGTCTAAAATTCATTTTTTTCTCTTTTCACAAATTTATTAAAACGCCGTTAGCATTAATATTTATGTGACCTGTGTTATTTTATGGCAGGAAGAACCACTCTGATCGCACAAGGTTTTCCCCAGCAAACAAGGAGACATTTTCAGAACAAGCAGATGTTGGCGAAACTCCAAATAACTCGTAGATCTGGCGAGGTCGCAGGTCGCACGTCTGTGATGTTTTCACCTTTTGCGACCCCGCGACCCAGCGACCTAGTCGCAAGGTCGCAGGGTCGCACCTCTTTAGTTTTATCGCCTTTTGCGACCTCGCGACCCAGCGACCTAGTCGCAAGGTCGCAGGGTCGCACCTCTTTAGTTTTATCGCCTTTTGCGACCTCGCGACCCAGCGACCTAGTCGCAAGGTCGCAAGGTCGCATTTCTTTGGTTTTCCTCCTTTTGCGACCCAGCGACCCAGCGACCTAGTCGCAAGGTCGCAAGGTCGCATATCTATGTCTTTTTCTCCTTTTGTGACCCTGCGACCCAGCGACCTAGTCGCAAGGTCGCAAGGTCGCATTCTCTCGTTTTCTTGCAACTTGCGACCCCGCGACCCAGGCAGGTCGCAGGTCGCAACAGCAGCCAGGTCTCAGGTCGCAACAACGGCTCAGGTCGCAGGTCGCAAAAGGACTGGGTCGCAAGGCAGCCCAACGGTCAGGAAGATGAAAGGTCAAGGAAGCCCAATGGGCAGTTTTGGCATTATAAATACTCCTACGGGAACTTGTAAAGGGCTTTTTTCCTTTTGGGAAACTGAAGAACTACATGGCATTGTATTGAAGGATTGTACCCTTACACATCTGAATATAGAGATACTTGTTAAAACACCCTATGGTTATGATGTGTTTTGCTGTGCAAACACTGTGTGTATTCCTTGTACAGTTTCAGAACATCCTATGATTAATGAAGCTGCACTCTTTATGTCATCATTTATGCGTCATGGCTATATGTGTTGTATCAATGATGTTTATTTTATCATCTGTTCTAATAATGAATGTTAATGAACTATTTTGTTAGCATTTCGTTTCATCTTTCAGAAGTAAAAGGATATCTCATCATAAAGGACTATTCCTTTTGTGGTCAGAATACCTTATAAGCATTACCCCCAAAAGATGTGTTGCTAATGACATCTCTTGAGGTGTACATGCTTTATTCATAATCTTGCTACGCATAGTGTTTGATTCGGGTCTAATGCATCAATCCTGTATTCTGTATCACGTGAATAAGTGTATGTCCGCTGGTTCAATCAGGGTCTTTTGAGACCTAAGGGAAGGCGTCTTAAGCGGTAGCCGGACCCACACCCCGGACGGGATCCCTACTCCAAACGGTTCAAGGTCTAATTGGGACTTTCTACCGGGGAGATCCCCTACTGTTGGCCGGACAAATTTCCCCGTCAACAGAGAGATAGGTATTGATACTATAGCTTGTTAGTCCCGGATCAAGTTTCATTATCCCTGTGCCTCGTGCACTTCCCAGGTTGTGGAAACCCTTGTTTCCATTTTTGAGATGTTCACCTCTCTTATGTAACATCCTAGTGCACCTTTATGGAAGAATATTGTTGAGGCTTGGGCTAGATGGATCTTGAGGATAGTTTCTCTTGGAACCGTGGTTGAATCAGGTGGTATTCCTCCACATGTTTTACATACATTAATAAATAAAATTTGTCCCATTCGTGATGTAATGATATTTAATTCTTTTATACATGTTAATGAGCTTGTTATAGTTGTTTTCATGTTATTTTCTATAAGTTTATATGATCTAACCATTCACATATATAACATGATTTATATTATGTAGGTTCTGAAGCACGTGGAGAAGAAGAGGGTTTCCACCTTGCGGGAAAGACCTCAAACATAGGACTTAGGGTAGGGTCACTTCTCCAAATTTTACTAATTAAAGAATTAGAACTAATTGTTTTCTTAATTTTTGCTGGTTTATGCCTCTTGCTCTGTTGGGGTCCTCAATCCAGACCCTAGGGTAGTTTATCCCATAATGGAATTGGCAACTCCACTGGGGATTACATCCATGTAATTCCTAGTTTGGGTTTTTTTTTCTCTAGATTTGGGTTCTCTGATTGGTCTAATCACTTTTCCAGTCTTTTTGGTTCTTTATACATTCAGTAAAAAGTCTTGATATTTTGTATCATGCTTGGATTATTTTATTTTTCTTTGCTTCCCTTTTTATACATGTTTTTTATTTTACAAATTCATGTATATACACATTTTGGTCCAATGAACATCCGTATATGTGGGTTTCCTTATACATAGTCACATATGCACGCTAGTTGTACATTGTCATGTTGCGTATGGCCAATTTTAAATGAAAATTTGATTTTTGGAATCCTGTAAACTATTTCTGCCTATTCTTCATCAGTCATGTAGAACCTTTGATATGTTTGGAAAGTATTTATGTCTACTTTGTATGAATTTCTCTCTTTCTTGAGTGAAAAACTAGTCAAGCTGGTGTTTACCTTGCTTTGTGAAGTTTCAGTTTTGGGTTTTGCACGAGGGTTTCTTTCTGAAGTTATTGGTTGTTCTAACATTTCGGGACATTGATTTATTGGCAATTTTCTCTTGCTTTGCCTTCTTATTTCTTCAGTTTTTTCTTTTCCTTCCTTGACTTGCTTGGTTTTCTTGGTTTCTTGAGAAGGTATTTTATGGAAAATCTTGAATTGTCTTCTTGTTTTTCTTGAAGTTTCTTTGTTTGCTGAAATTTTATACTGTTGTTCAAGTAATTTGTTTGAGTTGGTTATATGTTTCTATTTCTTAAGTCCTGTCATGAAAATGACATCGTTGGCTTAAGGAATTTGAGATCTCTTTTTGCACAACTTGGTGATTCAGAGTTTTTAGTATTTTTTTCTTTCTCTAAGAGATTTTGTTGCTTCCTAAAAAAGAAAATGTCTCAAAAAACATTTTTGTTTCCCTTTTCTTTTTCTTTCAGTTTTTTTTTATGGTTTTTCATCATTCATGAGTAGTTGTGAAGTTTGTCAATTGGTCAGAATACTTGATTTTGAGAGAAGATTTTGGTTGAGTTTGTCTCTTCTTGTATCAAGTTGGTTTTGGCATTTTTGTTAGGGCAATTCTTGTTTTGGACTTTTCTTTGATTTTTTTGTCAAGTTTTTTTACTTGTCTATTGAGAAACTCAGTCGCTTGTTTGATTAGAGTATTCCTAGAATCTTGCATTGGGAATCGGTAGTTTTGCATTAGAGTAGTTGTATTGTTAATAAATTTTAGTCCTTTTGATAGATTTTGAGTGTGTGAGCATATATCTTTAAAATAAAAGAAAAACCATTTTCTTTCATTAATTGTTTGTAGAACCTATGTAGAAATCCCTTTTCATCGAAGAAAAATTTTCATTTGCATGTAGCAGGTTTCTATTGATTTCTATTTGTGTCCAAAAAATCACAAGTTTCATCTCCATTTTATCAATGGCTTGAAAGAAAAACGCTTCAAATCAAGCGCATAATTTAAAATCAACTAGAACGTTTTTGAATTTCCATTAATATACATCAACTAGTCTAGTTCTTTAGGGCCTTGGAATAGGTGAATAGAGAGTAAACTATCCAAGGCCACTATAAATTTCAAACTTAGAAGTTGATTAATGAGTGAAATTTAGCCTCGTTAAGTTTTCCAAGAAAGCTCTGCTCCAGAGAGTCGAGTGCAAGGGCGAGTGAAAGTAGATAAGAGAGATACCCCCTCTCCTACTTGTTAGATCCTGACCAAACACTGTTTCACCCGGCTACCGATACGAACTGGTGACCTTAGTTGTTATTCCTAGGTATCACATAGGTGACTGGGGGGGGGAATACTGATGGTACCTGAGGCATATGTTGCATCACTTTCAGTAGTACTTCTAGAGGGTGCGCTTGCGAAGATTGGGTACTTGAACCGGAAATGGCTTTTGTCTAGAGTTCAGCATAACTATTTATGTTACCTTCGGTAGTAGGCCTGGGGCATAATTACCCAAAAATATTTTCGAACGGTCCTTATTATAGTTTTCTTGTAATTTTGTATCCGGTCCTAATAACCCAGAGTGGAAATCCCTTAGAGCTGCTTGATTATTGAATCTTTAGAGATATTTTTTAGAGAGTGCTCTTTGCACCTAAACTAGCATAGCTTTGTATTTTTTTTAGTCTGTATAATTTCTCATAATAATTAAAATTGGTTGATCGATATGTTCATCGATCAAGGAGGCTTCATGGGATTTATATTATGAGTGTTGGTGATTTCCAACCAGTAGCAGCAAATGCATCAGAGAGTGATCCTCCTCTTGGGGCTATTATTTCTTAGGGTAGTCCTAATGTTAGTCATGATTTAGAGAGGACTACTACACTCCTTTATAGGGTCCTTTTTCAGGAAGAAGAATTTGAGGTTGATGAAATTCCTTAACCTCTAGTTTCTCCTTCCTCTCCTTTTCATGCTACTTTTTTAGACGTTTTATTATACACTGGGCCACCGTCTCACAGATGGGCTAGACCTCATATTTCTTCTTATTTTCTTTCGATGGCCATCGCTGGGAACATAACTTAGGTTATGAGTACTTCAAGTGTTTATAATCCTTTTTTTGAAGAAGAAGGAGATACCATTACTATATCTATCATCACTCCTAGTACTCCAATTTTTGTCTCTACCTCCATTCTGTCTACAAGTGGGGGAACCCAAGATTTTTCTTCCCAAACTGGTCCCTTTTCATTTGGGATGCCTTCTAGTGAAATTCCCTCTATTTTTTTCACTGATACATTTGTTGCCTCCACACCAATGTCTTCTATGCCTAGTGGATCAACTTCCTTTCCTTATTTTTCCTTCAGAAGTGGTCATATTGGTCATTCGAACCCTTCCCTAGGTTCTTTTCTTCTCTCCGCACAAATTCAAGGTTTCAATCCTTTTCTAGGAGGTCAAAGTTCTAATTCTTTTGAAGGTTGGAACCTTACTTTCAGTGGTTAGTAACTTGGAATAAGTTCATGTATGGTCAATAGGGGAATGTTCCTTTGTCCTTTGTAGGTGCCTCTCAGGCCTTTTATCGTTTCACTAATGCATGGAACCCTTGCCAAGGGGTCTCATACTCTTCTAATAATTTGATTGGGGGGAATGTTCTTGTTTATTGTAACCCATCTGTGGGAGGAGGACCTACTCTTAGATTCTCTAGGCCACAAGGTTTTCCTTTTGGTCCACCTTCTTCTAGGAAAAATCTTCGGAAACCTACTGCCTCAACAAATCCAAGTTATTATTTTCATAATGTTTGGAATTATGCCCTTGGTGGATGGAATTATCAGGGTCATTTGTGCTTACCATTCCTGGAAACCTTAAATTTTCCATATCTATCAAATTTAACTAACGATCATATTTGCTATAGTCTGGCTTGGCCTCCGGTTCCTACTAAGCTTCCATCAG
This sequence comes from Pinus albicaulis, assembly GCA_034641835.2. Classification (NCBI taxonomy): domain Eukaryota; kingdom Viridiplantae; phylum Streptophyta; class Pinopsida; order Pinales; family Pinaceae; genus Pinus; species Pinus albicaulis. Next base: position 215,468,372 of record CM076576.1, on the reverse strand, counting down.
ATATTCCAAAATTTGAAGGGAAGACTAAAGAGGATCCAACCAACCACGTCACCACTTTCCATTTAAGTTTTTCATTTAACTCCCTAATTGATGATTCAATAAGGTTGAGATTATTTCAGTGCACCTTAACTGGAAATGCTACTAAATGGTACATTGAGTTAATTGGGGGCACCTTTGCTTCATTTTGCGAGTTGGATGCCATGTTTTTGAATCATTTTTTAGTTTCCTATTTGTTATGATTCTTGTTACACCATTTTTTGGTCATCTAACCTATTATCATTAGATGGACCCAAGTACACCATGTAAGACCAATTTTATTCTAACTAAAATTGGTTTCACTATGAAAATAACTTAGTAAACCACCTTTATTATGTTGTTTATGGTCTAAACCGGAAACTCCATGAGGAAATATTAAATAAATCTATATTTGTTTGATTTTCCTCAAGGAATAATTAGTTAAACAAAAATTTAATTAATATTCCTCGCTATATTTAACCCAAAACAAGTAAATTAATTAGATAAATAATTATTTATCTTATTATTTTCTAGGAATAATTATTTAAACCTTATTTAAATAATATTTTTTGTTAAATATGACTAAATCACCCATAAATCATTAAATCAATCATTATTTATTTGATTATTACTCAAAATGAATCCTTAAAATGATAAATAAATCATTTATTTATTTATTATTTACAAATAAAGGGATTTGACCCAAGTCAAATTTCTTTTCCCTCCAACAAATATAATAAAATATTCTATAAAAGTTGGATCTTGATTCGGTTAATAATATTTTAATTATGCACCAATATCTAGACTAACTCAATATTATGTTATAAATAGAAGGGTTTTCCCATTAATTTACCACTTTTTGTTGCCTAAAGATCACTCTGGATCTATACTTTTGGTCTGAATATTGATCCACCATCATAGTCATATTTTTCTACCATTTTTGTCTGGGTTTTCTACACCATCAAGAGAGGAATTTTTAGATCTGAAGTGTTGAGGACTTACAAGAACCCATCCCATTGAGGTGAACTGGTAACAACCTTCTTTTTTTTCTTCCTAGGTGCCATTAATACAAATTCATTCAACATATTCTTGTCTTGTCTATTGGATGCATGGAGTAAATATTTATTTTTCTACTGCTTAATGTCTTCTAATACATAGATCTAGATTTTTGTAGAATTTATCTTGATCACCTAACTATAGATCTGAGGATATTGGTAGCCATATTTTCTATTAGGGCTGTTTTTTATGCATAGCTAAAATAGTTTTTTTTCGTATGCTTGGAATTAAGATTCATACTAATGATTGGTGACTCCACACGGGTTTACGATTACGACCTCAGTCATTTTTAATATCCTTGCATATCCAGCTCCTTCAAACCCTAGTATTTCTCTTCAGACCCTTGTTTTTTTCTTTTCTTGATGTTTTTTTCAACCTATAAAACCCTAAAACGATGAAAAAATCTAACTTCTATGTGCTTTCGGACCTATTGCGTAGGTGATGGACATCAACCGCAGCTGAGACGGCAATTTTTTCTGAAATCTACCGCTGAGAGTTTTGGAAGTGTAGGTCATAATTTTTGGCCCAAAAACTGCGAACTGGACCCTCGATATGTACCTTTCAGCCCAAAAAATGTGAACTCTGCTAAAAACAGGCCAAGAACTAGGACCTAGACTTTTTGCGGGAATTTTTCTGAAAGTTTTCTGGGTTTGTCTAAGCCTTTGTTCAGGGTTTTATAACCTCCATCTCCACCTGTTTTTTACCTATACTTGTTCTGTTTTGCTCAAATAAGTGGGAACCTAGCCCCCTAAGGCTTAAATACCCTCCACTTGTCGTGGAATATTTTTTGTTATTGCAGGTTGTCTAAAATTTGAGAGTCTTTAGCCTCTTTTTTCAAATCTGATACCTCACCTTCAAATCTGCTTAAGATCGGCTTGTTATCCATCCAAATTGCCTCATTTAGCTTTTTTTTGGTTTTCCTCTAGGGTTCACTCCATTTCGCTCCTGGAGATAGCCTTTCGCCACCTCTTTTTACAGCAATTTCTCCTTTGATCTGTTGTTGTTTCTGCACCACTTTCCAGCAGATTTTTTCCTTTAGATCCCTCTCCCTCCTGACCTTAGATATATTGGCTTGTTTAGTGTGTTTTGATTAGTTTTTTATGCACCTATAGACTAGTTGTTGAGAGGCCTGCCTCCTTGGATTTAGATTATTTCATTATTAGTTGTTTATTTCATGTTTTTGCAGGCTTATATACTGTCATTTGTAGGTTTATTCGTAGCTATACAACACAGTTTTTCTCTACAAACGTATGTGTTTAAAAATTAAAATTTACACAATTCACACACACACCCTAAGCGAAAAAGGGCTTGGTTAACACCACCAAGAAAAGACTCTAAAAAATTGAAATCAATTGATCCTGCACCTCTCTGCCCTTGTTCTGAAATTATAATCAGTTGATCCTACACCTCCCTGCCCTTGTCGGTCTCATTTTCCTTTGTGCCGTTTTTGTGTCATCATCATTACACCACCAAGGCATTCATCTTGAAGACTTATTAGCCTTCATCCACAGTTTCCAGTAGGAAGACTTACTCCTCTATGTAGGATTTTAGTTAGTCCTCCACCAAGTCTGCACACTGACTCTTCTTCTGGTCCTTTGGTTTCTCCTTATCATTCTACCTTTAGTTGTCCCCCTGTCACCTTCACCATTTTTGGTGCAGGACCTAATGCTAGTGGTAACCCCGAGCCTCATGTTGGGAATACCACTAGTGGGACCGCAACGGACACTACCCTGGCTACAACCTTGCTCCCCTTCACGATAGACCTCAGCCTCCCCGATTTTGACCAGTTGATAAATGAACCTATATACCATGATGCTAGTTGGCCTGCTATGGAAACAAATCTCCCTTCCGACATCCCTAAGTTTGAAGGCCTTGCTGGAGAAGATCCTACAAATCATGTTCAATCTTTCCACATGTGGTGTTCGTCTAACTCCATTAGCGATGACTCTATCCATCTTCGGTTGTTCAAATGTATGCTTACAGGAGAAGCTTATAAGTGGTATGTTGATCAGGCCCCTTCCTCTCATACCATCTTTGTGACTCTTGCCCATGCTTTTTTGTCTTACTTCTAGCTTCCCCTTCGTTATGACACTGGTATCGAAATTTTGACTTCTTTCCATCAATCATCTGTGACCTACCTATCTGATCATGTCCAGGAATGGTAAAGAAGAAAGAGCCTATGTCAAGCCCCTACCTTCGAAGACTATGTCTACATGGACTGGTTCCTTAGATCTCTCTTGCCTCCTATAGGGAAATATGTCGCATCACATTTTCCTCAAACCGGAGAAGCCGCTCTCTAAATGGCGTTAAAATATGACCTGATCTACGCTCAGTCAGGTTATGTTTATACTGTTCTACCTGATCTTCCCAGACCTGGTGGTGCCAACACATTGGGGGCACCTCATGCCGTGAACGGTATTGTTGTAGCTCTCTCTAATCCATACGCTCAGCCTCCCATGGGCTATGGTTTTCCTTGGGGGGGGGGGGGGGGGGGGGCGCCTACGCACCCCCCCCTCCCAGGAGCACGTATCCAGGATTGACATGCCTCTTATTTTTTCCCAACCTCCTGTTTACCACACTATTACCCAACCTCCTTATTATTTGCATCCACATCCTGGTACTCCAGCTCCTCCAGCATTAGCACTGCCACCTCCCTTGCTTTCTCAACCCCCACAATAGCAGCCACCGCCCCCTCAGGGGCAAGTGTATGCACAACAGGGCACGACTAATCCTCCTCCCTCCAAAAATATGAGGAAAGGCACTCAAAATCAATCCGATCTCGGTAATCCTAGAACTAATCCTCAAAATAATGCACCTAACACTATTAACTAGTAAGAGGGCACTCAACCCAAGGAGGACAGGATTGTTCCCACAAACCAGCCTTGTTCTTGTTGTGGTGTTTATGGTCATTACACACACGATTGTCCTTTTTTACAACAGATGAAATAGATGTGGGAGTCTCAAGCAGCATTGCGAGGCTAGCAAGCCTCCCCTTCCATTCCTCCCAGTGTTGCGCCTAGTCAGCTAGATGTGATTACTAATCCTTTCCCTTAGCAAGGATTTGTGGATACCCAACCACCTGATGATTAGGTGGCCACTTAACTTATTCCATTTGGTACCTTCGATTACCAGATTCTCATGATGAACTCTGATCAACCTCTAACCGTAGACATTAATCTTCAGACTTGGTCCCGTCAATACAACAAGCCTCCCACTACATCTGTCCTTGAGTCGCCTCCTTCGGTCTCTACAGAGCCTCTTTCGACACCTAATGGTCCCTTGCATATCCCTCGGCCTAAGGTGGAGGTTCATACCAATATCCCTAATGGACCACTTCACCGAAATGTTGCTTCTGGTAAAGTGGGTGATTCGTATAGCATAGTAGATGATTTGGAACAATACCCTGCTGCCATTTAAACGCTGGAACTCCTCTAGTCATGCCCTTCACAAAGAAAAGATATAATATCTGCCATGGGCACTGTAGATTCTTTCAACGATCGATTGATTGTCTTTGATGTTAACTGGTCATAACATCCTCCTCTCCCTGCTTCCATCGCCTTCCAAATCCCAGTCAATATCCGAAACGTGAACGTTTCACGGTGCATTATTGATGAGGGGGCATCCACCTGTGTGATGTTCACTTTGGTTTGGAATCAACTTGGATAACCTGAGTTGGCTCCTTCCATGATCACTCTCCAAGCATGGGATGGCCATGCCTCCCAACCCATCAAATTATTCCACAATTGTCCTATTACTCTTGCGGGCAAGACTGTTTGCGTCGACGTAGAAGTCATAGATGCCCCCTTAGAGTACAAAATTCTATTGGGTCATAGCTACACTTATGCGATGTCTGTGGTCCCTTCCACGGTCCACCACAAGTTGTCCTTCCCTCATAATAGAAAGATAGTCACCATTGACCAGTTGACATATTACGAATTGAAGTGTCAGACCTCCTCTGTGTCCACTATCTCTTCGGTGGATAACAAGCAAACCGTCGATCCCTAGACTAGTGTCTCACCTGGAGTCTACAAATATTCTTTATTTCTTGGTACTATCCCTGGTCTTCCTCCTCCTATCTCTGATCCCAGCTCATCGAATGCTTTCATGATGCAATCATCTCACGCTACTCTCAAGTGGCCCGCCTCGACTAGTCAACATCCTCCTCGTCCCCCACAACCTACTCCTAACCCTTCGATTCAACCTTCTGGAAATTCTCCTCCTATCCCTTCAGCTGGTATCCATGAGCCTCTCTACCCTATTGGAATGATTCCTCCATGCATTAACCATTTAGGAATACTCCTACCTACCCATTATCCCTTCGCTCAGACATCGTTCCTAGCTCCCCCACCAGGAGTTTATACGACACCTGTCATGGCCACCCTCTCTCTTCCTAACTTCACTCTCGGGATTCTTGTCTAGTACCTTGATCCTCCGGTGGCTACCCTGCCAGGTTAACCCAAAATTTATCTTTATTTGACGCCAGTTCAACCGATCCCCATGACTTCTCCCGTTGCAACAGTGCCTCAGCACCTCAACAAGAACTTCCTCCTGTTGCGACCACTTCGGGTAAGAAGGGAAAATATCGCAAGAGGTCCTCCAAGGACAAGGCTACCCCGATAGACCATGCACCTCCCCCACCCGCAAAGCCCTGCACTTTGTGTGATGTCGTCGTCCATGCCACCCATAACTGTCTCGAACTGCCCCGTATCAAGCCCATGGTTAAAGTTGTGTTCCCTTAGTCTACTCTCCTTGAAGCCTTATTTTCTTCCTTAACTATAGCCAAGAATCCTAAAACTATTCACACCAACCAACCTTGTGCTTTGTGTGATCTCCATGGCCATTATTCCCACCATTGTCCCCACCTTACGCATTACCGCACCTCTTTAGAAGTAGTTCGGGAGTAAGAGATTGAATAAAACCAGTCCACCTCTCTCATACTTGCACAATATGTTTGAGGCTAGACTAAGGATTTACCTGCTCCTATTGACATCCCCCCTCCTGATGTCGAGATGACGGAGCCTATGGACACCATCCTCTACCTATCATCATTCATGAGACCCTCGGTGGAAGTCCCCTTGGACATTTCCCCTAATAGTTCTCTTGACCTCCCTTTAGCAATCACCTTGGGCTCAACATCAGTAGATCCTTTATCTACTTACTCTTTTGTCACCCCTTATGATGATGCACATGTGAGCCTCTCTTCTCGTGATGATGTGTCAGGTAGCTTTGTCGCATCCAGTGGTTTCTCTTCCACTAGTCACCCCATCATTTATTATGATGAAAACATTATGGAAGCAGTCAAAACCCCTGACTTTATCTACCCCCCCTTACATAAAATGCATGCATTCAAACCACATACACCTTGTGGCCATTACATTGACACCCAATGTTTGGGTAAGGGGACACCCATATTTGAGAGACCAGGAGAAGCAATTCTCCACAACTCTCCTAGTGTATCTGGTCATGTCAAATCTAGTACCATTATTCTTCCACATTTAGAAGAACCTCTAGAGTCCCATATCACTTCAGATCACTATAGGGATGATACCCCTCATCATTCCTTCATCTTACATCAACAACCTAGTCCCTTTGACATTGTTGTTGACGAACATGTGAGTTTTCTAGGAGAGCATCAGTTCATTATCTCCAAATCCTCTCTTTGGGATAGTGACACCATGTACGCAAACCTAGAAACCTAAAGTCCATTCGATTCATATATGCACTACCAAAAGAGATTGGTAATCCTCCATTCCCTTTCTCAAACTGCATAACCGTAATGAAAACAAATGGTGCACCACATCATTGAAATGTGTTTATATTTCCATTTTTTCAAATATATTTTGGCATGACCACAACACGCTTGGGGGCATTTATGCCCCTCAACCATAAAAAATCCCATATCTTAGCCAAAAACAGCACTAAAACCCCCTTTCTTCGACACGTCACACTTTTCAGGTCATTTCTTGGGACAGGTCACAGTTTTCGGCCCAGTACCTACTACCTAGGTTGCAGAACAGACCCCTAAAAGTGTGACTTGGCCTGTTCATGAGCTCTAGGGACCTAAACAGAACTTTAAATCCAATGAGGTGAAATATTAGGGTTAGGCCTAACTGACGGATCTTGATTCCAACGGTTGGTTTGTCCGATACACTCACTACAAGATTTAGTGCCTTCTCTCCTCTCTACATTCACCACAGCTCCACATGCAAATGAGTGAAGTTAGAGGGAAAATTCCTTATTAAAAGAAAACCCTTGATTTTTTTTTCGCCTACTATGGCCAAACCGTAGCTCAGTTTGACGAACCATCTATATTGTTGGAAAGCTATCACCGAGCCCTCAAATGGGTATTTGTTAGTTTTTAAGTGATTTGATACTTCACTAAGACACCTTTTACCTAAGAGGCATCACTTTACCCCTCCTCAAAATCAAATTTCTACACTTGCATCACTCATACTTGGGGCACCACTTTGCCTCCATAATTGTTCATGCCCATGTCAATTTTCGTCGTGAGTTACCATCTTGTACTCATGTTTCTAGGGTCCCCCATCGTACCTTTACTGTGTGGAAGCACCATCGAGTCACCTTTGTTTAGAGCATCCGATTTGAGTCATCATCGCATTCATGGAGTCTATACCGAGTCCCTTTGTATCCTGCTATAGTCCTCCATCCTTCGTTGCTTGGTCCCTCTCTCATGTCACACATTATGGCCTCGAGTCCCACTGTCCCCTATCCTCATGATATTGTGTCAGATGCTACCAGGTCGTCCATGCCCTTTATGCTCTAACAAGGGAAGTCACCCGCCCACTACTCAGTACCCCCCATTTCGTCATCACCCCTAGTGTCCGTCTGTTAGTCTCTCTACTATTTTCTCTCGTGACTTAGTTGAGGACCTATTATTGCCTCACCTATGGCAGACCTCCTTTTGTCGAGATCAGATAACTTATTCCAGAAGACAGGTCCAGAGGGTGGTGTACCTTGGTTCTAACTTCCACTCTTATTCGGTGCCTCAGATCAGGTAAAGGGACTCCTTATAGCCCTTTGACTTGATTTTTTCTCAGCTCCAGCTCCTTTCAACATGATCTAGATCCGTATACTCGATGGTTTAGTGATGCAGCAGATTCAACCAGTGATTCCTGGGTGTGTGTGAGATGTCTCAGCCCTCATGAGGGGGTGGCCCTACAAGTAGCCCCCCACATGCCCGGATGACGTCTTCATCTCAGCCTTCGATGTAGCTCCATAGAGTTGATGATGTCGGCCTCAGTTGCTTGCAATGCCTCTTTTGATTGCATGTATCAGTTAGATTTTCAAAGCCCTTTCCTGTTTACAGGGGCATCTGGGTTGTATTTATATCTCATGTACTCAGATATTATTGTACAAGTTTTGGCTGTTATCCCGGACACAATATGTATGTGGGATCCATTATCATGTTGTTTATCTGGCTCATGTTTATGCTAGCATGTACTATATTGTTCAGTACCTTGTTTACTGGACGCATTATTCTTTGTACTCTGTCTCGGAGGGGATAGGTATGCCTCCCCCACTGACTATAGCATAGGTACTCACTCATAAAAGAGACTTGTCGCACCTGTAAATCTTTCCTACTAAGGGTCTAGTCCTCTCAGCAGTTTGGTCTACCTTATATGTTTCTCCCTCTGACTTCCCCTTCGGTGTCTAGTGATCGAGTTCTTACAACGTACTTTGGTCATACGATTAGCTCCTAATGCTTGCACGCTGGGGGGGAATCTGTTACATGATTTTTTGGTCATCTAACCTATTATCATTAGATGGACCCAAGTACACCATATAAGGAAAATTTTCCCCTAAGTAAAATTTATTTCACTATGAAAATAACTTAGTAAACCACCTTTATTAAGTTGTTTATGGTCTAAACAGGAAACTCCATGAGGAAATATTAAATAAATCTATATTTGTTTGATTTTCCTCAAGGAATAATTAGTTAAAAAACAATTTAATTAATATTGTTGGTTATACTGAACCCAAAACAAGGAAATTAATTAGATAAATCATTATTTATCTTATTATTTTCTAAAGAATAAGTATTTAAACCTTATTTAAATAATATTCTTTGTTAAATATGACTAAATCACCCTTAAATAATTAAATAAATCATTGTTTATTTGATTATTACTCAACCACATCCTTAAAATGATAAATAAATCATTTATTTGTTTATTATTTACAAATAAAGGGTTTTGATCCAAGTCAAATTCCTTTTCCCTCCAACAAATATAATAAAATATTTCATAAAAGTTGGATCTTGATTTGGTTAATAATATTTTAGTTATGCACCAACATCTAGAATAACTCAATATTTTGTTATAAATAGAAGGTTTTTCCCATTAATTTACCACCTTTTGTTTCCTAAAAATCACTCTGGATATATACTTTTGGTCTGACTATTGATCCACCATCATAGTCATATTTTGGTACCATTTTTGTCTATGTTTTCTACACCATCAAGAGAGAGGAATTTTTAGATTTGAAGTGATGAGGAATTACAAGAACCCATCCCATTGAGGAGAACTGGTAACACCCTTCTGTGTTTTCCTCCCAGGTGCCATTAATACAAAATTCATTCAACATATTCTTGTCTTCTCTATTGGATGCATGGAGTAAATCTTGTTTTTTCTATTGCTTAATGTCTTCTAATGCATAGATCTATATTTTTGCAGCATTTATCTTGATCACCTAACTACAGATCTGGGGATATTGGCAGCCATATTTACTATTAGGGTTTTTTGTTATGCATAGATAAAGTGGTTTTTTTCATATGCTCAAAATTAATATTCATAATAAAAATTCTGAAACTGAGATTTTGGGCAATTTCTAGCAAGATAAGGCAATGCACATTTCTAACCATATTCAGGAATGGAGGAGAAGGAAGAGGATCATTTAATCCTATATTCCGAATGAATTCCTTCTCGAATGGCTCCTTAAATATTTAAAACCAGAAATTTCAAAGGACATATCTCTTTCTAGGGTATTCACTTAGGAGAAAGCTATCTTTAGAGCCCAGCAATTGGAACTGATCTATTCTCATTCTGGGATTATTAATAAGATCTTGCCTGATGATCCTCATTCCAAGATATATTTAGCTAGGCCGAAGCCAGGTCGCCATGCTGACGGGCTTATTGGTTCGATCGATAGTAGCATGGATAACCTTTTGAATCAATTGCAGTAGTTGTATTTACATTCTGCTCCTCCTATTCAGACTATGTCGTCAGTGTCTACACCTTTCCATCCTTAAACGATTAATTTTTTCTAATCTTCTAACCCCAAAGGAAATAAAAAATCCAATGGAAAGAAGAAGGGATAGAATAAGAAGAAAGCTAAGGATGGGAAGGGTAATGCGAACAAATCCAACGATAATGTTGGAGAGGGTAATAGAGAGTCGAAGAATAAAGTCAAGTTTCCTTGAAAATTGTGTATTGGAGACCATATTACGCATCCATGCCCTAATATTCAGGATGGTTAGTGCTTGTTATCTTAGTAGAGTTCATCTATTTCCCAGGTTATCATGACAAACCCTTTTCTCCAAGGGTAGCAAATTCTTGCTGGTGCAAATGCAAATATAGAAGCTCCCACATGGGGTAATGAGGAAAGGGAAAATTATTCAAATGTATACATGATGAGTTCTCATATTGATGTCACTATAATATCATGTGATTATGGTGAATATGGGCCTTTGAATGCTAAGGATTCTCCTAATACTTCTGAGCCACTCCATATTGAGAGGTCCATAGTTGAGCTTATACCTCCCATGCCGAAAGGTTCTGCTAAACATTCAACAATCAACCCTAATGTGAAGGAAACTTAGAAATACTCCATTGTAGAATATCTGGCTCAGATTCCTTGTGTTATTTTTGCATTGGAGGTACTCCAGTCATGCCCATAACGAAGAAGCGCACTGATCACTGTGATCGAGGCAATAGATCCAAAGAACTCTCTTACGATCACATTTGATATCTCAAATATTAAGAAGAGGCTTCCTCATCAAATGAATTTTCAGATCAAATATATGTATCGAAAGATGAATATTTTTTGAATAGTATTCGATGAAGGAGCTTCCACATGTGTTCTATCTATATCATTTTGGAAACTTATGGATATCCTCAAGTCGTTCCTTCACCTAGTCTCTTGTGTTGGGAAAAATACTGAGAGGAGGTGGTGAATCAGTATTTAGAGCTTACTGAAAATATTTTGAATTTTTCTTTACATAATTCCATACGCAGCTTTGATGAGCCCAACTCATGTATACACGTTCATATGCTAAAGGAAACTATCGTATACTGATATAATTTTACAGATTAGAAAAAGGTTTCAGGAACAATATTTAACTCAGTTTATGAGTCATACATTTGTTAGATAATTAGTAAAAATGTGCAGTAATCAGCAGTATAAATCATCACACAATTACAACACACATGAACACCAATATTTAAGGTGGAAACCCAATTCAGGAGAAAACCACCACTGCTATTGTCTTTGCCTTCAATTTCTATTATATGGAAAATTGTTTAACAATATTGTACTGATACAGACTCAAATCAATATGCATGTATCTACCTACAGAGGGTTGCAACCTTCTCTCATTTTCCAGCTGCTACTGGAAGGGAGCTACAATCCCCTAATCTCACTTACTAACCATTACTGGAAGGGAGCTTTAACCCCCTGATTAGAATACTAGCTTTTACTTGTAGGAAGCTTCCACTTCCATGCTGAAGGCTTCAACCCTCAGAACCACTACAGACCACGGTTCATCAATTTTCATATTGGATCAAACAACATCAACACAACTCTTCATAAACATCAACAACCATAAACTTTAACCAATAATCCAATGAGAACAGTGAAATCATTGTAACCAGAACTCAGAAATAACCCAGACTTCATAATAAATATGCAGATACAAACTCAAATGTGAACATTCATAACTTAAAATGTATATGCTACTTCACTTCACTAAACCCGCGTGTATACGCACTTTCCTTCACACCAACCTATGTATAGCTCCATGAACACTGCTTTTCAGAATATGATCTGATTTAGATCTGATTCATTTAGTCAGATATATTTTCAGAATTGCAGGACCCTTGATCAGTCAGTCATAATATTTTCTTACTTATTGATCAGATTTTTTCATAATAATCTTAGCAGCATCTACAAGAATTAATCAACCCAGATCTACATGAAGAATTCAATGACAGATAATAGACAAATAGCAGGAATAAACAGAAAAACCTCTGCAACAAGCTTCAGAAAACCCTAACTACCATATAGGCATTTTTTGAAGCAAACCCGCGTATATACGCATTTTTACTGAGATGAACTAGCGTATAGATCTATAAATATAAACTTTGCATAATGAACCAGATCCATAGAACTTACCCATATTTCTTCACTTAACTTCAGAAAACTTGTGCTAGGTCATAGATCTAATCATCTCTTCAATGGATCATGCAATAGCATAGTCATTTTAAGTCTATAGATCTTGATCCATCAATTTACCCAAGGGTGCATCATAACTTCATATTTATCAATAAAAAAGAATTCATCCCATGTAGATCTACTTCAGAGAGAAGTATGTAGTGATTGCCCTTACACATGAACACCTTTGCACTAAGATCTTCTTCTCCTTATATATATTTAGCCTTTATCAATACCATCAGTCAAAACCACACAACAACTGATGGTATTCTTGGAAGAAATCAAATAGGCGACACAACGTTCAATACTGTGGGCCAATACCATGGTAATGCCCCCTGGTATCTTCTCTTTATAGCGCATAAAGGCATACATGATTTGGATCATTCTTATCCACATGTATACATGGCTTGGCTTGAACAAACCATGTATATAATATTCAATATGAAAATTATCAATTCTTTTGTCACTTCTTCTGCTGGATATTACCCACTTCTTCTCATAGACTTCTGAGCTTCTACAGAAGACATATATTCCAAATTTACTAGAGAGTTTCCATCAAGGACAACATAATAAGACATAGGAATCATATTTCCAACAATATCCCCCTTTGGAATTGATGTCAACCATGATAGCCATGACATTCATCTCAACATAACAATAAAAAAATACCCAAAATATTCTCCCCCTTTAACATCAAGTGCAAAGGGAATGATTTTGACAATGCTCCCCCTGTGTACATGCTCAATATTGAGATATTTTCAGTGAAGTACATGAGTTTTTATAACCAAAACCAAAGAATCTCAAACATGAGATAATAACCCAGAAACCAATCAAAATTCCAGCAATGCATCTTGTTTCACAAGACTGGTGCTCCCCCTAAGCTCGTGCATCCTGAACACCTTCAACAGCCAAATCATCAAAACATCTTCATTAAGGAGATAAATATCAGAGAATGATACATAAAGATAAATACTGGAACAACAACAGAGATTACTCATCAACACCACAATAGTTCTAAATGCTGACCTAGAGGATTTCTGTCAGTAAAACCCATACGCATTTTTATGCACAAAAACTCGCGTATGTATGGTATTCACCTTTATGAAACCTGCGTATCAAAATTAATCTTTTTAAATTGAGAAGATCTAATCTGAGAGGAAAAGACCACTCCCAGCTTCTGTCTGAGATATTCAAATGCTTCCATGGAAATAGGTTTAGTGAATATATCGGCAACTTGTTCTTTCGAGGGAACATACTCCAATTTAACCTTGTGTTCAAGCACTTGTTCACGTAAGAAGTGATACTTTATAGGAATGTGCTTGGTCTTGGAATGCATAACATGATTCTTTGAGATACTAATGCCACTTGTATTATCACACAAAATGGAGATGGGAGGTGAACTTTTGATTTGAATTTCTTGTAAAGTCTGCATCATCCAAAGTATTTGTGTTCAACATGATGTGGAAGCCACATATTCTACTTTTGCTGTAGATAAGGCAATAGATATTTGTTTCTTTCTGAACCATGATACTAATTGGGGCCCCGTATAAAATGCACTAGCACTAGTGCTTTTTCGATCATCAACATTTCTAGCTAAATTCACATCTGTGTAAGTATAAAGAGTGAGATCAGCATTCTTTGGATACCATAAACAAAAGTCCTGAGTCCCTTGCAGATATTTGAATATAATTTTTACAACTTGAAGATGGGACTCTTTTGGATTATCTTGGAATCATCCAATAATCCCAACTGCATGCATGATGTCTGGTCTTGTCTCAGTTAGATAAAGCAAACTTCCAATCATGGATCTATACTTAGGTTTATTTACCGTGGGAGAATTATTATGAGAACTGTGGTTACATCCAGTTACCATGTTCATACTCACACGCTTGCAGTATTCCATACCATATTTCTTCAGAATTTTCTTAAGATATTTTTCTTGTGATAAGAATATGCCATTTTTTGCTTGTTGCACTTGTAAGCCAAGAAAAAATGTTAGTTCCCCAAGTAAAGATATTTAAAATTCTTGTTGCAGAACAGAAGCAAATTTCTGACTCATGGACTCTTCATTACTGCCAAAAATGATGTCATCAACATATACAACCACAATCAACAGTTTATCATTCTCTATTTTTGTATATAATTTACTATCAGTAGATCCCTTTGTAAAACCTTGTTGATGTAGATATTTGTCAAGATGATAGCATCATGCCCTTGGAGCTTGTTTGAGACCATATAAAGCTTTTTTAAGTTTACAAATTTTTTTTTCATCATTTCCCAAAATCAATCCTTCTAGTTGTTATATATAAACTTCTTCTTCTAGATCATCATTGAGGAAAGCAGATTTAACATCCATTTCATAAAATTTGAATTGTTGAAAGCTTGAAAAGGAAAGAAACGTTTGTATGGCTTCAAGTCTAGCTACAGGAGAAAATGTTTCTTCAAAGTATATACCTTCTTGTTGAGAATACCCTTTACAAACAACTCTAGCCTTGTTTGAATCTAATAACATCTCCATTTTCATTTAACTTGTTTTTGAATATCCATTTTGTTCCAATCACATTTTTATCATAAGGTCTTGGAACCAGTTCCCAAGTATGATTCTTTTCAATCTGATCAAGTTATTCATTCATGACTTGAATCTAACATTCATATTTACTAGCTTGATTGACATTTTGTGGTTCAACAGTAGATAGAAATTCTAGATAGCTAGGAGATCCTACAAGATTTCTTCTTGTTTGGACCACTGATCCCTTTTCTCCCAAAATTTGAGATTCTGGATGATTCTTTTGTACGTACCTGGATGGAGGCTCTTCAGATAGATCTTCTTCTGATGCTTCATTGGGTTCACCTTCTATATTGTTGCTATTTGATGCAGTAGGGTATCCATCATCATCATCTTCATTTGTTGTTGTTATTTCCCTTTTGGGGGCTGAGAGAGACTCATCAATTGAAACATCAATACATTCAACAATCTTCCGAAGTATTTTTTTGTAACATTTATATGCTTTAATTATAGAAGAGTAACCAATAAATATTCCTTCGTCTGCTCTTGGTTCAAACTTGCCAATTTTTTCATCATTGTTCTTGATAAAACATTTTCTTCCAAAAACTCTAAAATTCTTTACAGTGGGAAGATTTCCATACCAAAGTTCATAGGGGGTTTTATTAGTATTAACCCAAACATGAGCCTTGTTCAGAATATTTATTGCAGTATGTGTTGCTTCTGCCCAAATGTTATCAAGAGTTCCAGATTCATCACGCATAGCCCGAGCCATTTGTTGAAGTTTTATATTCATCCTTTCTGCCACGCCATTTTGTTGTGGGGTTCTAGCTATAGAAAACAGTCTTTTTATGCCATGATGGTCACAAAAGTCAAAGAACTCATCTGGTATATATTCTCCTCCTCGGTCATATCTAAGACATTTGATTTTTAGATCTAATTCATTTTCAACCAAAGCTTTGAAGAACTTAAAATTTTCAAATGCTTCATCTTTATGTCTCAGTAAACCGATCCAACACATTCTAGAGAAGTCATCAAAAAATAAAAATAAAATAGTATTTTTCTCCTCAAGGTGACTTTTTCCTTACAGGACCACATAGATAATTATGTATAAATTCAAGAGGCTTACTTGCTGATCATTATTTAGCATTGAATTGCACACTGGCTTGATTACCAAATTATCATGATTTTCATATGGTACTTTCAGGTAGAGTGATGCTGGGAAGATCACGAATTGATTTGAGTCTACTGGATTTGCTTATTTGAGAGAAGCTCAAATGTCCCAACCTTTAGTGCCATAACCAATTTTCTGAATATTTTCTCAACTATCATTGTGTTTGACCACCTTTCAGTACATACAAATTGCTTGGTGTTCTAGTTCCTTTTATTACTATTTTTCCTGTGTCAAGTTAATGTACAAGACATTATTTTGAGCTAAAGACAACTTCATTTCCTTGATCACACATTTGACTCACACTCAACAAGTTGTGCTTT
Source organism: Pinus albicaulis (assembly GCA_034641835.2). Classification (NCBI taxonomy): domain Eukaryota; kingdom Viridiplantae; phylum Streptophyta; class Pinopsida; order Pinales; family Pinaceae; genus Pinus; species Pinus albicaulis. The sequence continues at coordinate 215,451,856 of CM076576.1, read as the reverse complement.
AATCCTTCCACATACATAACATTGTTAGCTTTCACTCTTTCTTTTAGAAAAACAGAACCTTTTCCTTTAATGACAACAGGATAATCATTTCCAAAGCTAACATTCTTTTATTTCTCTAGAGCATTATATGAAAGGACTTTATTTCTATCACCTGTCATGTGTTTTGAGAATCTACTATCAATTTACCATTGATTTTCTTCCCCTTGTACAAAGAATTCTATGCCACAACTCTCAACCTATAAATCCTTCCTTTTACAAACCTTGGAATTTGAAGGTATATGCTCTTTTGGCTAAAGTTTGCTCATGCATTCTAATTCTTCATGACCAAATTTATTTCAATAAGTACATTCCATCTCATTTTGAAGAGGAGAAAAGTTGTTATAATTATTCTTCTTTATTCCGTTCTCATTTATTTACTTTCTTCTCTCGTCATGACGGTTTTGAATGCAACACATTGAGTAGCCTTATGCCCAAAATTATGACATGAGAAACATTTTCCATAAAAGAAGAAATTTCTGTGATCATGAAACCTTCTATTTATATTTACCTGCTGATTGATATTTCTATTATTTTTCTTCCTAGTATTAGAGTGGTCATGCTTCACTTGTGTGGTTTCTTTGTTCTGTTGTAGGCCAGCTTTTGCAACATTGAGATAGCTTGGTCCTAAAGACTGAGATGATTCTCCAATATATCCAAGACCTATCTTTATAAGAGGAGAGTGTTGTACCTTCATAATTTCATCTAAGGTTTCATATCCTTTAGCAAATCTAAGATTTAAAGTTTTCACTTTCTCAATTTCCTTTCTTATACTTACTATTTCACATTCTAATTTCTCATTCTGCTTCTCCTTTTCCATGAGCTAATTTTCTAGAGTATCTATGGAAATTTTGTTTTCTTCCAAAAATATTTTGAGATAAGTTATTTCTTCAAGAAAATCATTTTTTTCTAAATCATCTATAAAAGTATCACTAGAGTCTTTTTCAAAAGCCATGAGTAGTCTAATATCTTGATTAAATTCTCCATCTTCACTATTTGATAGGCCTTCACTATCTTCATGAGTATAATATATTTTTCTATTGATAAATTGTTTCTTATTTCCTCTAGCCAATTCCTTCCCCTTTTCATGACTATATTTATAGGGACATTTAGCAACATAATGACCCACTCTTCCACAAGAAAAATATGTAAAGGGAATATTACCTCTGAACCTTCCGATACCAAGTTGTAGATTCTTTAAAAAGTTTATCTCATTTTCTTCTGAGACATATCCTAATCCTTCTTGTTCTTATACCTCTTTTCCTTTTGAAGTAGCTCTGAAGACAACTTCCTTGACTTCGGATGGACCTCATTTTCTCATTTCATAACCAGTCAAAATCCAATGAAGTTGAACAACAGTAAGAGTTTGTAGATCCCGTTCCTCTTAAATGGTAGACACTTTTCACTCAAATTTTGGAGTTAGAGATCTTAAAACATTTTCTACTAGAGTAGTGTCAGATATAGTTTCACCCATATTTATCATATGATTTACAATATAATTTAAACGTAAAAAGAAACTGGCAATGCTTTATTCATTGTGCATTCTGAGTTTTTCATCTTGAATTATGAGAGTTTGGAGTTTAGCACTTTTTACCTTGGGATCACCTTCATAGCTTAGAATGATTTTTTCCCCATATGTCCTTTACTATATTTAACTGCATGACTTTGAAAAATTTTGATTCAGTCAAACTCCCAAATAATGAATTGACCACCTTTGCATTGGTTTCGTAGTTATTTCTTATTGTTGCATCTATTGGAACAGAAGTTGGATATTAATAACCTCCTTCAACTATAGCCCATACATCTGCTCCACAAGACTGAAGATAGGATCTTGTTCTTTTCTTCCAGAAGATTAAGTTGTTTTCATTGAAGAGGGGAGGCTTTATAAATGTTGTCTCATCTTGATTTCTCATCTTGACTAATCTTCCTTCTAGAGATTAAACTTCTTCAGAGGGACCTCCTCTAATACCAATTTTTGGGTAAAATCTTTGAGAGATAAGAGAGGGGTGAATAATTATTTAGAGATTACTAAGAATATTTCAATTTTTTTTAAAAAAAATTCCATATGCAGCTTTGATGAGCCCAAATCGTACATACACATGAATATGCTAAAGGAAATTAGCATATACTGATATAATTTTACAGATTAGCAAAAAAATTCAGGAACAATATTTAACTCGATTTATCAGTCATGCATCTATTAGAAAATAGGTAAAAATGTGTATTAATAAGAAATATAAATCATCACACAATTGCAACACACATGAACACCAATATTTAAGGTGGAAACCCAATTCGGGGTAAAACCACCACTGTTGTCATCTTTGTCTTCAATATTTATTATATGGAAAATTGTTCACAATATTTTACTGATGCAGACTCATATCAGTACACATGTATCTATTTTTAGAAGGCTGCAACCTTCTCTCGTTTTCTGGGTGCTACTGCAAGGGAGCTACAACCTCGTAGTATCATTTACCAACCACTACTAGAAGGGAGCTTCAACCCCCTGATCAGAACACCAACTTTTATTGGAAGGAAGCTTCCACTTCCATGCTAAAGGCTTCAACCCTCAGAACCACTATAGACCACGTTTCATCAATTTTCATAATGGATGAAACTGCATCAACACAACTCTTCATAAGCATCAAAAACCATAAACTTTACCCAATACTCCAATCAGAACAGTGAAATCAATGTAGCCAAAACTCAGAAATAACCTAGACTTCAGAATAAATATGTAGATACAAACTCAACCCTGAACATTCATCAACTTAAAATTCATACGCTACTTCGCTTCACTAAACCCACATGTATAAGTGTTTTCCTTCACACCAACCCGCGTATAGATCTGTATACACTATTTTTTAGAATATGATCTGATTCATATCCGATTCATTCAGTCAGATATATTTTTAGAATTGTAGGACCCTTGATTAGCCAGTCATCATATTTTCTTACTTATTGATCAAATTTGGTCATAATAATCTTAGCATCATCTACAACAATTAATGAACCTATATCTACATGAAGACTTCATTGACAGAAAACAGACAAATAGCAAGAATAAATAGAAAAACCTCTACATCAAGGTTCAAAAAATCCTAACTTCCATACACGCCTTTCCTAAAGCAAACCTGCATATATACGCGCTTTTACTAATATGAACTAGCGTATAGATCTGGAAATATAAAATTTGCAGAATTAATGAGATCCATAGAACTCACCCATATTTATTGAGTTAACTTCAGCAAAATTGTGCTAGGTCATAGATGTAATCATCTGTTCAATGGATCATGCAATAGAATAGTAATTTTAAGTATAGAGATCTTGATCCATCAATTTACCCAAGGGTGCATCATAACTTCATATTTATCAATAAAAAAAATTCATCCCATGCATATCTACTTCAGAAGAGAAGTATGTAGTGATTTCCCTTACACATGCACACCTTTTCACTATGATCTTCTTCTCCTTATATATATTTAGCCTTTATCAATACTATGAGTCAAAACTACACAACAACCGATGGTATTCTTAGAAGAAATCAAATAGATGACACAATGTTCAATATTGTGGGCCAATGCCATGGTAATTACCCATGGTATCTTCTTTTTAGAGCGCGAAAAGGCATACAAAACTTGGATTGTTCTTATCCCCGTGTATATGGGGCTTGGCCTGAACAAACCCACATATGTAATCTTGAATATGAAAATTATCAATTCTTTTGTCACTTCTTCTATTGGATATTACCCACTTCTTCTAATAGACTTCTGAGCCTCTACAAAAGACATATATTCCAAATTTACCAGATAGTCGCCATCAAGGACAACATAATAAGAAATAGGAATCATATTGCCAACATCTTTTCTGCATTTGATTATCATTCTCACAAGCCACATGGTATTGTCCCTACCTTTCACATGTGTGTTGGGGGAAAAGTTGTCAATATCAAAGTAAAAATAGTTGATGCCCATTTGGATTATAATCTTGTATTGGGACATGATTGGATTTATGAGATTGATTCCATTTCTTCATCATTATTTCGCATCCTATGTTTTCCCCATGAAGGGATAATTGTTACTATTGATCAGATGGACTATTCTCTAATAGATCACAATGCATCCTCTAATTCTACCCTTCCCTTGGTGGAGAATGTAAAGCAACCTGTGGAAAATTTAGGAGCTGGTATGTATGCCTCGTTGATGGGTACATGTGATCTTCCACATGTTGGGTATGTGTTATATTCTTTCCATGACTAAGCACGCGTAGGGGGGCGATAGCCCCCCCTTTGCGCTGGGCGCAACGGGGGGGTCACAGGGGGGGCAGTAGCCCCCCCTATTGGGGTCTGGGGCAGCGCCCCAGCGAAAATTTTGGTTCCTTAATTTCCGCTGGGTAGTCTCCGTCCATGGTTTTGTGCATGGTTTTGCACATGGTTTTGGGGTTCGATGGTTTTCGGCCCCTGGTATTTTGTAGATCCGGGCAAGGGAACAACGGTTATGTTCTAATCCGGGGTTAATGGATTGGGGTTTATGTATGCTTCGGCATGTATATATATGTGTTGTAACACTAAAAGGAATATAATGAAAAATCAAGCTGGTCGTCCCGATTTGGGATCCAGGGGAAAATCTCTGTGTGTATCTGTTTTATGTTTTATGCTCTCACAATTGTTTATTTTTCTGTTATAAGATTCGTGTGTAGATAATTTATGTTCAGGGTTAAAACCTACATTTGGTATCAGAGCTGTTTCGGCTTCAAGGGGACGCCTTTGTTGTTGAGGGTTTTTTGCTCGGGCCTGTGGTAGACCCTGTGCAGTGGGAGATCTGCGGGATCGATCCTTGCGGTGAAAGAATATGGCAAGCAGCGGAAAGATAGAGATCGAGAAATTTAATGGTCAGAGTTTTGAGTTGTGGAAGCTCAAGATGGAGGATCTGCTGGTGGATAAAGATCAGTGGATTGCGGTAGATCCAGGTACTAAACCAATGGCAATGTCAGATGAAGACTTTAAGAAAATGGATCGGAAGGATAAGAGCAAAATATGGTTGTGTGTGTCAGATTCAGTATTGTTGAATGTATCTGGGGAAGATACATCGAAGAATTTGTGGGAAAAACTTGGGACTTTGTACCAATATAAGTCTCTAGTGAATAAGTTGTTCCTGTGGAAAAAGTTGTATAACCTGAGGATGAAGGATGGAGACTCGGTGATAGAGCATCTGAACGCCTTCAATACTGTGGTAATTCAGCTATCATCTGTTGATATTAAAATCTCAGATGAAGATAAGTGCATCAGTTTGTTGTGCTCTCTACCAGACTCGTGGGACAGTCTGGTTATTGCAATAGGTAGCAATACAACTACCTTGAATTTTGATGACATTGTCTCAGCCTTGCTGTCGGAGGAAATGAGACGGAGAAATATGGAGGGTCAGAATGGAGATGCCTTATCTGTACGAGGAAGGTCCCAGAACAGAAACAAGAATAAGGTTTCGAGTGGAAGATCTAAATCTAGAGGGAGATCTAAATCTCCTGGAAAGTTTGTAAAGGTGTGCTGGAAATGCGGAAAGGAAGGGCACTACAAAAAGGAATGCAGATCTAAAGCTCCTGAGAAAGGAAAGGGATCTAATGAAGGTCCTTCTGCAGAAGCAAAAACCACCTCGGATGAAGGTGGGGATGTGTATTTGGCTTCTTCTTCAAATACACATGTAGATCATGAGTCATGGTTGATTGACTCAGGTGCATCCTTTCACTTCACTCCTCATAGGGAGTGGTTCTGCGAGTATGAGAAATATGATGGTGGTGATGTCTTCCTAGGGGATGATAGGAGGGCCAGAATCATCGGACGTGGAAAGGTCAAGCTGAAGCTGCAAGGTGGAAGGATTAGAACACTTCCTGGTGTTCTACATATTCTTGCATTGGCTAGAAATTTGATTTCTGTAAGCAAGATGGATGATGCAGGTGTAAAAATAGTATTCGAGAAATATTCCTGCAAAATGGTTCAGGGAGCACTATTACTAATGCGGGGAGTTCGGACTGGAACTCTATACAAGCTACAAGGTAGCACTGTTATTAATGGGTGTAATAGTTCTATGGTTCCTGAAAGTGGAGCCGAAAGCCTAGCTGTCTCTGGAGAAAAGACCATGTTATGGCATCAAAGGCTTGGACATATTGGAGAGAAGGGCCTTCAGATACTGCACAGAAATGGTATGGTAGAAGGTATGTCTAATTTTTCTCTGGATTTCGATTTCTGTGAACATTGTGTATATGGGAAGCAGAATCGGGTGAGTTTTCCTTCTGGTGCTAAGAGGGAAAACAAGATATTAGAACTTGTGCAGAGTGATGTGTTTGGGCCTGTGTCAGTTCCATCACTGGGAAAGTCTGTGTACTATGTTTCATTCATAGATGACTTCTCAAGGAATACATGGATATATTTCTTGAGGAAGAAATCTGAAGTCTTTGACAAATTTAAAGAATTTAAGGCTCTGGTGGAAACCTAGACAGAGAAGAAGATAAAGGCATTGAGGACGGATAATGGTGGGGAGTTCTGCAAGAAGGAATTTGAAGAGTTCTGTAAGAAGTGTGGTATAGCACGGCAGAAGACTACTCCATACACACCTCAGCAAAATGGAGTTGCAGAAAGAATGAACAGAACGTTGATGGAAAAGGCAAGAAGCATGCTCAGTGGTAACGGGTTAGGACAAGAATTTTGGGCAGAGGCAGTGGAGACTGCATGTTACTTAGTTAACAGATCACCTTCATCAGCGTTGGAGGATAAGACCCTACATGAGGTATGGACTGGAAAGAAACCTTCTCTTTCACATCTAAGGGTATTTGGATGTGATGCATATGTACATGTTCCAAAGGAGAAAAGGACCAAGTTGGATAATAAATCTGAAAGGTGCATCTTTAGTGGGTATAAGGATGGTTTAAAGGGTTACAAGCTTTGGAACCCAGAAACAAGGAAGGTTGTGTACAGCCGAGATGTGGTGTTTAGAGAAGTGAAAGATGTTGTTAAACATGAAGTCCTATCAAAGGAACCTGAAAAGATAGAGTTTGAGCTAAAGGAGGATGAATCGGACTCTACAACAGAAGAAGACTCAGAAGATGAAGAGCCACAAACTCCAGCTTTGAGAAGATCAGTTCGGGAAAGAAGGCAACCAGAAAGGTATAGTCCATCTGCTTTCTGTTCAGGTTTTGCCTTAACTATAACTGATGATGAACCCAGAACTGTCAGGGAGGCAGTAGATTGAGAGGATGGAAAACTCTGGAAGGAGGCCATGGTTGATGAAATGGCATCCTTGCACAAAAATGATGCATGGGATCTGGTGGAGTTGCCGGCTGGAAGGAAGCCCATTGGGAGCAAATGGGTGTTTAAGAAGAAGATGAATGTAGAAGGCAAGGTGGAGAAATACAAAGCTCGATTGGTAGCGAAAGGTTATTCCCAGGTGTCGGGAATTGATTTTGGTGATATTTTTTCTCCTGTTGCCAAGGTTACTTCTATTAGATTACTTTTATCTGTTGCTGCTGCATTTGGTTTTGAGATAGAACAGATGGATGTGAAGACAACATTTCTTCACGGGGATCTAGAAGAGGAGATCTACATGAAGCAACCTGAAGGCTTTATGGTGAAGGGTAAGAAAGAACTGGTATGCAGGTTGAAGAAGTCTCTGTATGGGTTAAAACGGTCACCAAGGATGTGGTATCAGAAATTTGATACCTATATACGGGGACTTGGCTTCACCAGAAGCAAGGAGGATCACTGTGTTTATTTTAAATTAATTGGTGACCGTGTTATTTATTTGGTCTTGTATGTGGATGATATGTTGTTGATTGAAAATGACAAAGAAATTATCCAAGATTTGAAGACCCAACTGTTCTCCAAATTCGACATGAAGGATCTGGGTGCTGCAAACTATATTTTGGGCATGGAAATTAAGAGAGATCGAGCAAAGAGGAAGCTCTGGTTAAACCAGAGAAAGTATGTCGAGACTATATTGCAGAGGTTCAATATGCAGGATAGTAAACCGGTGAAGGTTCCTATTCCTGTAGGTGTAAAGCTGTCTGCTGAACAGTGTCCCAAGACACAAGAGGAAGAGGAGTATATGTCCCATGTTCCATATGCAAGTGCAGTGGGTAGCTTGATGTATGCAATGGTCTATACTAGACCAGACATTGCACATGCAGTGGGAGTATTGAGCAGGTTTATGTCAAACCCAGGGAAGGAGCATTGGACAGCAGTGAAGCGGGTTTTCAAATATTTACGTGGCACTAGCAATTATGGCTTGTGCTACCAGGGAAGACCAAGATTGGAAAGAATGTTGGACATTCATGGTTTTGTTGATGCATACTGGGCTGGAGATCTGGACCAAAGAAGATATACAAGTGGGTATGTGTTTAGCCTATTTGGAGGCTCAGTCAGTTGGATGAGTAAAAGATAGTCTGTAGTGGCTCTTTCAACTACATAGGCTGAATACATAGCAGCCACTCATGCAAGCAAGGAAGCAGTTTGGTTGCAGATATTGTGTTCAAGTATGGGGTTGGTACAACAAGCTATAAGGATAGACTGTGATAGCCAAAGTGAAATTTTCTTGGCTAAGAACCCTGCTTATCATTCAAATACAAAGCACATTGATGTTCAATATCACTTTGTTATAGATATGGTTGAGGCTAAAAGGGTGTTGCTGGTAAAGGTGGACACGTTGAAGAATGTTGCAGATGCATTGACGAAGTCTATGAGCACTCAGAAGTTCTCTTGGTGTAGAGAAATAATGGGTGTTGAAGAATTGGCCCAATGACTAAGCCCTCCTGTGGCCCCCTGTGGAAAGAAAACAGCAAGTGGGAGAATGTTGGGTATGTGTTATATTCTTTCCATGACTAAGCATGCGCGGGGGTGAACGGGGCGATGTGTTGGGCTCTAGGGCGGGCGGCCCTTGGGTAGAGGCCCCCAGTTTCCTTAATTTCCGGTGGGTAGTCCACGTCCATGGTTTTGTGCATGGTTTTGCACATGGTTTTGGGGTACGATGGTTTTCGGCCCCTGGTATTTTTGTAGATCCGGTCAAGGGAACTACGGTTATGTTCTAATCCGGGGTTTATGGATTGGGGTTTATGTATGCTTCGGCATGTATATATATGTGTTGTAACACTAAAAGGAATATAATGAAAAATCAAGCTGGTCGTCCTGATTTGGGATCCAGGGGAAAATCTCTGTGTGTATCTGTTTTATGTTTTATGCTCTCGCAATTGTTTATTTTTCTGTTATAAGATTCTTGTGTAGATAATTTTTGTTCCGGGTTAAAACCTACACCACATCATTATACTCATATCAATGATATTTCATCCTCCAAGGCTCCTACTCCAAGAGAGTTCTTCGGAACTCATTATTTTTTGGATCCTTGGACCTTACCCTCTTCTACAGCCACATTATAAGAAGGGAAAGTGGGAGGAATGACATACCCTATATTTGCAGCAAAAATTTATTATCAATCTATTGTTGATTATGAATATTCTGATACGGTTCCTCTTTCACTAGAGGATTTGGATGGAGATGTGGCTCCGACATGGAATATTAACTCATATTCAACTCTGGACTGCCTCGATATTGTTTTACCATCTAAGGAGGCAATTCTAGAAGCAATCACAATTTTGGAAAGACCGTGGGATGATTTGCATCATCGTTCATATTTCCTGTTTTAAGTGAAGTTGAGTCAAGGTCGTCTAGCCCTATGTCAACTGGTCGTATTCACCTAATCCTAAACTCTTTGGCTCCAACATACATTTTTTTCAAGCGGAATATGGCTATCAATTCAGAGACGATTGCGATGAACATTTCTAGGGATCTAAATGTTATAGAGAATGTTTTCATTGGAGTCAAGTGTTCCCCTGAAGAGATTCAAATATAAACTGATATATTTAAAGAGTATCATGATTTTTTTTCTTGGTATTATGAGTTCCTGGAATTGATCCATGTATTTTCCAGCATGAGATAAATACTTATGAGAATGTTAAGCCGACATGGTGAAAGCTTCGACTGGTTAATCCTAGGAAAGTTTTAGCTATCAAGGTGGAGGTTGAGAAGTTGTTTAAGGTGGGTTTCATATACCCTATTCCTTTGACTCAATGGGTTTTGAATCCAGTTCTTATGGAAAATAAACAAGGAATGATCTATGTCTGCTTTTACTTCAAATATTTGGATAAGTAATTCTGGAAAGATAATTACCCCAGACCCTTTATTGATCATATTATTTACGAGTGTGTATGGAATGAGATTTTCTCCTTCATGGATCATTTCTCGAGATATAATTAGATTACTATCCATCCTATAGATCAACATAAGACGAATTTTATTTTCCCCTGGGGTACTTTTGCATACAATAATATGCATTTTGGTCTTAAAAATAATGGGGCTACTTTTCAACAAGCCATGTCTTATGCTTTCCATGATATCAAACATATGATAGAAGATTATTTGGATGATTTAGCTGCTCTTTCTCGAAAGAGGTAATGATCATCCTTCTCATCTTCAACAGATTTTCGAGAGATGTTGTCATTATAAATATGGTTGAATCCGAATAATTGTGTTTTCACCGTCACATCCAGTCGATTGTTGGGATTCATTTTTTCTACTCAATGGATTCGTGTAGATCCTTTCAAGGTTGAGGAAATACTACAATTTCTTCCCTGTCCTCTATTCGTTGACTTCAAACTCTTCAAGGAAAAGCCAAATTCTTGACGAGATTCATCGTTAACTATGCCAAGATTATGAAAGGGTTTATGAGAATGTTTAAAAAAGGAATTCCATTACCATGGGATTACTTCTCTCAACACTCGTTTGATGCTTTTAAAAAGGCATTGACCTCTTCTCCTTTATCGAGTCTGTTATCACTATAAAAAAATTCCAAACTTGGAGAGTTTAAGTTTTTTCCTAAGTCATGGTCTTAGAATAGGGGTTAAATCATTTTTATGTTTTTAGAGTCTAAATCATAAGGTTAGAGTCTCGTCTCCATCATCAAATAAGGTCCAAAAATTTTGTTTCACACTTTAAGGGTCCCATGTTGTGTTTCAAAAATCATCTATTTAGTCACTTTGAATTTTTTTTCGAATAAGCCACGAAACCACGTTTTTGTAGCACATAAAATGTTAAAAACTGCTTTTGTGCTATGAAAATGCTTGTGTTTTCATAGTGAAAAACCCGGAAAATACATTACATGCGCTACGAAATCGGGGATTCATAACCAATCCTGTCCAACTTTCAAATCCATCAGATTCCATTAGATTTTCATGAGTAGGTGTCAGTCCACAAATCCTTCTCCCACATGCAACCATTCACAACCATCATGAGATTCGTTAGGGGTCATTTATCTTCAATCATTTTAAAATTTTAAAAGGGATGGTTGTCCTTGGTTATATTGTCTCATGCAAAAACACTTGCTGCATGTTTTTCTTCGAGTAACAAGCTTATGGTAAGCATAAACCAGAGTTTTCTCTCAATTATCAAGTGAGGCTGAACCAGTTATCAAGTGAGGCTAAACCCTTAATCAAGCGAGCCAGTTTCTCTGAAATCAAGGGAGATAGTTTATTACAGGGTTTCTGAAGCCAAAGGGATTTCGAGTGAAAGATGACAGAGGAAAAAAGAAATCACAGATCAGGCCATTGTTTGAGAATGGAACCTAAAGGCATAAAGGTTCTCACTAAGGATAAATCAATTGAAGAAACTTTCAAGAAAGTAGGATGCTGGAGATTCCGTGAAAAGCTACTGGGAGGTCATAATCAAGTCACAAAAGAATTTGCCATCAATTTCACAAGTTCAAATACAAAATTTGGATGTTTAATCCTACCAATTTCTCCTGAAATTATATCTTTAGTGACAGAGATTCCAAGGGGAGAAGAAAGGTGGTTCAAGAAGTTCATGTTTGAAATGGAACCTTGTAAAATATTTTTGAAGCCAAAGTTTGTGGACAAATATTTAACCAAAGCAGTGACAAGAGGTTATGTTAAGGATACATGTGCTAACCTTCTCTCCAACATTCAAAGGTGCTTCACTTGCGAAGGAAGATACCATAAGGTTTATTCTTACCATTTAAAACTCTTATTGAATTTCACTGGAATAATTTCTCTAGATTTACCTTTCCTTCTATTTAGGAGTTTGGCCAAGATGGCAGATAAGGTGCAGATGAAAACTAAGGCATGTGAAACTTCATTATTCCATCACGGTCTTGTCAAATTAATAGTTTTTCATGATCTTCAGGAGTGAATAGAGAATTTTCTGTGTTTCTATTTCTGTGTGGATTTGGGGTGGAAACATATGGAACAAGTGTAAGCCATAGGGCCAAAGAAAAATCACCATCTGAAACCACTGACCCTGCAGAAAAAATATCGAAGAGGTTTTTCAAGTTAAAGCCTAGAAAACAAGCGAAAGGGCTAGAGATTAAAACACCATTAATTATTGAAGAAACCCCTCAACCTGCAAAAAATAAGATAACCAAACGTAAGAAAGTAGTGCAGGAATAGTCAACCAACAAATCATCCCAGAAAATGTTGACTAGAAGTCAAATAGCAAGGGAAAAAGGCAAAACAGTGGTTTCAGAAGAAAATCCAGGTTTAAAGGGCAATTTGAATGATATTTTACAAGCTATTCATATTGAGGAATCTCCTTTAGTGCAGGAAGATTTTATAAATTTGGATGAAGGGAAATCTAAGAAGATCAAATCCTCCAAAGAGATGGATTTTAATGATGAAATTTCAAATTTCTTGTTCAAGCCCAGAAGGCCTCTAACTAGGAATTCAAAAAAATTGCAAGGACTGGATGTGGAATTAGAAAAATCTGGAGAAGTTTCAAATTTTTATGAGGAACCCATAGACCTTTCATCACCTATGCTTGAAGATGACAGAAACAGAGTTTTCCAAACTCAAAGAGAAAAGAGCAGTTATGAAGGAATGAAAGAAAAACTAAGACTAGCTAATCTTAAAATTTCTAAGATTGAGAGGAAAGCAAGAAAACATATGGTAGAGAAGATAAAATTTGACAAAATTAAAGCTCTATGGGAACTTGAAAGAGTTTCAAAACCTGAACCAGTCAGCAGTGAAACTCATTTTTTCAACCGGACTCTGCCTAAAATCAAAAAACATAAATTTGTGAGGAGGATAAATGTAAATTTAAGGGCCACTAACAGGAGGTTGAAGAGGCACATTGAGGATCTTAAATCCAATTGGAAAACTATGAAGAAGGTCAGCCACAGCAGAAGTAAGATAGTAAGTGAAAAATTCCTAATATAGTTCTATTTTGGGAAAGACATCAATTTTTGAAAACATGGAAAAGTTGATTTATACTGATTTGAAGGTATATTAGCATAAAAGTCATCATTAAAGTATTGCAAATATTTTTTAGATTTAAAGGTGATGAAGAGACTGTGTAATATGGAGATACACAGTAGTTTCGTAGCGCGCTACGAAACTGTTGTAGGTGTAGTTTTAAAGATTTTGTCAAGATTTCAAGAGATAAAGCACCTAGTTTTTGAATTATGGATGCTGCTAGAAGATGAAATGATTCACAAATGAAGTTACAGGGGTTAAAGAAATAGGAATTGGATGTTAATAGATGTTTACAAAGGCATAATTACTGCACTACGAAAAAAACTGATATTTTCGTAGTGCAGACACATCAACTTTCTTTACACTCTTGGAAGAGCTTATTTTTGCACAAGTGAAAGGACATGGTTCCATAGAAATGATAACACTTATCACTTTTCTAAAAGGTCCATTTTTTTCAGTGAAAGGATTCAAGGATCATAAATGAAGGTTACAACTATATTGCAGGAAACATGTTCCTAGTTTTCAGGACAGATAAGGGATAAGATAACAAGATATGACAACAAGGTTATGGACATCATCAAGGTCTAAGATTAGGAGGAGCAGCTATCAAACATAATATTTAATTTTTAGATAAGGTTTTTTTAATAATAAGAATGAGTTTTACTCCTAATTGTATTAGCACTCTAGAACAGACAATTAACTGTCACATGTAATTAATAGTCAATTTTAAAGTAAATAGGTGTCAATATAAGATAGAATTTGAATTCCTCTCAAGACAGATCATAGAATCCAATGTTGTAATGACTCTATAAGATATATGAGGTCGGATTCCTCAAGTTTGGAAATTTTCATGAACAAGCAGGCTATGTTACTATAGCAGACTATGTGTTTTTATCATAATACATATATTGGCTTACTACTAAGGATTCAGAAAGAGTTTTTAATGTGTGATATTACTATGTCTTTTCTTATCTATATATTTGCAGTGGTATAAACATATTTTACTTATAATTCATTGGAAAATTCTCTAACTTCTTGCATATGTTTGTAAACTGTGTTTTGTTCACTCTGTTTTTGTTTCACTGAATACAATTAAGAACTATGAAATGCCTTGACTTCCATGATAAGTTGATGTTGATGTTTTGTGGGAAAATACCTAGACTCCATTGCCCAATAGATGTTTGTCAATCATTTTCTCAACCAGTCATACACTTTTATCCAATTTATTCCTAGAGTTAGCAATCTTATCTTTAATTTAAAATCTTAAAAATAGTGAGAGAGCCCTCTCAGGTTGAGGAGGCTAGGCCTCAACTAAAAGTTTGGTTCAAAATAGTTACACTAAGGTAGCCTGACCAGCAGTCTATCAGGACCTATTTTGGTGATAACAGAGTTCATCTGATTATAGCAGGGATTTCCTTCTGTACCTCTCCATAGCATAATATACTATAGCTATGGTTCTGGTTCAGGATGATGATGCTCTTGGTGAGAATGTTATTTATTATCTAAGTCGAGGCTTGGCAGGTCTTGAATTGCGATATTCTCCCATCGAGAAGCTAGCTTTGGAAGCCATCCATGCTTTCCAATGACTTAGGAAATATATTATTCTTCACAAAACTTATGTTTTGCTAGCCATCAATACATTTCAATTCATTCTCAGTAGGTGAGTGATTGGGAGAAAATACAATAGATGGATTGTCATTTTACAAGAATTTGATCTCAAATTCTTGTCAGAAAAATCTATGAAATCATTGGTATTTATGGAGTTGATCTCTGAACTTCCTTCTGGAGAAGAGATTATTTATGAGGAATCGTTCCCTCATGAACATATTTTCCTCATTTCTTCACAAGATCCTTGGTATGGATATATTATTGTGTATCTCAAAAATTTGAAGTTTCCCCTTGCTTTTTCGAAGGATAAGAGTAGAAAATTTCGTCAGTTAGTGAAAACTTATATTATCATTTGTGACACATTATATCATCGCGGGGTCAATTCAATCCTTAGACATTTCTTAACCCTAGAAGAAGTAGATGTTGTGTTGAATGATTGCCACAGTGGATCTTATGGTGGTCATTTGTCTAGGCTTGGTACAACCCAAAATATTTTGCGTGACAGATATTTTTGGCCCTCAATTTTCAAAGATGGTGTTGAGCAGTCAAAATTTTTCATCCTAGTCAAGTTTATACTTGGAAGATGCACGCTTGTTATGAGGATTAATCCCTCTCATGGACAAGAGAGATCTCCATAGTACCCCAACAAATAACTAGAAACAAAGATCCATTTGAATACATATTGCTCGAGATTATTTGTATTTTAAGATCAGTATAATAGTAAATTAAAGAGGACATGCTCCTACCTGGAAATCCAAACCTTTGATGTAGCCCTTTGTCCCACCGCTCCAAAGTAGTTCTCCAATGATGAGTGGAACCTGGAATCAAAGACAAGACACATAATCAAAGCATTTGCAATATATATAATAATCAAAAAGTACTAATCTAACTTAGTGATAAAGGAGTCTAAGTATTGATATTATTCCCATGAATACAGAAACAAGATAATGAGAAAAAGAGATCCATATGTATTATCATAAATTACAAAGAGAAATCTTACAACCGGATGCCTTGATGTTGTATATATTCATCCCTGGGTCTGAGAAATTTCTCCTTCAGTCTGATAAGCCCTCCTATATAGAATAACCATCATGAATTCATGGGAATAAAGGTGTTATCTTCGATGTGCAAAAACCAAATCACTAGCATAGAAATTATGCACTCTGTGAACTCTCTTCATCTTAGAAACTATATAGATCATTTCCTATTATCCATAATCTACCTTCTCCTAATCCCTAAACCTGAAACTTCAGCTCAATATATAGGGAGATTGAGGTATTTTCAGTTCCATAAAGAGATGGATGGATTCCTCTCATGAAGGGATTTGAGTTCCTTCAACCAAGGGATGAGCTCCGTGAGTGGAGGGATAAAACTCGAACTGGTGCGAATCTAGAGGCTTCCAATTGGGAGAATATCCGACCAACTAGGCTTATAGAAGTTACTTTTTCTTTTTAATTTCTTTTCAGGGGGGTGCACAGGCTTTAGTGGAGAACATTTCGTTGGTTGTTCTGGCTAATGGAAGCATCATGAGTGCATGCGAAGAGAAAGGATGGTAAAACCATGTAGGTAGACTTTTAGGGGTTTTACATATTTTTTCTCCAATTTCCAAGACGTGATTTAGGAACATAAATGTTTTTGACCTCTAAGGGAACATGATATTTATGGTAATAGACCCATATGAATGATCAAATGTCATGGTGAAAAAATGGCGTGTAACAAATTTCCCCCTAAAGTGTGAAGTCTGAATTTTTTTCTAAAGAGTGAAGTGCTTTATCATTCCTAGGATTGGATTCGAAATGTCAGTCGAAAACCTATAAAAAATTCAATGAAAATATATATCATCACTCAGGTATGGATTCCCATACTCAGATAAAAACTAACTAAATTTTCTGTTACATATATGGTTTCAATATTACATCAAAAGTAGACATAGTATCGGCATAGCCATATGTCAAAAGCACTCTACTATATTGTGAATAGTAAAACTCCTCATAGTTTGGATGGTAGAAACTAGATTGAGGGTTTTTATTTCTTCGTCTCAAACTAGTAAGAATTTATCCATGCAATTGATTTTGTCGAAGTCAAACATGGTAGAAACCACTTGATTACAGGTCGATGATGAGAATCGTTAACAAGTGTGAGAGAAACCACACTTAATTAAAATGGCTCTCAAATTATTTCAGTACAATCTAAGAAGTGTGAATGAATGATTTGCAGTCAAACACTCATAGAATCGTTCAATCGAAGGTCAATGATGAAAACCTATCGTCGAAGGCAAGAAACATGCCATTAGGGCATGCATATCCCAAGGTAATGATAGGATTCTAGATCAACTTTCTAGATAATGAGATGATAATGATAGATATTGATCCATCGCAAGAAAGCCTATGACACAAAACCATTAGATCAAGTTTTGAAGAAATGTTTTCCAAGTATTGACTCGGGGATGTTCAACGGAAATGGAGACAAATGTTTGCAATGAATAGTTTATTGAAATTTCTCTTGAACACATAATGACACTATAGATGGCTTGGAAACATTTGAACTAAAGCTAATACCTAGAAACCGAGTGAAGAGTTTCAATGTGATTCAATTAACTATTAGAAAATGTATTTCCCAACCCAGGTACAAGTTTGACAAAGTGTCGTTTTCAAGGGTGACATGCTTCTTTCTAAAATAAGGATGAAAAGTAGATTATTTTTCTCTCTTTTCCCCCCACCACTACTGGAAAGTACCTCTTTATTTTTTTCAAGCTTAAGGAGCATAAAATTTTCTTTTTTATATAAGCTCATCCTTCGGATGAGTCCATATTAGTATTAAAATTGAACCCTAAGAAGGAGTGGTTCGGTCCTATTGTGATCGACAGGTCCTGTACTATTTATTTTTAACGAGTCTAGTATAGGAATAACTCAGTGTTTTTCAATTTTAGGGAGCGAGAAGAAAAACATAAGTAAATTCGATGGTTGTTCCTTTTCATAAATTTATACCCTCAAGCCCATTAAAGGATAAAATAATGTAGGAGAGAACTCTATTGACCATAATTAATCAACATATACCTTTTTCGTAATTAGTCCAATTCAGTTTGGAAAAGGGGTGACTGCTCATTTACTTTAACAAGTTCGAATAGTCAAGTACTCGACAATGTTTTCATGTTTCAAGAGTCTAAAAAGGGCTTAAAAGAGGACTCCAGGGTTTCTATCTTTTTGTATTTTTTGCAAATCTCGAAAAAGTGATAAAATTATACTCGATGTCAAAATAATTCTTTTCACCAAAATCCTGTATCCTGCACAAAAACTCGAACGATTACAAATACCTATTCTCAAAAAGTAAAAATATTTTAATTTGACCTTTTTAAAAGTAAAAATAAATAAAATAATAATATTTTATTCATTTAAAACTACAAAAAGGAGTTAAAACAAGAAATTTTCAACTTTTTCTTTTCAGAACAGAGCAGAGAGAGATTTTGGCCAAAATATTCAGGAGCTGATATTAGAAGTACCGACCAATCATTTGGAAAAATGTTAGAACCATGTAATCCACATCATCATTGTATTTATTTTCATCCATTTCATTTCTTATTTCAAATTTTAATGGAATTTTTTAGGAGGAATTTATGTTTTAAAATATGCCCTCGGGGTACACAGTTTCTTTATGTGAAAACCGTGCACCCCGAAGATTTTTTGAAAGAAAAATCATCCCGGGGCCATGGGGTTCTGTGTATAACGTGTGCGGATAAACACACTATGTAAACAAAAAACCTGCACAAGTGCCGTGATTTTTTGAAAAAACTAAATTTCTCCATAAAAAATGGTTCAAGTTTCCTCGAACTTATTTCTAATGTTTAGTTTGTTGATTTATAGGTCTTTAATCATGTTGGAATGGAGGGAACGAGAACATGAGCTTGTGGGAAAAAAATCCATGGATGATCTAGAAACCATGCATGCATTAAAAAATTGTGGTGTATACAAGTTCTGGGAAATTTAGGGCATGAAGGCACAAGTTGAGCTACTGACTTGGCTTGTGAATGCATGGAATGTGCAATACCAATGTTTCATAATTGGGGACTGCCGGCTTGAGATAGAGCTACAAGACATACACTTCCTCACCAGGATTCCTCGTAGAGGGAAAAAAATTTCCTTATTTGGGACTAGATGAGGAGGTCTTCCCACTGTTAACAACAAGGCTCAGAATTGTAGAAATAATTCAAAGCTGAAGGATGGTCAGAGAGACATCAAAACACTTTTACGACTGGAACTCAGAATCATAGCATTAACAATTACCAGTTTATGCTGGAGTGCAACTCCTCATGTGGCTACAAAAGAACATAGGCAAACTGTAGTTGAGTGTTTTAGAGGGACAATATTAAACTGGAGTGAAGGAGTGTTGGCCAATATCAAGGGCCAATTGACTAGAGCTAAAAAAGGGAAGTTGAAAAACTTCCGATATGGTGCCATTCTTCTCTCCTTTTCTCTAGAGAGGATCCCACTCTTCGCACCTCAACAGACTATATTAGATCCCGGAAGTCCTCAGAAATCTCAGATGGTGCGATGGGTAACACTAATGGCTCACCATGGTGGTGAATATGGTGTAGTGCTTCAGTTCAATATGAATTATCTCTTGTGGCTCACGAATCAAATCTTCGCAATTGAATATTTTCCTTATGTAGGAATGGACTATAGAGGTGATCTTAAAACATCTTTTCCACCAGGGGAAAAGTCAGATGAGACCGGTTAGTGAATCATTTTGAATTTTTTAATCTAATTTTTATTTTATTTTTTATCTTCCAATAGTGAATTTTTTTTTAAATGAAAATTTCAGTCTAACATGACCAACAATGCTTCATCTCTTTGACAGGTGAGAGACACAACCCATAGCACCCCCATAGGATGATGCAGAAAAGATGTTGGCAGAGATGGAGCACAAACTTGAGAGGTTCAAAATTGATATTCCTGAGACAAGAACTAATGATATACCTCTCAGGCTCTAGAGACATGTGACTGGTGTCTGGGGTCCACTTAGGAGATTTTTGCATAAGGTGGCATGTCCCATAGTTTTTTATCATAACCATGATCATGGATAGCTCATAGAAAATGTAGATCAACATTTTTTTTTTGTATCTGTATATTTTAGATCATAAGGTGTTTGAACCTATGATCACAAATGATGTAATATATTTTGACACAAACTTATCTATCCTAATGATATTACTAATTTTGTTCTCTGAGTATCTTTTTCACATGGAATGAATGTTGTTTTTATTTTCTTTGTTAATGTTACAGATGTATATTTAAAACTTAATTATTTAATTCATCAGCCAATGTGTTTAAATTTCTTGAAATATGTTTATATTCGATATAATCAAATTGTCTTTCCAAGATACGAACCTTCAAAAAAAATCTGAACACAGAGTAGAACCTGCAATCACAAACAAGAAAAATAATCAAATCATCTGAAATATATAATAATAATAAAAAAAAAATCTAGCTTAGTGATCAAGGAATATAAATATTGACATCATTCCCATGAATTCAAAAAGAAGATAACGAGAGAAAGAGATCCATATGTATTATCATAAATTAGAAAGAGAAATATTACAACTGGATGCCTTGATGTTGTACAGATTCCACCCGAGTTCTGAGCAATCATTCTACTTTATTCTGATAAGCCTTCCTCTCTAGAATTACTAGCATGAAATCATGGTCACAAAGGTGTGATATTCAATGTGTCAACAACAAATCACTAATATAGAAAGTATGCACTCTATCAACTCTCTCGAGCTTAGAAACTATACAAATGAGTCTCTATTAACATTAGTACCTCAGGTATCTACCCTTGAACCTGAAACTTGAGCTCAATATATAGCGTGATTGAATTAGTTTCAGATCCACTAAGAGAGGGATAGGTTTCTTGCATGAATGGATTTGAGTTATTTGGACCAAGGGATAAGCTCCATGAGAGGAGGGGTAAAGCTCAAACTGGCACAACTCAAGAGGATTCCATTTGGGAGAATATTCGACCAAATATGCTTCTAGAAGTTACTTTTTATTTTTACCTTCTTTTCCCAGGGGTGAGCAGGTTTTAGTGGAAAACATTGCGATGGTCGTTGCATCTAATGGAAGGATCATCAGTGCATGCGTAGGGAAAGGCTAGTAAAACTGCACAAGTATAATTTTAGAGGTTTCATAGAGATTTTCTCCAATTTCGAAGACTTGATTCAGGAACATCATTTTTTTTTACCTCTAAGGGAACATGATATGGATGGTAATAGACCCACATGAACATTCAAATGTCATGGTGAAAAAATGACGTGTAACAACACTCATCTAGCTCCACTCTTTCCTGTTATCACTGTCGGTCCATTCACAAAGTGGGAAATTGATTTTACTACTTGTAACCCACCTTTGGCAAAGGGTCATAAGTAAGTTATTGTAGAAGTGGACTACTTCATGAAGTGGGCTGAAGATATGCCTACATTTTCGAACGATGGTCAAACAACACCACTGTTTTTGTTCAACGAAGCCATTTCTCACTTTGGTATTCTCAAAGAGAATGTTGTTGGGCCAGAATTTTAATCTACGGATAAATTACGCTTCCATAGGCTGGTGTTTAGTCTATAATAACATGTGAAATACTATACTACCATTTTTCCTAACTCAAAACAGATACACAAAGAGGATTGGATGCTTACTTGTTTCAGTCGCTTCCAATGGCTCCTTTTTGTCGCTTCCACTACAGCTTCAAATTCAAGCAGTTTAATGGCTGAATGCTTCCTGTAAGAAAGAACATTGAAATAGGAGAAGATGCAATAATAGAGATATCTATTGAATCTAGTTAGCTAAATTAGTTAATCATAAACTACATTCATCAACCAAGATCTTACAACATGGAAAATCAAAGTTAACATAGATGCATGTAGGGAAAAATAAGTACTCCTTATTGATGATAGAAGGAGAGGTTGCAACCTAGTGACTGATTTTAAGTGACCTTCTAGCAACGTTCCCAAGTCTCATCAGAGCATAAGTCTCTCTAGCTGCAACTCCACAAATCAAACTCTCTATTGAAAATTCTTCAACATTTCTCTACTCAAATTCTTCCTCCTCAAACACTTAGATATGTGTTAAATTTATAGATGAAATGTAGGTTTTTTTGCAATAAATTGCATTCCAAAAATAGGAAATACATGTTTCCATTCATTTTTATGTCAAATGGACACTTATATTCGAAGCTTGACACATGTGAACCCTTCTAGAAGACACTGGCCAAGTGAAGATTCCAGAACAATGAGAATTTCTCTCTCAATGTGACCAACACACCTTTGAATGCCGGGAAGTGCTATACAAAGAAACCTTGAATGGGGCTACCTGCATATTCAATGCACTTAGGCCCCTTAGAGCCTGCGTTGGTGAGCTCTCATATGTTTAATAATAAGCTTCAAACCATGGAAAACCAGAGTTTGATGAAAGTAATTTCTTTATTCATGTTGTTTCCTGTCTTAGGTCATATAGCAACTAATATGATAGGGAATGATAGAACCTTCGATAATCAGTCCTGGAGATGATGCCCAGTTAACTAGGTCATTGGGAATGGCACCCAAATTGACCTATAACAATTGCCCCTAAAGCATGAGATCCAAATAATAAGAACATTTGATTGAGATGCTTTACACTGTGATGAGTCCAGAAACAAAGTGGAAGAATCACCTACATCAATCTTA
Source organism: Pinus albicaulis (assembly GCA_034641835.2). Classification (NCBI taxonomy): domain Eukaryota; kingdom Viridiplantae; phylum Streptophyta; class Pinopsida; order Pinales; family Pinaceae; genus Pinus; species Pinus albicaulis. The sequence continues at coordinate 215,429,196 of CM076576.1, read as the reverse complement.
CAATACATTACATCATGATAAATCGTCTATTGATCATAATTGTTGAGGGTAGGCATTCCCATAGTCAGCACATAAACTATAATATCCCTTTTTGGAATTTTCGGTAAAATGGTCGTCAAGGACACTGTATAAGGAAGGCAGTGTAAAAATAAGCTAAACCGGGACTTGGATCCCTTTTTTCACCCTTTTTAAATTACTCTCCCACAATATGAGCTCAAAGAAATAACCTTAAGAAGGTGTAGTGTCCCTTCTTAGTGAGATAGCTTTGATGACACTTAGAGATGGTGATTTTGATATAATGATATAATATTATGTATGAAAGACTTATGTACATGCTTATATGCTATGACCTGGTTTAGGTCACTTGGTTGTTGTGTGCTTATGATAATATCTATGGTTACGTACACAATAATTGATTTTGGTTAACAGAATATTAGCGATGTTTTCTCTTTTGGTATCCTATTTTGGACATAGGTGTATGACATGAATGGTGATTCAGAATTGAGGCATAAATCCATGGATGATCATGGTAGGTGGAACATATGGTTAATTATGATATATGGATGATACATGATTTTATGATTATATGTGTGTAATATCGTACTAAGCATGATGTGGCAAGGGACTTGGTCATTTCCAACGGGGATGCTCAACTTATAAATGACTGTGGAATTCATTTCTCCAAAACCAAAATGACTGTGGAAGTCATGCACAATATTTGGTAAAATTTGAATAAGTTAATTATGAAATTCATTTGATTTATTTGATCAATGATATTGTGATGTGTGCAGGTCTTGGAAGAAGACCTTGCCAATGAACCATCAGATGGGTATGAGCTCACAATCAATACCTTAAGGTGAAACACGGAGTTTCAAAGCAGAATAGATGAGAAGCCATGGAAATTAGGGCGTGGAGTCCTAAATCCATGAAATATAAAGATGTGGAGTCTTGGATATATGATAAAAGGATTAGGATGAGGAGTCCTAAATCCATGAAATATAAAGACATGGAGTCTTGAATATATAAGGAAATGTTTGGGGCACGGAGTCCTGAATATTTAAAAAGATCAAGGTGTGGAATCTTGGATCTTTAGAGTAGATCAGGGTGCAGAGTCCTCAATCTACTAAGGCATGAAGATGCATATAATAGGGGTGCGAAATCCCTATTATCCAGAAGAAAAATACCACTCATGGGCAACTCATAGATGAATTTCCTTAATAATCTCATTCCTAACAATTTTTTAGTGACTTTCTAAAAATAGAAAGTCATGTCTACCATTTCAAGTATGACTTTCCAAAAATAGTAAATCACCTCCAATCAATGGGTAAACAACTATACTTGAAGGAAAATCACTTAACTTATGATTAATCAATTGTAATAGTTCAATCTCGACTTAATCCCCAATATTATTAATATTATTAATATTATTATTATCTTTTATGAGACTATGATATTATTATTAAAAGGAAATGATATCTCCTTAATCACTTCACACCTCTCTCCTTCATGACTCTCATGGCTCTATGTAACTCTCTCTATTTTAAATATTACATTACACTCTCTTTTATGCACTCATCAAAGACTGGCATATTCCTCTTACACTCACTTTAATGCATATGTTACACTCTCATTAAATAAGGCATGCATACCTCTCCTTAATGGCATAAGTTACACTCCTCTAAAAGGAATACAATGCATGCATATTACTCCTCCTTTATGACAAGAATTTGTTGCTCCTCCTATATATGAGTCTCATGTATTCTCATTTGGGGGGGAGAGGGGTAATGCCAAGAGTGGAAGAGACTTGAGGAATATTGTGAGAGGGAGAGATATGGAGAGTATCCAATTACTTCCAAAACAAATCTAAATTTCTTACTAATCTACTAAGTATCTATTGAGGTTGAACATGAGTGGTATTTAGAGGAAGTGAAAAATATCTTCCTTAGTTTTCCTTGCATCTCTCTCTCTCTCTACTGTTGTATTTTGGTACTGTTTGTGAGCTTTTACAGCTCGGGGGTTCCAGGGGGAGGAGTTCTCCCTAGATATGGTTGGGTGGAAAATCGGATGGTTCAAATGAGTTGGTTAAGGGATCGAAGGTGGATCATATTCTCAACGATTGGAGCTGAATATCTCTTCAGGTATAATTTCCATTGTCCTAAAATTATAGTATAGCTTTAGCATAAAATAAAAAGTAGACATTTGAATTGTTGTAAGCATCTAATTTTTGTTTAGGCTTATGTTATCTAAAATATTATTGATTAGTTAAAAATGAAGACTAGATCAATCTATATGTTTGCATGTTTAGATCTCAATATTGGAGTTATTATTGGTATAGTTTATGGTTCTAATCTTGGTATTGTAGCATTTGAGAAAGGAAAGCCAAATATTGTTGAAGGCAATTTCAATAAATAAATTCCAAAGGACTTGGGTAAGTATTTCACAATTTATGGTTTTGATTCAAGTAATTAGATGCATGTTTTAGAAATGGTTTTAGGATAGTTTGCAAAGTGTTTGAAAAATTCCGTGAATGAGTAATGTTATTTATGCATAAATAAGTGCTAACTTGCAGCTTACATCAGAAGTAAGAAAATGGACATGTGCCCAAAACATACCTGGAGGAATTAGAGAATCAACCCTTAAAATAAAATGCAAAAATAATGGCAACTAAAATATGGTTTGGAAGATCAAATGATTGAGGTAAGTGGGAGGTAAATTTTAGTTATGGCTTATGTTTCATATTCTTATTAGTAATTCAATGTTTCGTTATTTAAGTTGTTGTAATAGTACTATCAGAATTTTGATAGAAAGCCTTAATGGCTGTAGCATTCAGGGCTGCCATGTGTTTGTCAAATTGTAGCAATTGGTTCAAAAATCTTGTCAAATCATGTCAAATGAATTAGCTTGTGGGTGGTAAAATGTTTCAAGAATTCATATGGTGGATTTAGAAAGGTGTGAATTCAATGAGCATATCTTAGTAGCATAACTATGCGTTGTTTTTCCTCATGTAGAGCTGTAGTTGTAAGTTTTCCTTCCATATGTTTGACAAAAGTCATAAATGAAACATTAAGGCTATAATATTTTGTTGTTTTCAAGAATCGCATTCCTGGGCGTTTTTTATTTGATTCAGCCCAACATCAGGGGGTATCCGTGCCAAAGGGACATGTAACCCCTGCTTTCATTCCAAAAAAATACTTTTCAAAACCTAGATCGGAAATATGGATGATTTTGCAGATTGCTGCTGTGAGTTTTATGTGCCTGTTGTTGAGTCTTTGATGAAAAATTAAGATTATTTAGTCCCTGCTTTAAGATGACAACATTTAAAGTTTCAATTTCTGAATTTTATGAGATAAATATGTTGAAGAATAATCTTAAATTCATTATTGCCAAGTGTTTGACAAAATGTCTCAATGAATTTTAATTGCATGCTTGCAAAGTGTTTTTCATAAGGGCTCAATGAGTGTAGGGTGCATGTCTGCAAAGTGTTTGTCAAAAGTCTTGAATGGCTGTAAATTTTGTGCATATAAATTGTTAGTGTAAAATTCTTAGTTACTGTTGGTTTTTTTTATGTTACTATAAATTATAAATAAACTATTTAATGGGTGTAGCTTCCTATGTCTGCAATTTTTTGGTATGAATGTGAAAATGAACTTAATAAATTGCTGAAGTGTGCATAAGACAGTTGTTTCTTGTATTATCTAAAGCAGGGCTTGTTGTGGGAAACAATTTTACAGTGACTAATTCTTTAGGATTTTGTGCAAATGAGTATTAGTGATTATGTGACATCTACTTCTCTATCTTACTAATGGTGGGTAAGGTGGGACCTTACAGAAGGTTATTCAGATCCTCCAAACCTGTATCTCCCAAACAATGCTCAAAGGAAAGAGCTACAACAATACATAACTTCTACAAGCAGCAGCAGTGAAATATTAATACATGTGGAGCAAGAAGAGTGCATAGCCTTTATACTATGTGAAGAAGCAAATATATATACAATAACTTGAGGAAATACCTCTCAAGTTAGGCCAAATCACCCTCAAGTCAAATGTACATGTAACAATGAAATTAAACAGCTACACAACCAAGAAACAGCTATGACTGCGCAGTCTATAATGAGAAATGACTGAAAACTGATAAAAATACAATGATATATAAATATCAGCTCAAATAATATGGTGGAGCAAGATCTCAACCCCAGAAAAAAATACTACCACAATCCTCAAAGGGATTGGCAAAAATACACAAAATGGAAAAATGTCGGAGTTGATGGGTAGTAGCAGCAACTCAAATACAATACATAAATGGAGAAGAATGGAAATGATGCAAAAAATATAGAAACCTCCTCCACTTATATTCCAGGTGAAAGGTTGCTCAATTCATTGAAGATTACTCCCTCCAATCCATAGTTTGAACCCCTCCTACAAGTGCCCACTGAAAATAACGGAGTAGGAAGAAGAGACTGCACTGTGCATGAGATGAAACATATGGCCTGATGCCAAAATATGAAAATAATATCCAGTATCTTCCTCACTAATCTCCCAGAGAAATAATGAGCTCCTCCTCTGTAAAACTAGCTTCGGAAGTGGGTGATGATGAATCCTCATTGCAACCCCCAGCAACTCAGCGTTTCTACCAAACTGGAAAACATTGTAGCTAAATATGGTTACCTTGGCCTCAAGCTTGGATGTGAGGAGAATGAATAATAGGTCCTCCAAAGCTTCCCAATGAAGGAGAGGAAACTTATAAATAGAAATCTCCCTTGTGCTAAGCAGCACAAGCTATCCCAGTTGCACAACTGGAGAGAGCAAAGCAAATTCGAAATATTAAACATAATGATAAATGGTTCTCCTTTCCATTTTTATATCAAGAGAAGGATTCCTTTTCATGGACCCCACCCATTATGGTTTCTCTCATCCAATAATATCTCCCATATGAAAACTGCGTTGTCCCACTAGGTGACTCGCTCCCTCCATGCATCGCTATTTGACTTGGTCAAAATAGACCTAGTCTTCCTATATTTTCCCCATTTCACACTAGGAAATGAACAATAAGCCACTTAAGTGACCCCTTTTCATATTTGGAGTTTTTATTATGCTTCTTCATGGGCTCCCTTACCCATTATATTCTTTTTGTTAAAAGGAAAACAAAATTAATGTTCCAATTAACTTAATGAAAATTTTGGAACATTACTGTCCTCCCCTCCCAAAGATTGCTTGTCCTCAAGCAAGTGAAAGGGTAGAATGATTCCTCTTCTCCTCTACTACAACACCCATGTATGATGATCTCCTCCAAGAAATAGGATGCTATCTCATCAAATAATCTCCCACATTGCTTCCCCTTAGCATGTAAATTGTTCACCAAGTCATCATCATGAAAAAGGGAGGTGCTCAAGAGAGTGGAAAAGTGTTGTCTAGAGGTCCTCCCAAGGCATGGATTATGAAATGTGTTGGGAGACACTCTCCCCATGTGTATCCTCTATCCCCAAGCAATCAGCCATGCAAAATGAGTCACCTTCCGACTAGGAAACTCTGGGAAATAATCATCCTCCACCTTGAGTCCATGTAGAATAGGTGGGCTAAAATTTTGATCATGGTAAGATTCATAGCCTACCCCATGCTGTGCTATGCTTCACTTATGGTAAGTGTGGAGAGGAAGCTGAACTTGGGCTACACTAGTGTTTCCCTCAAGTGGCAAGATGAAGTCTAGATCTCCAAGGATCTCTCCATCAACGTTGTAAATCAAGCTGGCCCAAATCATCTCATATGTGATGAGTTGGAAGTCATCATCATATGGTATCTAGGAAAACATATGGCTCACCTCATGGATAAACAAATTTCTTTGTCATGGTGACCATCATACTCCCCTCAGAGCATGTACTGCAAAAAGTATGGAGGTCTTCTCCCCAAAAGAACACATCCTTCTAATTTGATTCTCCTCCATTATGATACATATGGGGTTGTTGCTGATATATGGCTGAAACATAATGATCTTCAAGAGAGACCCAAGCCATCCCATCAAATCCAACACCCATGGCGTGCCTCCCAAAAAATCTCAAGCTTTCCAAATGGCTCCTCCCATTTGAAAGCAAATGGTGTAACATGGCAATCAAGGTTGGCCCACTTGTTTTTCTGAGACATGAAATGTTAGAAGTATGGGAAACCACACTCCCTATAGGCATCCTCAACTCTTGTGCCACTCCTCCAATGATGCTTCCCATGTCCAGCGTTCTACTAGTAGAATATGGAAGCATAAGCCTGTAAGAGCAAGGAGGTGAAACATAGCTCCACACATGGAACCAATGCAAGGCATAGTTGGCCTGCAACAATATATAGTGGAACAAGTGTCCTTTCAGCCACTTGTTTTCTGCCACATTCATCCTGCAATATGAGATCATGAAAACATAATTTGATGCCAATGGTGCAGACCGGAAATTCTGTGGCTGTCCCCCACAATCCAACAATAAGATGGCCATCATTATTTCTTCAATTGACCATAAGTACAACAAAACATAGTGTGCAAGAAGGAAAAATCCTCCTTGATATGATATGCTACTCAAAAATATAAGAGAGTGCAAAACATAAGGAAAATAGTTACCTCCCTCATCATGTACTCTGGTATTTGAGCTAAAATGGCTCAAATGAAAAATCTCCCTTACTGCAACAGAGTAGTGAAGTTGTTGTGCCAACCATATCATCATCTCTCAGGCTCTACATCTGACCATATGCTGATATGCATCCATTAGGATTCCCTCCCAAGTGGACTCCTCCATCAACAAATATTATGCATAAGAATGCATGAAAGGAGAATCCATAAATGCTACATGTAGGTGCCTCCCCTTGTGCTTGTGAACCTGTTGAAGCCCCAAAAATCGAGTCTTACAACAAGGGGGATACCCACCTGGTTCGGACCTTGGTTTGCAGTTCCTTTTCCGTTTGGTGTAGTGGGTCTGACTCAGGATGATGGGACCAGTTTCCCAATATGTTTGTGTGTGTGTTTTGAGAATTGATATTTCTTTCCTAAAGTTCCTAAGTGAAATGCTTTTATCCTATTTCTAATCTAATAACATGGAAATTGTATTCTAATTTAAATAGAAATATCTAATTCTAAACTAACCCGTGATGTAATCTTTCTATTTATGCGATCTAAAATTATTTCGAATAAAAATTGGTAATAAAGATCATTCAACTGTTATAAGAAAATAATTCAATAAAGATAAACCATTTCATATAAAAAGTTATATGAAACAGTTGTGAAAAACATATCGCATAATAATCTATTACATCAAGCATAAATAAATAGCTATCACCGTACAAAAGTGCCAAATGATAACTCAAGCATTCAAACATCAAGATATAAATAACTGAACATGAATATCACTTTAACGTAGGGGAAGAAATAGTTAAGAGATAAAAGTACCATTTATAACTAGTTCTACTCATGAGCTAGAAGCAATAATGACTTATCTCTTCTTAATCCAACATCCACTAAGAGTACAAAAGTGCAACATCAGTAGCAGATATCAAACGCAGATATCAATAAATCATGTTCCATTCATTTATCAAAACCTCCTCTCAGGGTGCAAAAGTGCATGTTCTGAGGACAAGTTTTTGACAAATTTCAGGACCCTTCTCTAAATGCATGAGAAGGGTTTAAATACTACTAAGTAAATCTAAAAAAATAACTTATTACAAAAATTTAGGATACGGTTTAAATGACCGTCCTTTTTCTAGGAAAAAATAAAGTAAAACTAATACTAAATCTAAAATTTAAAACTATCAACTAACTACTTATGAATTTGATCTTTGAGTTTGCAAGCATTCAACATCGATTTGAGAAGAACAGGCTGGCCGACTTCAGATTTTAATTTCCCTGTGAAAACGGCATCGGCAAGTGCTGGCGCTATCTTCTCGGTAGAATTAATGATACAATTGAGAGCCATGCATTGGTTATGTGGTTTTACCAGACATGTCCAGTAAGAATCCCAATTTAACTTTGTTAATCCTTTAATCGATTTTGCCTTTTCTTCAGCTTTTTGTTTCCACTCTGTTTGCAGTTGTTGTGCTTGTGGTAGGTATCCTGGAGTAGCTTCTAAAATTAAATTTTCCTTGTGAAAATTTTCATTTACACAATCAATGATATTGCTTGCTGATGTAGCCACTTCTTCCGCTGCTTGTTCTGCATTCTTAATCTGTGTATCCCAATTATTGAAGAGCATCTCTTTATGACTGTCATTGACGATTGGTGCTCCTGCCCTTTTTCCTTCCTCTGTCTTTTTCCAAGCCAAATAGTCAGTAACTCTTTCATTAGTTAAATCATAATCATGTCGTAATTCTACGACATTATTACTGATTTTATCACTTTCTTCACAAAAAGAGTTCCATTGTGAGATTTTCTAGCATAATATATCTTGTTGTTGTAGTAGTTGTTTATTAAAGGAAACAGAATCTGTAATAAATTCTGTGATCTTGGGTTCATATTTGTGCATCTCTTGCATAATCTATATTTTTTTCTCTTTCTCAGCCAAATTATTCTGATATCCAAAGTTCATTTGTTGAAACTCTTGCTGTAATTTTTCAAGTTATATCTGTGCTTCACTGTTAGCATTGGCCTGTTCTAATTGTTGTTGCAGAACCTATATTTGATCTTCTTTTTCATTCAATAATTTCCTTACCTCAGATGCTTTTTCGATGGATGCAGAGGCATATGCTCGTGTAATATGAGATAATTTAGTAAGATTTTCAGTTGGATTAGTAGTAGGATCTTTCCATAAAACATCCAATTGTTCTACATAAGTAGAGATTACACTTTCTAGTTTCCTCTTCTTCCTTTGTTTTCTTACTACTTCTTTATATTGTGGACTATAGAATATATCCAGAGGAGGAATTTCACCTATTTTTAGCATGAGCTCAAAGGATGGAGTAATGGGGATATGTTATGTTTCTGTGACAATGCCATTTATTCCTGTAACTAAACCTTTTACTGTCTGTACATTACTTACAAGAGTCTGTGTGTTCTGTTCTTCAATGTTAATCAATTCATTAAATGTTTCCCGTTCCTTATCCAATTCAATTCTAATGGATGGTTTCTGTACAATGAGAGGGGGAAGATTTAACTGCGGAGTGGTTGAAATATGTTGCTGAGAGAGTTCTTTTGATTGGGTAGTATCCTTTACTGACCCTTCACTTTTATCCTGATCATTATCAGACTTTTTAGATGTTTAGAGGTTTATTTTTTAGACTTTGACTTAGATTTGTCTGAAGTTGAACTCCCACTTAGACTGACACTAGGAGTTGGTTCCCTTAAGGGTTCCAAACACAATTTATCCAAAGGAATAGTGGTCAACCTCCTTTCTCTGTACATCTTAAACTCTTGGAATTCTTCTGGAGAAAACTGTGTTTGAGCTAAATGTAGAATCTCTTTAAATGTGTATTTTCCTTGCAACATATCATCAAACAAATCATCTTCTTTAGAGAATATTCTCACCTTGACTGCAGTGGTGAAATCCTTAACAACATCATACGGGTTGAATAGCCTTCTTGGAAACTTGAATAATTGTAAACATGTAATATTGTTTACTTCCTTAAATTCATGACCAACATCAAATAATGAAAATGCTCCGCAAGCAACAGGAAATTATGGCCAGATGGCCTTCTTTTTATCTTTTAAATCTTTGGTCAAACCTCCCTCTCCACAGGTTTGATATGAAATTTCTCGGACCAGGAGTTTATCTGGAACATACAAAGGTAACACATGAGGAGAATCAGAACTTCCAAAAACCCTAACATAGGTAAAAAATTCTTCTCCAAACCATCTTTTGACAGGGAGCATGTCTACTTCTGCTTCAGGAGAAAATATTGGAGCATCCTTATTATACAACATTTTGTACAGTGGTAACATAATGCCATGGCAAATCTTGTAAAAATGGGGAATGAAATTTTAATCCCACAATTCCTTGTGATAAACATGAATGGGTAGGGGATCTTGAATTGTCCATTGCCAACCCATTAAAGGAAACTTAGAAACAAAGCAGATTGAATCCATTACATAAGCAGCTAAGTAAAAAGGAGGATAAATCCTCTGAGAGACAGCCCATTTAGACCGATAATTGAAAATAGCCATGGCTAAGTTATCAGACAAAATATTAGCCCAATCCACAATAGTAGCATTAACAACAGCATTCAACAACGGTAGCCATTCAGGTGAAAAATAATTAATGTCAGGCTTTCCAAAAAGCCTACATAGCATAGAAGCAACAAAACAATACGGAGAAGTGAGAGAACCAGTACTGTACATACCATGTTTATCTTCCTTCAGTGGTTCGTCTCTTCTGGACCATTCCTTGGTGCATTCTACTAGGTTTTCATTTTCCTTAGCTAACTTCTCCATAAAATGTTTGTTGTAAGTTACCTGTGGCTCTGGAAAATGATACATAAGCCTTAAATCTTTTGGAGTGAATTAGCCAATGAGCTCTTGCCCCTGAGTCTTGAACTGTCTATCTGTAATATTAGTGCTATCCAGTACCCATTTAACCATGTCTGTATATGGGAGAATTTTCTGTCTTGCTTCTATCCGATGAAAAAATGAACAAGCTAACTCTGCAAGAGATGATTCAGAAGAATCACTTGATCCTACAGTAGCCGAAACATTCATAACTCTAGGGTTATCCTCTTCAAGAAAATTATGCATGCCATCCCAAGTGGTGATACCAACGTCTTTGTTGCAGGCAGTGTCTGTGTATAATGATGCTATCTCTTTACTTTCAGAACTTTGAGCTTTGTCTTTCTTTCCCATAATACTCTGAATACCGCTTTGTATAGTCCTCTGTTCTTCATGCCTACAGTTTACGAATTAAGTGAAAATAATGATATGAGAAAGGTTACGGGATAGTTTTAAATGCTGAAGGCGTATAAAATATAACATCTTACGTGAAATAACTCTTTAATCAAAATGAAACAATTTTTCATTAATGAGTGACAATCAATTCATTGATTAAACATTAAAGCGCATAACGGAGTCTTGATTTATGGAGATTTTTTTTGTACAACAAGCCTCAAAAGTCTGTGATAAGGCGATCTGCGATTTTCTTCGCAATATCAGAAAATCGCAATATCACAAATCACAATTTCACAAATTGAAATTGTAATATCATAATAGTGCCACATCGTATCATCGCAAAATCGCAAAATCACAATATCGCATATCGTAATCTCTAAAAATTTCCATAGCGCAATATCGTAGCATTGCGAAATCACCATATCGCAAAATCGCAGAATATAACATATGAGAAACATCTGTTAGTGTATTTTCTGCGAAATGCGATTTGTGATATATGTTATCGCACATCAGTGTTTTGATGTTTCTCAGCATAAAATATGATATCTGAAACTTGCGATGCGATGAATTTTCTTTTAGCGCGTAGTTTCTCATCGCGCTTTTAAAATTCCGCTCGTAAAGAGGCATTCATTATCATTTTGCAATGTGATATTACCCAAAGAATTATTTTATTCAATACTATCATAAAACTTAAGTCTTTTTAAATATTTTCCAAGGAATTTTCCTAATTTTATGATAGTAAGTTTTTTTTTTTTTGAAAAAAAAGGAAAACAATCACTAATTAACTTTTTTAGATTTTTTGACTAAGGGTCCCCTCTTATTTAGTATTATCACTAATACTAAATATGAGGGGGGTTGTTGCTGGCCACAACAATTGGCGATTCACTTGGAAGAACCAGTTATCTTTGTTTTTCTTTTGAATTTTCTAGAATTCCAAAACAGAAAATTTTCCAAACAATCAAACTTTATTATAAAAGACAAAGTACATTATGCTTTTATCTATTAATGATATTTCATTTCTTCTATATTAATGTATCTACATCAGTCATTACTTGGTTTATAAAGATAAAAACATATATTTCTCTGTAAATCAGTTATATATATGCTCATTTGTCCTAGGTAGAGCCACTGCTGCTAGCAGGCATCTATAGCTTCGACAATTTTCAAAGAGAAATCCATATTCACACTTATTGCTTTTATTTTTCTTTTTTATTCTTAAAGAACAATGTCTTGGTTTGGTAGCCAATTTATGACAATGTCATTCACTCGATTTATAACATTGCTGAACAAGCTGGCTCGTGATGAGACCCCTTGTCTTTTGATTGTAATAATCTTGAGTCCTTGCCCTATTATGGTATGCAGTATTGGAAAAGTCAGCAAGCTATAATATCTATGATCATGATAAGTCGGCTCGTGATGAGACCTCTTACTCTTTAAGTTAAACTGTATCATTGGATTTTTCCCCGAACGTTGTAATTTCCTAGGTGGGGAGGAAGTCATTGTTTCCTTAAGATAGCTCTGGACGACAATGGTAGAGTTTTTTGGAAAGAAATTTTCTATAGAGAATCTTCGTTTTGTTATTGATACCTTTCATTAGACTGATATAAAACATTTTCCTGCTAGAGGTCATTTTTTATCAAAACTTACAAAGTTGAAATTATTATCATTTCTAGGCTAAATCTTTTAACTGTATCTTTAAATAATAATGATCAATTTTCTAAAAGAATTCTATTTATACAAGTGAAAAAACAAAATCTAAAAGAGAATTTGTATCTTTTTCGTGAATTCCAAATGTAACAATTAACAACTGGTTTTATTATGAAAGTAAAGAAAACTAATATACAGAATAGAAGAATAATCTCCTATGGAAAATATTTTTTGAGGATATGTCCATTAACATGTAAAGACTCACTTTTTCCTGTTAAATCATGTAACATAAAAGTAGATGGATCTATCATCTCTACGATTTGGAAAGGACCTAGCCACATCTGTTGAAATTTCGTATGTTTCCCTTTTTCCTCATGAGCCTTGTCCCATTTTAAAACTACATGTCCGACCTAAAAGTCCTTTTTGGATATCATGATTGAATCAAAAGAAGATTTGACTAATGCTTGGTGATGAGCATGAGTTATTTTAGCCTGTTCTTTTTGTTCTTCTAGCTTAATTATTTCTAGTTGTCTTAGTTGCAAGGAAGAAGTTGGTGCTTAATCAATGCATTGAACTAAGGCCAAAGAAGGAATTACTAGATGAGTTGGAAGAACCACTTCTTTCCCATAAACCAAATTAAAGGGAGAAGTGCCAATTGAAGCTTAATGTGTTATTCGATCTGCCCATAAAGCATATATTAAAGACTTATGCCAATTTTTATGATTTTGATCAATGTTTCACTTAATGATTATGATTAAGTTTTTGTTTGTTGATTCCGCTAACCCATTTCCCTGTGGATAATAATTGGTAGAGTATTTAAGTTTGAAACATATCTTTAGTGAAAATTTAGTCATAGCATTACCAGAAAAATAGGATGCATTATCAAACATTAAAGCAAAAGGTAAACCAAACCTAGTGATTATGAAATGATCTATGAATTCGATGATATTTTCAGCATTAGCAGTCTTGAGAGGTACTGCTTCTACCCATTTAGCGAAATAATCAGTTGTTGTAATGATATACCTATGTTTCTTAGAAGAGTGAGGAACGATCTCACCTATTATATCCAATCCCCATTGATCAAAAGGCTGCTCAATGTTGACTGGTTGTAATGGTAATGATGGTTTATTTTGTCTTCCAACAGCGGTTTGACAAACTTGACATTTTCTGACGTAGCTATGTGAGTCTTTAAATAGTGTGGGCTAGTAATAGTCTGCGTGAAGGATTTTATGTGTAGTAGTATCTCTAGCATAATGTCCACCTGCTGGACCATCATGAAATTCCTGCAAGACTTTTTTAGCTTCAAATTTCTCCAGACATCTAAGGAGAATAGAATCATAATTCATTCTAAAAAGAACATCATTCGAAAGTTGATATTGCTTAGCCTTCAACCTTAGAGCTCTTTTCTTGGTATAATTGAGATTTGGAGGAGCATATCCATTCTTCAGATAAAATATGATATCAGAATATAATGATTCAACATCGTTTAGGCTTACCTCAGACATTTGTATCTCTTCAGATGATTTTTCAGAAATAAGCGATGCTCCAGCTAATATTTTGCAAAATCCTTGACCTCTTACAATACTTTCTAGTTTTATTTCTATATCATATTCTTGTAAGGCAGTAATCCAATTGGCTCTTTTCTCACCCACATCTTTTTGAACTAAAATATTTCTTACTACTGGAAACGGTACTATGATTTTTGTATGGGTTTTAAGTAGAAATGGTCTGAAATATTTAATTGCTTTGAAAAGATCATAAGCTTGTTTCTCCACATATGAATAATTCAACTCAACACCCTATCAATTTGAACTAAAAAAAGCAATTGGGGCTTCTGCTTTGTCTTGATTTTCTTTAGTGAGTATCGTAGAATAAGATTTATCAGAGGAAAATGTATACAAAATAAAAGGATTGGAAAAATTTGGAGTTGCTAAATATGGAGCATTAATAATTGCTTGTTTGATCATATTGAATGCCTCGTATTCTTTTTGGCCCCATTTGAATTTTGAATTCTTTTTAATCATAGCTTGTAAAGGAGATACAATTCTTGAAAAATCTGGGACAAATATTTTTACAAAATTAATCTCGCCAAGGAGAGATTGCATAGCTTTCTTGTTGTGAGGTAAAGGTATTTTAGAAATCTCCTTGATTCTATTAGGATCAATATGAATTCCAGATTTTGACACAATGAAACCAAGAAGTTTTCCTTCACTTAATGCAAAAAAGGATTTTTTCGGGTTAAGTGAAATTCCATAACTTTGACAATGTTGGAAGATTTGTTTCAAATCCCTGAGATGATTGCTTCGTTTCTTGGAATATACAGTTATATCATCCAAATAGATTACCACTGATTTGTTAACTAATCCCTTAAAAGCAATGTCCATGGCTCTCTGAAATGTGGCACCAGCATTGATCAGACCAAAAGGCATCTTTTGATATGCATAAGTGCCCCATTTGGTTATAAATGTAGGTTTCAATTGATCATTAGGATGGACCAATACTTGGTTGTAACCGTGGAAACCATCTAGGAAAGACATTAATTCTGATCCTGCGACTGCCTGTAATATTTGCTCCATAGGAGGCAAAGGAAAATTATCTTTTTGGTAGGCTTTGTTAAGATTTCAAAAGTCAATGCAAATTCTAATGTCTCCATTCTTCTTTCTAACAAGAATCATATTGGAAACCCATTTTGAATGTCGAACGGGAAAAATAATCTTAACTTTCAATAACCTATTGAGTTCAGATTTGATCTGATTTTCTAGATTAGGATGGATCTTTCTCAGCTTTTTTTGGACATGTTTTTCATCATTTATCATTGGGATAGTATGTTGGATGATAGAAGTGTCATAAGTTTTGAGTTCATCGTAATTCCAAGAAAATAAACTTTTATACTGTTTCAAAAGATGAACATACGCTATTTTTTCTTCAGGAGCTAGACCAAGGCCTAGGTTGATATTCTGTGGTTTGGTATCAGTTCCTAGATTTACTAATTCATAATTCAAAGTTGAACTTTGTAATTTTGAATTAGTATATCTTTTGAATCGATCTTTCAAATCATAAAGGTCTTCTAACTTGACTACTGACTTTGGCATAGAATTATTAGTGCTATCATGTTGCAATTGTTTGTCATGTTGGTCCTCATCAATTATCTGATTGGTGTAAGATCCTTCAGGTTTGAGAGAGCTTACAATATCAGGATAATCATTGAAAATACTTCAATTGGTAATGTTATCAGGAATCGAGGGTCTAAAAATTAATTCGATTGAAAATCGATCAGGGCTCAAGTCTTCTGAAGGAATGAGTTTGGAAGCTACATTAGCTAGGAGGTCTGCACTAGCATTCTGGATTCTGGGAATTGATGAAATATTAAATGATATAAAATGTTCAGTCAGATCTTGAACTAAATATTGATAATGTTTTAAATGACCTGATAAACAATGTATAGTATTGCGTACCTGTTTGATCACAATTTCAGAATCTCCGAAAACTTGTAGATATTTGATTTCTAATCCGATTTCTTTGTATAATCCTTGGACTAAAGCCTCGTATTCTACGGTATTATTGGTGAAATCGAACCCGAGTCTGCAAGTTAGCATAATTTTGTTTCCCTCTAGACTAACCAACACGCACCCTGCTCCTGCTCCTTCATTAGACTTAGAACCATCAAAAAATGATTTCCAAAATAAATATTTATTTACAGGAGTATCTACAAAATTAATTCATTTAGAACTATCTGTTTGAGAAAATTTTTATATCTGAGATAAAATAGAATTTTCTAAGTAAGGTGAAGTATGAGCATTGAAATTTCCTAAGAAAGAATCAACTGAATAATTGCCAATAATATTATTGTTGTATGCAACTGGTTCATTTTCTCCTTCCAATTTTGTTACAATGTATTTTTGATGTCTTTCTCGTTCAAAATTTATCTTATTTGGTTTACCATTGTAAGGAAGTCACATGTGGGACCAATCAGTTGCAAAGTATCCATGAAGTTTTTCTGACCAATCTCTGCTGAGAATTAAGCCATAAAATTCTGGAATATCTGCAACTAAAATATCAATAACTTGACATACCTTTGGATTCGATGATAGCCTTATGGTAACCTGATTTAATTCGCCAATCACTTCAACTTGTGATCGATCTAGCTAGACTATGTGCACAAAAGACTTTTGTGGTTGAATGTTCAAATTTGCACATATTTATTTTGGTAGAATATTAGATGAAGCTCCAGAATCCACTAAACAATTATGAAAATTTTTATTGAAAATTTCATCAGTAAGAAGAAATGGAGTATGAGATCTCGACCTTCCTCCAATTAAAGAAATATTTTCAAGATAAAATTTACTAATCGAAATAGTTGGAGGTCTTCCCATCTCATTGTAAGCTTGAGAGATTACATGATGAGGCAAAGGTTTTTCTGGTACAACATGTAATTCTTTCAAAAGTACCTTTTTCTAGGGTTTTAACTTGCTTAATTCATGAAAAGTGATGTTAGCCCTAGTCTTCTTTGTGTATTCTATGATATTATACTCCATTTCATCCGGAACAATCAGTGTTCTTAATGGAGTTGATGAATCTGTTTGGACTGGGCTAGTCTGAGTTGCTTTTGATATAGTTTTCTTGGGTGCAACTTTATCCTTAGTCATTGAGTTTGCGCTCTTTGGCTTCGGAGTAGGTTGAGAAGGATCAATTTGATTTCTACTTCAAGTGCTAACCGGGGATGCTTTTTGATCTTCCTCATCTGGAAGGATGAAATCCCACATACCTTGCACTTCTACAACTTCTTCTTCATCGGTAGTTTCTTCAGCGGCAGTCTCCTCTTCTTCTTCTTCTAATTCAGAATTTGTAATAGCATTTTGTGGTTTTGAATAATTTGAAGGGTTTCTTCTAAAAGGCATGAAAGATTTTTTAGAAGATTTTTCAGCCACTTGTTTCTTAATATCAACCATTTCGTTAGACACGGTTTTCAAAACTTTTTGAAATCCTTGTAAATCTAATGGATCTTTAGATTTTTTCTTGGGATCTTACTTAAAAATAACTTTCTTGGATTTTCGTTCCTCTATCGCATTTTTCTTTTCTAGGGCTATGATACGTTTCTCTACCACTATTGCTTCCTTCATATTTTCTGCTAAAGTGGTTTTTTTAGCCCTATCAACGAATATTTCTATGTTTGATGGTAAAGAAGAAATGTACCATTCACTTCACACTTCTTCGCTAGGCTTGGAAGTAGTAGGAATTTTGTTTAAAAATTTATTGAAATGTGAGTTAAAAGCCTTGATAGGCTCTTTTGACTCATCTCTAAGATTAGAAAAATCATTGATCAACTTTGATGTAGACCTGTCATCACCAAACTTAGTCAAAAATTTATCTTGGAAAATATCCCAACTAGTGATATATCCAGATGGTAATGAGAAATACCATGATCCGGCTACTCCTTGTAGAGTATAGGGAAAAATTCGGACAACAACATCTTCATTAATAACACCATTGAGATTTATAGACAACATAAAATTTTTTATATGTTATTCAGCTAGCATGCCTGCTTCAGGGTTAAACTTAGGCAGCCATTTTTTAGGATGGGTTGGTAATTGACTCAAGGGTGCAGGCATCAAGACTGCCCCTGGATTATTCCATGGAATTTGGGCCATTGCTGAACTACTAACAGAGGAAAGTGCAGAAGATGAGGTCTGTGATTGGGAAGAGGAGGATATTATGATTCTAGATGTTTGAGATGGAGATGTGGAAGTTCTAGTGGACTGACAAACAATAGTTTGAGGTGGAGGAGTGGATGGTTGAATTCGCAGTGAAGAGGATGAAATGGATGATGATGATGAAAGAGTATTGCTATCAGACCCTTTAGGTGATTTCCTTGCTCTCTTCCTTTTAGGTAGAGGTAACTAAGTTGGTTGAATGCCAATATTTTCACTCTGTAATCTGGTAAGAGGATGAGCAGGATTATATTGCGAAGTCACACTGCCTTGAGATTTTTCAGATATTTGAGGTGATATTGAAAATCATGGAATTTTATGAATCAAAGATTCAACTTCGGGGGATTCAATAGAAGATTATTTTGAAAAGTCAGGGTTTGTGGCAGTGGTTGTTGTTTTCTAGACTTATGGCTCTAGTTTTAAAAATTATATATATGATGGAGAATTCAGAGAAGATGGTGAGGGTAATTTACTCTCAGAATAGTTTTTAGATTTTGATTTACTTGCCATTCATAGTTCATTCACTCCTTCTAGTGCCAAATATGTTGAAGCCCCGAAAATCGGGTCTTAGAACAAGGGGGATACCCACCCATTCCGGACCTTGGTTAGCAGTTCCTTTTTCGTTTGGTGTAGTGGGTCTGATTGGGGATGATGGGACCAGTTTCCCAATATGTGTGTGTGTGTTTTTCTAGAATTGATATTTATTTCCTAAAGTTCCTAAGTGAAATGATTTTATCCTATTTCTAATCTAATAACATGCAAATTGTATTCTAATTTAAACTGAAATATCTAATTCTAAACTAACCCGGGATGTAATCTTTCTATTTATGCGATCTAAAATGATTTAGAATAAAAATTGGTAATAAAGATCATTCAAATGTTATAAGAAAAGAATTCAATAAAGATAAACCATTTCATATAAAAATTTATATGAAACAGTTCTGAAAAACATATCGCATAATAAGCTATTCATACATTAAGCACAAATAAATAGCTATCACCGTACAAAAGTGCCAAATGATAACTCAAGCATTCAAACATCAATATATAAATAACTGAACATGAATATCACTTTAACACAGGGGCAGAAATAGTTAAGAGATAAAAGTACCATTTATAACTAGTTCTACGCATGGGCTAGAAGCAATAATGACTTATCTCTTCCTAATCCAGCATCCACTAAGAGTACAGAAGTGCAACATCAGTAGTAGATATCAATAAATCTCATTCCATTCATTCTTCAAAACCTCCTCTGAGGGTGCAAAAGTGCATGTTCTGAGGACAAGTTTTTGAAAAATTTCAGGACCCTTCTCTAAATGCATGAGAAGGGTTTAAATACTACTAACTAAATGTAAAAAAATAACTTATTACAAAAATTTAGGATACGGTTTAAATGACCGTCCTTTTTCTAGGAAAAAATAGAGTAAAACTAATACTAAATCTAAAATTTAAAACTATCAACTAACTACTTATGAATCTGATCTTTGAGTTTTCAAGCATTCAACATCGATTTGAGAAGAACAAATTGGCCGACTTTAGATTTTAATTTCCCTGTGAAAACGGCATCGGCAAGTGCTGGCGCTATCTTCTCGGTAGAATTAATGATACAATTGAGAGACATGCATTGGCTGTGTGGTTTTACCAGACATGTCCAATAAGAATCCCAATTTAAATTTGTTAATCGTTTAATTGATTTTGTCTTTTATTCAGCTTTTTGTTTCCAGTCTGTTTGCAGTTGTTGTGCTTGTGGTAGGTATCCTGGAGTAGTTTCTGAAATTAATTTTTCCTTGTGAAAATTTTCATTTACACAATCAATGATATTGCTTGCTACTGTAGCCGCTTCTTCCACTACTTGTTCTGCATTCTTAATCTGTGTATCCCAATTATTGAAGAGCATCTCTTTATGACTGTCATTGATGATTGGTGCTCCTGCCCTTTTTCCTTCCTCTCTCTTTTTCCAAGCCAAATGGTCAGTAACTCTTTCATTAGTTAAATCATAATCATGTCATAATTCTATGACATGATTAGTGATTTTATCACTTTCTTCACAAAAAGAGTTCCATTGTGAGATTTTCTGGCATAATATATCTTGTTTTTGCAGTAGTTGTTTATTCAAGGAAATAGACTTTGTAATAAATTCTGTGATCTTGGGTTCATTGTTGAGTCCCAAATTTGCATCTTTTCCATGCATTTTTCCATACCTTTTCACTCACCTAAACCTCCCAAATTGTCAATATCATGTGCAAAAGGGCATCTAACATGGTTTTTAATTATGTTTTTTGTGTTTGCTATTTGATCTAGATTTTGTTCATACAGCTGCGGAATCTTGCCACTTTCCGCAGCTACTGCAACTTTCCGCAGCTATTTTGTAAATCTCTATGCTACAGGTGTCTACAAGGGAAACGAGCCACATGGGCAGGCTAGGAATGACGTGGACATGGTTCGTGTCCCATTGGTTTAAGCAAACTCGTCCAAAGAAGCCGCGGTCAAAAGCGTCCACATGGAAGTCAACCATGGAGTTTCATGTCGGTCGGACTCTGTTTCGTGGCACATAAAGATCCATACGGCCGTTTCTAAGCCTGCGGAGGTTAAATCGACATCTGTGCAGAGCTCTGGAGTCGAATTCAAGCATCCACCTTCCGTAGATTCACTTTCCAACATGGCCATACTCCTATATCCATGGACGTAGTGGTCTACGTGCTCTCTTCCAGCATGAACTTTAGGAAACAGTTACAGTTTGTTGTTATATATATTGCGTTTGCATACGCATAGAAAGTTAGTTGATAGTTGATAGTTGATGTTAGCGAATGTAATCTCTGTTAGTCTGCTTTGTAGTGATTACGCTGCCCTTGAGCCGTAACACTACCATTCTGTAATGAACTGCTTTTTAATATGAGAAGACTCTATTTTTCAACTTAATTCGTGTTTGAGGACCGTTACCAAGGCTGTGTAGAGGGCCCCTGCTCAGCTAAGGTTTTGTGTATTAGTGTATATTTCTCATTTCATTTCTTTAAAAATCATTGTATCATAATCCATCCATATGTTCATACCTTGCAGTTGTTTCATTTCTGTTTATACATTTCCATAATTTCCATTTCATTTTTGTCTTTCATGTTTTATGATTGTTAATCACTGATCAGTGTTCTTGTGCAGGTTTTAGATAGACAGCCCGGGCATTTTTATAGCTTTTTGACTAATGACATGGATCTAACATTGTTCTGCTGCTAGTTTGTTTTTCATAGCTTTTGTTTAATTTCAGTCTTGCTTTGTTCATTTCAGTTTTTCTTATCTGCTTTAGTAGTTAAATTTAGATATATTAAGCTTCTCATAGCATCTTCAGTTGCCTCCGAAAGCCACAGCTGGACTGATGGTGAGGGACTGCATTATGAAATGTGTAGTTTAGTATTAGTTTCTTTTCTGCAAATTTAGATATATTAAATCATGTATGAAATCTTCAGTTGCCTCCGAAAGCCACAGCTGGACTGATGGTGAGGGATTGAATCATGAGTGTATGGTTTAGTATTAGTTTATTTTCTGCAAATTAAATATCAGTTACACAAGTTGTTTATGATTACTTCCGAAAATCATAGCTAGACTAATGATGAAGGGTCAGAAGATAAATTGATGTAATCTGATTTAGATTTATTTTATTGCAATTTTGAATTTCCTTAAACATAGTTTCTTTTGTGTTTAGTCAGCAGCAAGAATAGTTTGATTTTCATGTTCACTAGTTTATTGTTTTGATTTATTAGATTAGCAGCATCTTTTCATTTCAGCAGCACATTTTCATTTTCTTTCAAAGTCTTTTCATTGTAAATTTCAAATTGCTTTTTAAAATTTCAAGTTGGTAAATCATTATAGGGGATATCACTTTCTTGAACAAACATAACCAAACTTGTTTTCATCTTAGAATTTCCATTTCACCTTAGAAAAACCAAAAACGACAAAAAGTTAAGAAATAGGTTATCTTGCACATATAGTGCGTCGCACTTCATCAGCTTACGATTCCCGGATTGACAAATTAAATTCAGCAATTTAGGACACACTAAATTGACCAAACATTTTGTCGCCGTTGCCGGGGAAGTGTAACTAGGTAGCCAATTTCTTAAAAAAAAAACATAAAATCATAAAAGAAGGGAAAACTTGATAACTTCTTGAAGTATGCTTTCCTCTTGCACCTAGTGTGATCTGGAGGATCAGAAAAGAGAGTTATTGGTTTAGTAATTTCTTAAGTATGCTCTCTTCTTGCACCTAGTGTGACCTGGAAGATCAGAAAGAGAATTATTAGCCCAACTTTTCAAAAAAAAAAAAAAAAAAAAAAAAAAAATGACATGCATAGAGCAAGAGATTCTAGGGGAAGGTTTATAGTTAAAGCCAAGAGTTCGATTTTCACAACTCCATCTTCTTCAAGGCATAGACCAGATTCACCACCATCTACCCCTAGCCTTAAGATTTTTGGAAGTCAAAGAACAGCTGAATTAGAGGATTCTCCTATACCACCTACTAAAACCCACTTAGAAAACAAAGAGACTTTTTCTCATCCTTCCTTGGTAGAAGAACTAGAGGACTATAAGGACTCTAAAGAAACTATCATGGCAGAGGAAGTAATAAATAGAGGTGGAGATAGAAGAGGAGGAGATAATGAAGATAACAATGGTGAAGGAAATAATGGTAGAAATAGGGACAATTTGCTTGGATTCCCTATAGTTGATGAGGAAACTCATGCAACAATGAAAAATATCTCACCATCTGTTCTCCCTAACTTTTATGGATTGCGAAGTGAAGATCCTGAAACATTTCTGTTTGAGTTTGAAGTAGTGTGCCTAACTTATGACTATATGGAAGATTCTCAAAAACTCAAACTGTTTCCTTCAACATTGAAGGGATCTGCTTTGAAATGGTTCATGGGATTAGCCACTCAATCTATCAGGACTTGGAATGATATGAAACAAACATTTTTGGATATATACTTGGACTATTGTATGCCTACCAATCACAAGGATGAGGTATTCAAAATGATGCAAAAAGAAGATGAAAATTTGGAAGACTTAATTGAAAGATTTCAATACAACTTGAAAAGAGCAAAGATGAGCAACTTAGATAATGAAACCTTCAAAGCCCTCCTATTAAAAGCCATTAGAGATGAATGGATAGACATTTTAAACATGATGGGGAAAGGAGATATTTCTCAACTCCCATTTCGTGATATAACAGAACTATGTATCCATCTCTCAAGAGGAAAATCTAAAACTGGAAAAGGGCCTAGGGATTCTTCTCTTATTAGGGCTAACAAATCTGCAACTGGATCAGTAAGTAGGGCAGAGATTGGTAATATGCTTGATGAGTTCAAAACTGATATCTTAGAGAGCCTTAGTGAACAACTAGACACCCTTAAAATCCAAAACAAGCAGAAAGCAGAAACAGATGCCTTAGCCATCTTTTGTCCGAAATGTAGAAAGAAACATGCTTTAAGGGAATGTCCCTTGGATGCAAAAGTTGTAGAAACATGTATGATTTGCTCAGAAAATCATTAGATCAAGGATTGTCCTTCAATCCCTGGACTCAAAGCTGTTTTTCAAGAAGATCCAAACTCAGTAGAATCTCTCTGTTTTGTCGCAAGGAGACCTTGGCAGGGACAACAATCTCAAGGGTTTAATAACCCTATGAATCTTCAAACCCCACCAAATTGGAATCCTTGGCAACAACCTTGGCCCCAACATCAAAATTCATATCAGCCATGGGTACAAGGGATGCAAAATCCTTATGGGAGATTTTCTCAATTCTATCAATATCCTCCATCTTTTCAAAATCAACAAGCTCCACAATTTCCAAGCCAAAATCCACAACAACTTTCATTGCCATTTCCACAACAACAACCTTCTCAAAAAAATACAAATCCTCAACTCATGCTCCCATACCAACAGAAGAAAAATCAACTTCCAGCTCAGCCATTGCCAAATCCTAACAATAAGAATCCTCAAACTACTTATATGGTAGAAGGACAACAATTTCCTACCTATATGATTGTTCCTCTCAACGATGTACAACTTAGATCTGGTAGAGTTTTAGAAAAACCTTCTATAGACATTCAAGAGCAAGATACCTATGAGGAGGACTCTCTTCAAGTCAATAAGGGTTCTGAGGAAGAATCTCTTCAAAATTCAAAAATTCAAAAAGAAAAAGAAAAGCTAGCATCCACAACTCCTATAGTTGAGCAACCCGTATCTTCATCTACACCTCCTTTTCCGGAAAGCCTACAAATTGATAAGGGGGTGGAAAAACAAATTTTGTTGCCTAACTATGACTTTCTAGATGAATTGAAGAATGTTTGCATCAAGATTCCATTGCTACAAGCCATTCGAGAAATTCCTATTCTAGCAAAAACCATAAAGGAGTTGAGTTTCAAAAGACCAGGAAGGAAGTTAAAGGACACAAGAAGAATCCACCTGGTAGGAAAGATTGCAGACATTATGATGGGAAAAATTACCATGCAGAAGTATGTAGATCCAGGAAGTCCAATTATCAAGACACATATAAATGGGATAGAAATTCCAAACACATTGATTGACTTAGGGGCTGCTATCAACATTATGAGTAGACAGACTATGGAACAGTTAAAACTTCCCAACCTTCTTTTTACACCTACTTTATTGCAACTTGCAGATCGATCGGTTATTAAACAGCAGTGGGGGATAGAATATATTTAGCCCCTTGACTTTAGAACATCTTAAGACTTTGAAGGACGCACTGAAGACCAGGAGGACATCCAATGGGATCTAGGAAGGACCTTGTTACAGCCAGCGCTTGATGCTTTTATTAGCGATCCTAGAGACACAAACATTTTTATCAGTAATTCGGCAAAGAAATTCAATTTGTATCCTCCAGCAAAAGCAATCACAGAAGTAGGAGACAATGAATGGGTTGATGATGAGGACACTATACAACCTGTCTTTACCATTTCTGAAATCAGTGAGGATAGTCAAATTCTGAACACATTAGAAAATTTCGAGATATCTTCAGAATATGACCCCACACAATTTCAGTTGGAATCTGACATAGAATATTTATCATCAAGACAAATGTCTCTTTACTCTATGGAAGAGTTTGGTAATTCTTCTATTGAGATTTTTCCAGAAAATACATTGAATATCAACAAACATTTGGAGAAATCACAACAAGAAGAACTAACCAGAATCTTGCAAAAACATTCTACTGCATTTGCATGGGAGTATACTGACATGAAGGGTATTGATCCTAAGACTTGCATCCATCATATCTACATTGAGGAAAACAGTAGACCAATCAGACAACCTCAAAGAAGGATGAATCCAAATCTTAGGGAGATAGTGAAAGAAGAGCTCAAAAAACTACTCAATGTAAACTTCATTTATCCAATTTCAGAATGTAAATGGAGGGTATGCATTGATTACAGGGAATTGAACAAAGCAACTTTGAAGGATCACTTTCCTTTGCCTTTTATCGATCACGTATTAGATACATTAGCAGGTAAAAAGTACTTTTCATTTTTGGATGGTTTTAGTGGCTATAATCAAATTCAGGTAGCACCTGAAGATCAAGATAAGACCACATTTACTTGTCCATGGGGAAATTTTGCCTACCGAGTGCTCCCTTTTGGGTTATGTAATGCACCAGCAACATTCCAAAGAGCAGTACTAGGAATTTTTTCTGATCTAATCCATGATTGTGTAGAGGTTTATATGGATGATTTTACAGTTTATGGTAATTCATTTGAAGAGGCATTAGAAAATTTGGAAAAAAGTTCTTATAAGATGTAAAGAAACAAACCTTTCATTAAGCCATGAAAATGCTTTATGATGTTTACTGAAGGGATTGTTTTAGGACATCATATTTCAGGAGATGGGATTAAGGTTGATAGATCAAAAGTTGAAGTCATCTCCAAGTTGCCTATTCCAAATTATCAAAGAGATGTTAGAAGTTTTCTAGGATTTACTGGTTACTATAGAAGATTTATAGAAAACTTCACTAAAATAGCATCTCCACTCTTTAAATTGCTTACAAAAGACCGTGAATTTAAATGGGATCCTCATTGTCAATCAGCTTTTGAAACTTTGAAAACAAGAATATCTGAAGCACCTATCTTGAGAGGACCAAATTGGAAACTCCCTTTCCATATTTCTACGGATGCTTCGGATACAGCTCTAGGAGCTGTGTTGGGTCAAAAAGATTTAGTTTCCTTATGCCATTTATTATACCAGTAAAAATTTGACTCCCACAGAGTTGAATTATACTGTGACTGAAAAAGAGTTTTTAGCCGTTGTTCATGCAATTAATAAGTTTAGACATTACATAACAGGCTATGAAACTTTTATTCATACTGACCATTCTGCAATTAGATATTTAATGAACAAACCTGTTACTAATGGCAGAGTGACAAGATGGCTCTTAATTTTGCAAGAATTCAATATTAATGTGTTGGATAGACCAGGAAAACAAAATACAGTAGTTGATTTCTTGTCTAGGATTCAGAATACTAAAGAAGATTCTCCTGTAGAGGATAAGTTTCCTGATGAATACTTGTTTGCAGTAACTATTAAGACTCCTTGGTATGCAGATATTGCTAACTATTTGGTTACATGGAAACTACCTTCACATTTATTTCCAAGTGAAAAACGAAAAATTATTCAGGAGAGTTCAAAATATTCATGGATTTCTAACGAATTGTTTAAAACAAGGCCAGATCTTGTGATCAAAAGATGTGTCAGGGAAGATGAAATGCCTGATATTCTTAAGGCATGTCATGATGAACCATGCGGCGGACACTTTGCAGACAAAAGGACGGCCTATAAAATCCTCTCTTTAGGATATTATTGGCCTTCCCTCTTCAAATATGCAAAACAATATGTCAAAAGGTGTGACAGCTGCTAAAGAGTAGGGAAACCTACCCTTTCAAATGAAATGCCATTGCAACCACAGGTACTCATTGAACCCTTTGAAAAATGGGCTTTAGATTTCATTGGACCTATTAATCCATCATCTAAGCAAAAGAAGTATATATTGGTTTGTACTGATTATGTTACTAAATGGGTAGAAGCTAAAGCATTAGTATCTGCTACTGAAAATTCAGTTGTTCATTTTCCTTATGAGGATATTTTTACTCGCTTTGGTGTTCCAAGAGAAATTGTAACAGATCAGGGGAGCCAATTCACATCCAATTTGGTGGAGAAGTTGATGGAAGAATACAAAATCAAGCACATAATATCTACTCCTTACCATCCACAAGCAAATGGTCAAGTGGAGTCCACAAACAAAGTTCTTGAAAGTATCATCACCAAGACTGTTCATCTACATAGAAGAGATTGGGCAGAAAGGCTTCCAGAAGCCTTGTGGGCCTACAGAACTACATGGAGGAATACAACAGGACATTCTCCCTATGAACTTGTTTATGGGAAAGAAGTATTGTTCCCCATTGAGTTCCAAGTCAAGACCTTCAAGATAGTGGTCACTTTCAAGATAGCAGTTCAGTTGGGAATGGACTTATCAGAAGCCCAAAAGCATAGAATGGAGCAGTTGAATGAGCTAGATGAGATCAGACAAGAAGCAATTCTAAGAACTGATCTAGTTCAATATCAAAGAACTAAATGGCATGACAAATATATCAAAGAAAAGAAGTTTCAAGAAGGAGACTGGGCATTGTTATTTGACTCCAAGTTTAAAGATTTTCAAGGGAAATTTCAGACTCATTGGCTTGGGCCATATGAGATTGACAAAATCTTTAGCAATGGAGCTGTAAGAATCAAGACCATTGATGAGTTTCAAACTCCTCTTATTGTGAATGGCCATAGATTGAAAGTTTATCATAAGCCACTCTCAAAAGAGGATTTTGTCAAGATGTTTCAAGAAAGTTCTGCAATCAGGCTGGTACAGAAGAATTTTTCTTCTCCACCAGCCTAGCTTTTGTTTTTCACTTAAAAATAAATAAATGAAAAAATAAATAAAAAAAAATGGTATAAGCCTGAAAACCAATCATTGATTGGCAGTCTTATACAAAAAATATGGGGTGAAAATCAGGGACACCTGACACTCTATATTTTCCAAAAAAAAAATCTCTCTTTCATTTCATTTCATTTTACCACCCACTCCATTTCATTCCACTTCATTTCATTTCATTTCATTTCATTTCACTTCATTCCACTTCATTTCATCCATTCCATCAATAAAAATATTTTTCATGACCATTTCCATCTGGTCATTTGTCATTTGTTCATTTATATTCAACCAAGTAATAGCTGTGTCAGTTTCCGCAGCTAACATCTTTTTCCGCAGCTGACTCCAGTTTCCGCAGCCAGAAGCAGATTCCGCAGCTACTACTCTGTTTTCAAAGAGAATGTACAGTCAGATGTTAATTTCATAATTAAAAAATAAAATGCAGGTGAGAGGATCAATGGAACATTCAAGACACCAATGGAGATCAATCAGTTGAAGACCAAGGGCAAAAGCAAGGATTCCAAAGGTATGAATAAATTTTATTTCAAATAGTATTGAAAAACACATTTTTATATAATTTTAAACCATGAGCTCTACCCATTACGCGCAATAATTATATTGACAGTTCCGTAACCGGTCACAATCTCCATGTTATCCTCTTGCATTCATTCATAAACGGTTTCATCATTGAAATTCCGATTCTCACTCATGTTCCAATATCCCACCGTAGATAATGAGACGTATTTGAGTTGACAAAGGACTCTTACAAGCCGTATAACTTCATAACCGTTGATTGAAACGTGTTCATATTTATTACACAACCACCAAAATTCAAAACGCAGCCGAATGCATTATACTTTGTTAACCTCTTTGTCGTGTCTCTGTCGTGTTTACAAAACCCCACTCTACTCATTCTCACTCCCTGTTTCACTCCATTTCGTTCCTTTTGCTCATTCTCACTCCCGTATATCTACACACAGTCTTACTCCATTCCGTTTATGGTGCTCATTTCCATTCTATGATACATTCCCACAGTCATTGTGCTCGATCCTGTGTATTCAGTCGTTCCATTTCCACTTAAACCCTCACAGAGGCAAATTAGTGAAGCACAGAAAAGTGAAATGGGTAAGTTGCTAAGGGCAGAGCCGGAAGGACCAAAGTTTATAGAGGGATATCCGCAAGAAAAAGAGATATTGAAGAAAGCTAAATGGCTGCATTTTATTCAGAAATTCAGAGGTTACCACAAAGAAGTTACGAAAGCGTTTGCAAGATCATTTGATGGCTCGGAAGCAGAAATTGGAGATCTCAAGTTTTCGGTCAATGAAGCATCAATAGCAACAGCCACAGAACTTCTTCAGGAGGGAGAACGTTGGTTCAAAAATAAAAGCATCAGTGATGAGGCATGGAGAACAATTCTACGAAACCAAGGTATGGACATCACTGTTTTCAAAAGAGGAATCCCTGTGCATGCAATAAAAGAAGAATGGGCCACTTTACTACTAATTGTTCAGAAATTCATTACATGGGAAGGCCGTTTTGGGTCTATGTACATGTACCATACCAGGCTATTGATGAATTTTCTTGAAAACCAAACTCTCAATCTCCCTTATTTTCTATTCAATAGCTTAAAGAAAATGGTTGTGACTGTTCAAAAACACTTAGGAGATGTAGAGCCTCATTTATATCACCATGGCCTTATAAAAATTCTGATTGAAAAGGAGCTAAAAGAAAGAAAAGACACATGGGAACAATTCCTAGTTAGAAATTTCTTTGAGGAACCTCAGGAAATTCCTGAAGGTAGTTCAATTAGAAGGAGTAGAAGAAAAAGAATGAATGTTGAAACCCAAATTACTCCTACTCAGGAAATTCCAGCAGCTAGCACAGCAAGAAGAAGTAGAAGGAAAAGAACAATAGAAGAAATCCAAAATACTTCTACTACTACTATGAAAAAAACTGATAGGGAAGAGAGATTGGTAAAAAGGAAGAAG
This sequence comes from Pinus albicaulis, assembly GCA_034641835.2. Lineage (NCBI taxonomy): Eukaryota > Viridiplantae > Streptophyta > Pinopsida > Pinales > Pinaceae > Pinus > Pinus albicaulis. The sequence continues at coordinate 215,399,057 of CM076576.1, read as the reverse complement.
AAGGAAATCAAAGCTAAGAAGCCAATAATACCAAAAGGGAAAGAAACCATTGAGGCTGTACATAAAACTCCTTCTTCTGAAGAAGAAGATCATCAAATACTATCTGAAAGATTAATTTATCTTCAAAAACAGTCATCTATATCCAAGAAGGCAGAGAAAGGAAAACAGGAACAAAAGGACAGTATACCACAGCATGTGAGGAGAAGCAGCAGGCTTAAGGGAAAATTGAGAAAAACACAAATTAAGGGTCCTCATTTCATTGATTTGGGTGAGGAGACATTTGAACAGTCTCCAACTGACCATAGTCCATTTCAGTCAGTTAGTGAACCTGATTCCTTTCATTCCCAATCAGACAATGAGCATACTCCATCTTACGTCCTTAAAGGCCGATGTAAGTCTTCCCGCCGCGATTTTGAACATAATTCTCTCTGGATATTCAGACACCAATGAAAATGGACACTGGAAATAGACCCTAAGAAGTGGAGGTATATGACTATATAGAATCTTTGGAAAAGGCAGCCACAGGTCCAAGTACTCCTTCCATTCAGCCTCATACATTGCAGGATGATTTAGTTCAATCATTAAAACAGGAAATTTTTGAGCTGGAGCTTTTAAATAGGCACATCAAAAATGAAAATGAAACATTGAAAGAACAAGGCAAGCTGGACAAGATCATCCATGACAATACTATGTTACATTTGGGAATATGGCAAAAGAAGAATAAGAAATTGAAAAGGAAATGCCAGAAATTGAGCAGAGCACTTGTGAATATCAAATTTAGGTGCTTAATGAAAAAACCCAGAATGATGGCAGTACCAAAGAAGAAGAGAAGGGGATTGGATGTGCTGGCTGAAGTATCAAGGCACATGAACTGAACAAAGAGTATCAAAATTTTGGTTGCATGAGGACATGCAACACCTTCACAGTGGGGGTATGTTGAGTCCCAAATTTGTATCTTTTCCATGCATTTTTCCATACCTTTTTCACTCACCTAAACCTCCCAAATTGTCAATATCATGTGCAAAAGGGCATCTAACATGGTTTTTAATTATGTTTTTGTGTTTGCTATTTGATCTAGATTTTGTTCATACAGCTGCGGAATCTTGCCACTTTCCGCAGCTATTTTGTAAATCTCTATGCTACAGGTGTCTACAAGGGAAACGATCCACATGGGAAGGCTAGGAATGACGTGGACATGGTTCGTGTCCCATTGGTTTAAGCAAACTCGTCCAAAGAAGCCACGGTCAAAGGCGTCCACATGGAAGTCAACCATGGAGTTTCATGTCGGCCGGACTCTGTTTCGTGGCACATAAAGATCCATACGGCCGTTTCTAAGCCTGCGGAGGTTAAATCGACATCTGTGCAGAGCTCTGGAGTCGAATTCAAGCATCCACCTTTCGTAGATTCACTTTCCAACACGGCCATACTCCTATATCCGTGGACGTAGTGGTCTACGTGCTCTCTGCCATCATGAACTTTAGGAGACAGTTACAGTTTATTGTTATATATAGAGCGTTTGCATACGCACAGAAAGTTAGTTGACAATTGTTAGTTGATAGTTGATGTTCGTGAATAAACTCTGTTATCTGTTAGTTTGCTTTGTAGTGTTTACGCTGCCCTTGAGCCGTAACACTACCATTCTGTAATGAACTGATTTTTAATATGAAGACTCTGTTTTTCAACTAAATTCGTGTTTGAGGATCGTTACCAAAGCTGTGTAGAGGGCCCCTGCTCAACTAAGGTTTTGTGTATTAGTGTACATTTCTCATTTCATTTCTTTTAAAAGTCATTGTATCATAATCCATCCATATGTTCATACTTTGTAGTTGTTTCATTTCTGTTTATACATTTCCATAATTTCCATTTCATTTCTGTCTTTCATGTTTTTATGATTGTTAGTCACTGATCAGTTTTCTTGTGCAGGTTTTAGGTAGACAGCCCGGGCATTTTCATAGTATTTTGACTAATGACATGAAACTAACATTGTTCTGCTGCTAGTTTGTTTTTCATAGCTTTTGTTTAACTTCAGTCTTGCTTTGTACATTTCAGTTTTTCTTATCTGATTCAGTAGTTAAAATTAGATATATTAAGCTGCTCATAGCGTCTTCAGTTGCCTCCGAAAGCCACAGCTGGACTGATGGTGAGGGACTGCATTATGAAATGTGTAGTTTAGTATTAGTTTTTTTTCTGCAAATTTAGATATATTAAATCATGTATGACATCTTCAGTTGCCTCCGAAAGCCACAGCTGGACTGATGGCAAGGGATTGAATCATGAGTGTATGGTTTAGTATTAGTTTATTTTCTGCAAATTAAATATCAGTTACACAAGTTGTTTATGATTACTTCCGAAAGTCATAGCTGGTCTAATGATGAAGGGTCAGAAAATGAATTGATGTAATCTGATTTAGATTTATTTTGTTGCAATTTTGAATTTCCTTAAGCATAGTTTCTTTTGTGTTTAGTCGGCAGCAAGAATAGTTTGATTTTCATGCTCACTAGTTTACTGTTTTGATTTATTAGATTAACAACACCTTTTCATTTCAGCAGTACATTTTCATTTTCTTTCAAAGTCTTATCATTGTAACATTCAATAATTGCCTTACCTCAGATGCTTTGTCGATGGCTGCAGAGGCATATGCTCCTGTAATCTGAGATAATTTAGTAAGATTTTAAGTTGAATTAGTAGTAGGATCTTTCCATAAAAAATCCAATTTTTCTGCATCAGTAGAGATTACACTTTCTAGTTTCCTCTTCTTCCTTTGCTTTCTTACTACTGCTTTATGTTTTGGACTATAGAATATATCAAGAGGAGGAATTTCCTCTATTTTGAGCATCATCTCATAGGATGGAGTAATTGGGATATGTTCTGTTTCTGTGACATTGCCATTTATTCCTATAACTAAACATTTTACTGTCTGTACATTACTTACAAGAGTCTGTGTGTTCTGTTCTTCAAAGTTAATCAATTCATTAAATGTTTCCCATTCCTTATCAAATTTAGTTCTGATGGATGGTTTCTGTACAATGAGAGGGGGGATATTTAACTGCAGATTGGTTGAAATTTGTTGCTGAGAGAGTTCTTTTGATTGGGCAATATACTTTACTGACCCTTCACTTTTATCCTGATCATTATCAGACTCTTTAGAGTGTTCAGAGGTTTCTTTTTCAGACTTTGACTTAGATTTTTCTGAAGCTAAACTCCCACTTAGACTGACACTAGGAGTTGGTTCCCTTAAGGGTTCCAAACACAATTTATCCAAAGGAATAGTGGTCAACCTCCTTTCTCTGTACATCTTAAACTCTTGGAATTCTTCTAGAGAAAACTATGCTTGAGCTGAACGTAGAATATCTTTAAATGTATATTTTCCTTGAAACATATCATCAAACAAATCATCTTCTTCAAAAAATATTATCACCTTGATTGCAGTGGTGAAATCCTTAACAACATCATACGGGTCGAATAGCCTTCTTAGAAACTTGAATAATTGTTAACATGTAATATTGTTTACTTGCTTAAATGCATGACCAACATCAAATAATGAAAATGGTCCGCAGGCCACAGGAAATTGTGGCCAGATGGCCTTCTTTTTATATTTTAAATCTTTGGTCAAACCTCCCTCTCCACAGGTTTGATATGCAATTTCCCGGACCGGGATTTTATCCGGAACATACAAAGGTAACACATGAGGAGAAGCATAACTTCCAAAAACCCTAACATAGGTAATCAATTCTTCTCCAAACCATCTTGCGACAGGGAGCATGTCTACTTCTGCTTCAGGAGAAAATCTTGGAGCATCCTTATTATACAACATTCTGTATAGTGGTAACATAATGCCATGGAAAATATTGTAAAAATGGGGAATGAACTTTGAATCCCACAATTCCTTGTGATAAACATGAATGGGTAGTGGATCTTGAATTTTCCATTACCAACCCATTAAAGGAAACTTAGAAACAAATCATATTGAATCCATTACATAAGCAGCTAAGTAAAAAGGAGGATAAATCCTCTGACAGACAGTCCGTTTAGACCGATAATTGAAAATAGCTGTGGCTAAGTTATCAGACAAAATCTTAGCCCTATCCACAATGGTAGCATTAACAACAGCATTAAACAACGATATCCATTCAGGTGAAAACTTATTAATGTCAGGCTTTCCAAAAAGCCTACATTGCATAGCAGCAGAAAAATAATACAGAGAAGTGAGAGAACTAGTACTGTACATACTGTGTTTATCTTTCTTCAGTGGTTCGTCTCTTCTGGACCATTCCTTAGTGCATTCTACTAGGTTTTCATTTTCCTTAGAAAACTTCTCCATAAACTATTTGTTGTAAGTTGTGTGTGGCTCCGACAAATGATACATAAGCCTTAAACCTTCTGGAGTGAATGAGCCAATGAGCTCTTGCCCCTTAGTCTTAAACTGTCTGTCTGTAATATCAGTGCTATCCAGCACCCATTTCACCATGTCTATATATGGGAGAATTTTCAGTCTTGCTGCTATCTGGTGAAAAAATGAACAAGCTAACTCTGTGAGAGATACTTTAGAAGAATCACTTGATCCTGCAGTAGCTGAAACATTCATTACTCTGGGGTTCTCCTCTTCAAGAAAATTATGCATGCCATCGAAAGTGGTGATACTAGCATCTTTGTTGTAGGTGGTGTCTGTGTATAATGATGCCATCTCTTTACTTTCAGAACTCGAAGCTTTGTCTTTCTTTTCCATAATACTCTGAATACCGCTTTGTATAGTCCTCTGTTCTTGGCGCCTGCAGTTTACGAATTAAGTGAAAATAATGATATGAGAAAGGTGAAAGGATAGTTTTAAATGCTGAAGGCGTATAAAATATACCATCTTACATGAAATAACTCTTTAATCAAAACAAAACCATTTTTCATTAATGAGTGACAATAAATTCATTGATTAAACATTAAAGCGCATAACGGAGTCTTTATTTATGGAGAGATTTTTCGTACAATGAGCCTCAAAAGTCTGTGATAAGGCAATCTGCGATTTGCTTCGCAATATTACAAATCACAATTTCACAAATTGCAATTGTAATATCATAATAGCACCACATCGTATCATCGAAAAATCACAAAATTGCAATATCGCAGATCGTAATCTCTAAAAATTTCCATAGCGCAATATTGTAGCATTGCGAAATCACCATATCGCAATATCGCAAAATCGCAGAATATAACATATGACAAACATCCGTTAGTGTATTTTATGCGAAATGTGATTTGTGATATATGTTATCACACATCGGTGTTTTCAGGTTTATCAGCATAAAATATAATATCTGAAACTTGCGATGCGATGAATTTTCTTTTAGCACGTAGTTTCTTATCGAACTTTTAAAATTCCACTCATAAAGAGGCATTCATTATCCTTTTGCGATGTGATATTCCTCAAAGAATGATTTTATTCAATACTATCATAAAACTCAAGTCTTTTTAAAGATTTTCTAAGGAATTTTCCTAATTTTATGATAGTAAGTTTTTTTTATTTTTGAAAAAAAGGAAAACAAGCACTAATCAACTTTTTTGGATTTTTTGACTAAGGGTCCCCTCTTATTTAGTATTATCACTAATACTAAATAAGAGGGGGGTTGTTGCTGGCCACAACAGAACCTAAGCCAAGAAGATCAATATATAGCAAGGGATGCTGCCATCCATTACTCCCTCATCCTCATCTCGTACATGCCTCCAATGTACATCAATTGTGAAGTGTTTTTGGAAACACTTCAACAAGTAAAACCAACTCTGAAGTTACAATGTTGCTGGCCCGTGAAGTAGGGCCATTGTCATCTCAAAGCTCAACTCTTTGACATGAATCTTGTCAAAGGCTCTACTCATCATGTTGCTGCATATATAGAGTCCCTCCCATGAATAAGGTACTGCTTGGGCATCTAAGGCCAAGGAGAAACCCCTTTTCACTATGTTAGTGCCTCCTCCTTCTCCTGCAACAACTGAATATAATCTGAGCAACAAGAATTTTTGCTGCTCTTCCATACTCCCACCATACCAAATATGTGATGGTGACATAATGAGTGGTAAGAAGAATTCCATCTAATAATAATGCACCGATTCTCCTCTCCATCCCATGGTGTGAGCATCCTTCCAGTTCTCTTCCTTCTCCACTCCCCATGAAAAAGTATAGGTCCTATCCTGATAAAACTCTCTCAAGAGTAGCCAACACAACATTGCCTCTTGCTACCATGTATCATAAATCTGCAAAAGGCTCACCATCCTCTTACCTCTCATCCACATCCACTCAACTCCTAGTGGATGTCCCTCTTCATCTTGCATCTCGGTATCCTCCCAACAAGGACTACCATCTTCCCAAAACAGATTTTGGCCTTTGCATTTCATGGGACATTGAAATGCAATCTCTCCCATGAACAAATCTCTAAACCCTGAGCTCAAAGGTGGTGCACAAAATTTCCATGATGTATAAGGATGATGGCTCAATGCAGTGAAGGTTCCCTTCTTAAGATAATCAACATACATAGATATACAATCCTCCATAAGAAATAAAAACTTAGGAATACCTTAGAGAGTTTCAGAAGAATCTTCTGTTGCTGCAAGATTCTCTTCCTCAGTAATGCCAGATGCCTTCATTTCTGGAGATGAAGGTTGCTTCCCCATTAATATGACAGTGCTGGTATGTGCCTCTTCAGCTGGTGGTGAGGGCTCCTCCCTCCTTTGACCAAATATCTTGATCAATCTTTGAGAAAAATCAACAAGAGTAGAAACCCTTGCATGGTCCCAATGGTTGAACCACCAAGTCTTTGCTTCACCCTCAAGGTGCAGTGCTACAACTTCTACAACCTCTCTATCTACTACAGGATGTAGTAGGAAGAAAGCCTCTAGTTTATGCACCCAGACCTCTGCTGCACGTGTGACTGATCCATCGAAAGTGGAAAATAGGAATCTATTGCCTCTCATCATCCCATAGCTGTGGGGCCTTCTCTCTTCTTTCTACTGAACACATTGTGGAAAATATAGAGGCCCTTATAAGGCTCTAGCATTGTATCGATACTCAGCAATATACTCACTTAGAATTTTGAATTCCAAGTGTTTCTCATGTTCTATTCCTCCGTGGTGAGAGGAGGAAGTGCATGGTCCTTCCTCTTCTCTTTCTTTAGTCTTCTCAACCTCCTTGGAGAGGCCTTTGCTAGATCTAAAAATTGATGATTAATATCATCCTCTACATCATCTTGATCTCTTTTGTCTCTACAATTCTAACTTCCACAGGCTGGGCCAAGTTCGAAGCTCTGATACTACTCTAATATCCCTTTTTGGAATTTTCGAGGAAATGGTCCTCAAGGACGATGTATAAGGAAGGAAGTGTAAAAATAAGCTAAAATAGGACTTGGATCCCTTTTTTCACCCTTTATAAATTACTCTTCCAGAAGATGAGCTCAAAGAAATAAACTTAAGAAGGTTGTTCAGATCCTCCAAAACTGTAGCTCCCAAACAATGCTCAAAGGAAAGAGCTACAGTAATACATAACTTCTACAAGCAGTAGAAGTGAAATATTAATACATATGGAGAAAAAAGAGTGCATATCCATTATATTATGTGTAGTAGCAAATAGATATACAATAACTTGAGGAAAGGCTTCTCAAGTTAGGCCAAATCAGCCTCAAGTCAAATGTACATGTAACAATGAAATTACACAGCTACACAACCCAACAACAGCTATGAATGCACATTCTATAGTGAGGAATGACTGAAAAATGATACAAATACAATTATATAGAAATATCAGCTCAAATAATATGGGGGAACAAGATATCAACCCCAGAAAACAATACTACCATAATCCTCGAAGGGATTGGCCAAAATACACAAAATAACAAAATGCTGGAGTTGATGGGTAGCAACAACAACTCAAATAAAATACATAAATGGATAAGAATGGAAATGCTGCAAAGAATATAGAAACATCCTCCACTAATCTTGCAAGTGAAAGGTTGCTCCCTTCACTGAAGATTACTCCCTCCAATCCGTAATGTGAACCCGTCCTGCAAGTGCGCACTAAAAATAATGCAGTAGGAACACGAGACTGCATTGTGCATGAGATGAAACATATGGCCTGATGCCAAAATTTGCAAATAAGCTCCAGGATCTTCCTCACTAATATCCCACTGAAATAATGAGCTCCTCCTCTGCAAAGCTAGCTTCGGAAGTGGGTGATGATGAATCCTCACTGCAACCCCCAGTAACTCAGTGTTTCTGCCAAGATGGAAAATGTTGTAGCTGAATATGGTTACCTTGGCCTCAAGCATGGATGTGAGGATAATTAATAACAGGTCCACCAAAGCTTTGCAGTGAAGGAGAGAAAACTTATAAACATAAATCTCCCTTGTGCTAAGCAGCACAAGTTATCCTAGTTGCACAACTGGATAGAGCAAAGAAAATTCGAAATCTTCAACATAATGAGAAATGGCTCTCCTTTCCCTTTTTATATCAAGAGAGGGCTTCCTTGTTATGGAACCCACCCATTAGGGTTTCTCTCATCCAATAATATATCCCTTATGAAAACTGCACTGTCCCACTGGGTGACTCACTCCCTCCATGCAACGATGTTTGACTTGGTCAAACTTGACCTAGTCTTCTTATATTTTCCCCATTTCACACTAGGAGATGAGAAATAAGCCACTTAAGTGTCCCCTTTTCACATTTGAAGTGTTTATTATGCTTCTTCATGGGATCCCTTACCCATTTTATTTTTTTATTAAAAGGAAAGAAAAATTAATGTTCCAATTATCTTAACAAAATTTTTGGAACATTACATAAACAATATAATAACATGCACATAATTCAGAAAGTTGTCTACATTGTAATGTTTCCCAGATGCAACCACGCCTAAAGATATAGGCCCATGTTTGGATGAAAATCTGTATGTAAGGTCACCATACAGATGATGTGTACAACAATCCTGAAATCGCAGCCTGGATGGCTGAAACTATATCCGGCGTCTTCTTATCTCATTCACTCGATCATTCGGGTACAAGTCTAGCCATGCGAATATATGATTTTTCATCGAACATGTAAAGACATCCTTTGATTACCAGCCAATAATGTAAGTTGTTAACAAACGTGAGATAACCACTATTAATCAAAATGTCGCTCAAGGTACTGCAGTACATTTCGTAAGGCGTGAATAGATGATTTGATGTCGAACGCCAAAAAAAATATTTTGTACAAAATTTCGGAAGCGAGGATCTTGTTGATGCTGTAACAAACCTCATGGTACTAGAATATGATGTTTCTAAGTGAACTTCCTACATATTGATTTATCGTCTATAGGATGTCACCTTATTACAAAACTGGAGATACTGATTTCGGAGACAAGGGTATGACCTGATATAGAGATTTCCAGGGATATCATGAAAATGAAGGTTTACAAGTATTGCATATGGATGTGTTCTTAATCACTGGATGACTTCTCTTGAACATATCGGCGACACTGTGATGAGTTGAAAACATTGACCCAAAACGTAAGTGAAGGTACGATGAACCATAGGTGTGAATGAACCGTCAAGATGATTAACCAACCGAAACAGTCACGGTTATGGAGTGAAAGAAGTGTCATGTTCAAGAGCGACTTGCTACCAAAAAGAAACTTTGCTTACTTTTCCAAAAATTTCCCCATTCATTTCTTGACCAGTACGTCTTTATTTTTTAACAAGATTGAGGAGGATAACATTTTATTGATCTATAATTCAACCCTTCGGGAAAATAAAGTATCTCTATTTAATAATTTAACGATTCTAGCGATGAATGAAACTCGATTATTGCCATGATTGATAAGCCCGTTGCCATTTTATGTTTTAATGAGCTTAACGACAATGATAGCCTGGTGCATTTTCATGTTTATCGAGTCTGAAAAAGAGGACGAAAGAGGACTCCAAAAGTACTTTTTTGTAAATTTGTCTCTCAGATCTGAAAAAGTGTAAAATAATATCTGAAAGAACCTCTTTGGTCATGTTTAACCAAGGTATTCCTTTCTCGTAAATAATCTATCTTAGTCCAGAAAAGGGTTAAACTTATACTAAGTAGATATCAATTCATTTACTTGAACGAGCTCGAAATGACAAGTGCTTGGAAATCTTTTCACATTATCAAAGTCTGAAAAGAGCTGAAAGAAGACTCTAGGGGTTCCTTTTTCGATGTTATCGAAACTAAAAAAAGAGATAAATGTGCGCTTCAAATCCTTTTTCATTTTTATCAAAGCTCGAAAAATAAGGAGAAAAAGTATGCTTTGTGGTCAAATCATTCTTAAAATAAATCTACACGACTAATCTGTTCATCAATTGTAAAACTTGTTTTAGAGCAACATCAAATGGATTAAAAATACTTGTTTAATGATAAAAACATAATAAAACCATATTCATAGCAATAAATTTAACTTGCAAATAATTTAAATGACTATTAAAAGTAGTTTCAATATTCATTTTTACCATTCTATAGTTACCATTTGCATTTTGGAGCTCTGAACCTGATTTTTCCTGCAAACTTAAACGATTGATTATGTGCAACTGGTAAGAATTTTTTGAATGCCCCCCTGCAAGAGTAGGTGCCCCCCAAGCTTCATTTCATTCATCTAAGTAGATTACTAGTTACTAATAGCTGGATGGAATGAAGGTTAATTGACAAGATCAAATGGAAGAATCGTCTTAATTAGGAGAGGATTTGTTTCATTTTTTAATGAGCTTGACAGAGGAAAAGAACTATGCTCATGACCTGTTTATTTTTTAATGAGGTTGACACAATAAAATAACTTTCCTTAAAGGCACTTGTTTCATCTTTTAACGAGGTTGACACAAGAAAAAAGAACTATCCTCATAGGAACTTGTTTAATTTTTTAATGAGGTTGACACAAGAAAAAATAACTATCCTCATGGGAACTTGTTTCATTTTTTAATGAGGTTGACACAAGAAAAAAGAACTGTCCTCATAACTCTGTTTCATTTTTTAATGAGGTTGACACAGAAAAAGAACCATCCTCATTGTGAAATTTGACTAGTGAGTGTGCTCTGGAAAAGACATAGTCGAACAGAATTATCATTGAGGGAGTTTGATCAACACCACAAATGGTAAGTTATAACATGTGCTGATAGCCCTTCTCTAGGGTTTTCATTGAATTTTGGAATTTCAGAGGGTAATTTTTGTGTTATCATCGGCCACCAAGGAGAGGAACTAGATAGGATTCTAGATTATGACATTGGCAAAGACCATGAACGTGAAGGTGCATCATAGAAAGTTCCAGATAATGATTTGTAACCTGTTGTGACCGAAGGGCCACCGTGCAAATATGACTCTGGTGATGTTGTGAAAATCGAGGGAGTAATAAGGGTAGGAGCTGACATAATTGGAACAACAAACCAAAACGAAGATGCTGGTTCAGACATGGTTGTTTGACCAAATGTATATCGTCAAAAATCGATGGGAGATTGAATGGAAATTGGATCAAAAAAATCAGATGGAAAAGATTGAGGAAAATACTGGTACAGGTAAATATATCCACCAAAATGGGTTGGAATTAAAGGTGTATCAGGTTGTGGGATTTATTCAATCGAGATTAAAGTAGGAGGAATAACTTCAACGTCAGGCCCAAAATATATTTCAGATGGCTGACTGCGTGATATAGGAGTTTCAATGGCTACAGAACTTTGTGGGATGACCAAGGTAGGAACAACTTCCGACTGTTCAGTTCAGGATTCAGATGTTCTGGAAAAGAAGAGACAAGATCTGGATCAATTTTTGATTGAACAACGTCGAGTCTAGGAGGTATGGTCTCAACGATTGAATGGATCGTGACCATGGGTAGCTGTGAAGAATTCGATTCAAAAATAGTAGATGAACCGGGATGTGTGGAAACAATTTGAGCTAACTCTAAATTAAAAGATGATTTTTCACCAGAGGTATGAATTGTACTTGATTCGGTAGATCGTGATCACCTTCGCCTACCAGAAATAACTTCTGGTGGTAAAGGTGGTTTTAAATCTAATCTATGCGAATGAAAGGGGATAGGATTTCATTCTTCCATGATTACTGATTTATTTTATCAAAAAACAAATAAAAAAAAGAGAGGGTAATGCTAGGCAAAATGGTTTACCAAGAAACTGTGAACTACATAATACCTCCTGGTGAACCAAGAAGTACGAGCAGGTAATCTCCCCGAATGCTGTGTTCGGTGTATCAAAATTTTAGGGCAGCCGACTAGGTTCACTATGGATAGATAGCACCTAAAATTTTTTCTCCCAAATATACCTAAAGGTACATGGAGGCCCAATTTCGTATTAGTGTTGTCTGATGTGAAACCGCACAGTGAGAGCACCCCTTTATACTTATCATACTGTAACACCACCCGATATACCCAAGAGTACGTTGACGAGCTATGATATACCTACGTACGTGGAGTGAGGTATCACACTCAGAATGTATCGCAAACAAGTTAAAGATAGTTGCTATGTTTTATGACGTCAGAACACATCTCTATCCTAGACCTTCTAAATGTTATCATTAATGTTCCAAAGCGTTGTAAAGTAAATTGAGATTTATTTTATGTTGATCTTGCTTAACAGTTTTCCTTTCAGGTTCACCATGATGATGTATATGAAATTCCTAAAATGCAAGCTAAGAATGACAAACAAACTTTCACTTTCAACATTTTCAATGAATAACCTAGCTAATAAGGGAAGAGAGAAAATAATTTGAGAGCAGACAAATCAATGAATAAAAAAAATCAATGAATCTCAAAATAAATGCAAATTTCCTAATGTTCCTTTTGCAAAAAACACACAATCCTACATGCAAATGAAATTTTTTATTTTCAGTTTCCTTAATGTTATGAATGCAAAAAAATAAACTAGGTGCACTAGATCAATAATTGAAATGCTTTTTAATTTTGAGAAATGAATAATACAAATGACAATTTCTCTTTTGAAGGAAAAACGAGGATTTCAGCAACAATTTCTCCAATCAAGGAAATGAAGATTTTACGACAATTTCCTATTTTGAAAGAAAATGATTCTTAATGTGACCATAAAAATTACTTTGAAATCAACTTGTCAATGATAATGAAAAATTTTTTAAAACAACATTGAACAAATTTTCAATCAAAGGAGAAGAAATATATAGAGTTACTGGTCAATTGAGCATTAAACCTTTTAGAACAAATCAACAAACAAAACTAAAGCAAAGAACAAAGTCAGATTCAAGGGGATTTGGTCCCTTTCATAAGCCAATGCAGTCTCAAAAAGGAGACAGTGCTCTGTAACGTAGGCTAATAAGGGAGACAGTGCTCTACAAAGCACTGTGCCCTGACCAAGGGTGCGTTGGGCATAGTAAAAAAATAAAAAGCTACTATTTGGCTCACTAAATTTTCAAATTAAGCTCTGAAAAAGTCTAATATTTATGTGAAACAACTATTGGGTCGACTTAGAAAGCAGATCAAAGACTAAAACACCTAGAAACAGGAGAAATTCATTCCCCAGCAGATTCGCCAGTTTGTTGGGACAAAAATCTAATCTACGGATAAATTACGCTTCCCTAGACCAGTGTTTAGTCTAGAAAAACAAGTGAAAGTCTATACTACCATTTTTCCTAACTCAGAATAGACACACGGAGAGGATTGGATGCTTACTTGTTTCAGTTTCTTCCAAATGGCTCCTTTCTGTCACTTCCACTACAGCTTCAAATTCAAGCGGTTTGATGGCTAAATGCTTCCTGTAAGAAAGAACACTGAAATAGAAAAATATGCAATAATATAGATATCTATTCAAGCTAGTTAGCTAAATCAGTTAAGCATAAACTACATTCATCAACTAATATCTTACAACATGGAAAATCAAAGTTAACATAGATGAATGTATGGAAAAATAAGAAGTACTCTTTATTGATAATAGAAGGAGAGGTTACAACCTAGTGACTGATTTGAAGTGACCTTCCAACAATGTTCCCAAGTCTCATCACAGCATAAGTATCTCCAGCAGTAGCTCCACAAATCAAACTCTCTATTGAAAATTCTCCAGCATTTCTCTACTCAAATTCTTCCTCCTCAAACACTTAGATATGTGTTCAATTTATAGATGAAATGTAGGTTGTTTTGCAATAAATTGCATTCCAAAAATAGTCAAGACATGTTTCCATTCATGTAGATGTCAAATGGACACTTGGATCCAAAGCTTGACACATGTGAACCATTCTAGAAGACATTGTCCAAGTGGAGATTCTGGAACAATGAGAATTTCGCTCCCAATGTGACCAACGCACCTTTGAATGTCAGGAAGTGCTCTGCAGAGAAACCTTAAATGGGGCTACCTGCATATGCAACGCACTTAGGCCCCTTAGAGCATATGTTGGTGAGCTCTCATATGTTTTATAATAAGCTTCAAACGATGGAAAACCCTTTCTTGATGAAATTCATTGTTTGATTCATGTTGTTTCTTGTCTTAGGGCATATAGCAACTGAGATGATATGGAATGATAGACCCTTTTATCATCAGTCCTGGAGATGATGCCCAATTAACCAGGCCATTTGGAATGGTGCCAAAATTGACCTATAACAATTATCACTAACCATGGTAGTCATTTTTAGAGCTTCATGATGGTTGAATTGGATCTTAAGTTAGGTTTCTAGCAGGAGAATTCATCTCGTTATTATCCTCACGAAAATGGGCAAGTGAAAGTCGTGAATAAACCCTTGAAGGTTATCCTAGAAAGGTTGATCAATACGGCTCGATCCAAATGGCATGTCATGTTTTATCTTGTGATTTGGGCATACCGGATGTCAGTTAACACTGCAACTGGGTTCACTCCTTTCCAACAGGTTTACAAATAGGAATCAATCTTCCCTGTGGAATGTTAGATTCCTTCCCTTAAGCTAGTTGTTCAAATTCTTCCTGAAACTTCAAGTATTGAAGAACACCTTGTTTATCTAGAACATCTCGATGAACAATGTCGAGATGCAGCCACGGTTAATGAGGCTCATAAGAAACGAGTGAAGTTTCATTATGATAAGATTGTACGACCTAGGATTTTCCATTATGGTGACCTCATCCTGGTCTATGATCAAGACAAGGATGACTTGGGGGCAGGGAAGTTTAAATCCATGTGGTATGGTCCTTTCATTGTCAAAAGAGTCCTTAAAAATGGAGACTATAATTTGGTTGATTTTTACGAAAATGAGTTACCAGAACCCATAAATGGGCTATATCTTAAGAAGTATTATGCCTAGGCTTGTGCCTATCATTTTATTTGGTTGTATATATTGTATTTTTGTTCATATTTTTCAATTGGTTTTGTTGTGATGCTCATATTTTTTATCTGCCTTGGCTGGTATATAGGGATGATATGGTTCATTTTGGCTTTGCCAATGGTGTTAGTTGAAACACCCAGAATCTTTCTTCAACATCTTGGGTAATTTACTATCCATCCATTCAGTTGTTAGTCTCAAGGGGCATATGTATTGGTCCCGCGTCGAAAAATGTAGCATAATATGTTGGTGTGGTCAATCTACTATCTGAAGCAATGTCTCTTGGTATTGGTTCGTTAGTAGTGTAATTGGACTCATAATTGGTGGTGTCTGAACTGAATAACATATATCATGTTAGATACCAATATTTATATCATCTATTTCTGAGAGTGAACTTATTGAAAATATCATTTAATTATATTACATATATCCATATTCCACGATCAGAAAATGAATTTGTTGATTCATTAGCTAATGAAGCAAACAATTCACATATAGTTCATTCATCACATTAAAATAAAAAATAATCAACAATAATTTTATATATGAGACAATAAAAATCACAAAATAGTTGTATGTATATGAGAGTTATATGTCCAAAATATAAAAAATTGGGAAATAATTTCATTCAAAATTAGGGCTTATGCTCAATCATGTCCATCATAAAAAATATCAAGTCATTGATTCATCTTAAAACCTAGTTCTGAGGGCCCTTCCCTAGATGAGCATCTCGAAAGAACACTATGGCAGTTTCCATCGGACAAAATAAGCGCACCCAATCTCGTGGTACACCAACAGTGCATCTCTGAATAGATTCTAGGAGGTCCTTCACTGCAAACATATACACCTAGTGGGTTATACCCTCCAATTTCCTTTGTATGGCATGTAGGACTCTCTGAGGATCTCTTGCAACATTCTTCACCTCTCTTTTGTGGCGTCTGTGCCTCGGTAGACCCTCAAGTCTTACTGTTCCAACATCTGTGTCATGATAAATATTTTTGTAAGTGCTTTGTCTTATGAATTTTTTTTTTCATTTTATATTGTTATAAAAAAAATGAAATAATAAAAAATCATTAAATGTGATCTTAACAATTGCTCCCCATATAGCTCCAGGTGGTAGGGGAATATCTGATTCCACCTTAAAGTCCATACCTACATACATCTAATCCTCTATCATGATCATTTTTTCTCCCCACCACAGGAAGAACTCATCATCGAAAGTAGTCCTAGGCACCTCGTCGCCCACTAGTCTCTTCACCAGATCAGCCCATCGTGTTATATGTGGATCTCATGGATTGTTGATGGTTGAAATCACTTTGGGTCGAAGCCTAGGTAATCTCTCAAAAAATAAAGTACAAAGGAGTGTTTGATATCTGAAGTGCTTGGTCTTTCCTTTTAGAAATTAAGTCAATTGTTTTTCCAAATTGATCAATAACGTTGTCCACCAATCATACAGTGTGGTTAGGAAATCAGTTGCCAAAATCATGGTAGCTCTAGAGGCCTGCTGTAGTGATTCTGATTCAGCTACTCATACAATAGTGAAAACAAGGATTTTCATATGTAATCCTCGTACATCTCTGATTAGGATATGGGTCGCAACCTTTTGAGTATCTTCTTAGTGGTATATTTGGATGTATTCCTCTACATTCAGACCTCCTGGTGCCTTCTCCTCCAAATTAATTAGCTCTCCTCTTTTGGAAAGTCATGTGATGAATTAAATATATTCAATTAAAATTGCTAGAGGCATTTGATCAATCATGAATACATCTTCTTCGGGTTCCTAGTAATCTAAAAGCATCTCAAGAATTTTTGTGTTTATTTTCATATTGGGCATTTTGAAAAACTTTAACAATCCACATCTTTGGAGCACTTCCAAGGAAACTACATCTTCCTTTACCACATTATCAATTTCACTATGCTCCCCCTCTCTCCAACTAATGGTCATCCTGCATCAATTCATTTTTTCATCCATTATATTTTTAATTTCAAAAACTACGCTGTGCATACGTGGGTTTCTTTTACACACAGTTGCAGATATAAACAACTTCAACATTTTCAACCCGTGTATATAGAGAGGCTTAATCTAAAAATCTAATTCCTATGGTGAAATAAACTTAAAAATACTTGAATTGATCAATAAAATCATTACAGAGAGGTTTGAGAGGATTATCTGGAAGATTTGAGGTGATTCGGTTGAGAATTTGACTGGATATAACTTGGTAATTTTTTTCTCCAGAGTTTTTTTCTCAAATTTTCCAATGCATAAATGACAAATGTGACTTCAAAGGGTCTATTTATGCCCAAATTTAAAAAAATAAATTGAAACCCACTTGTATAAAGTTTTGTTTTACCTTTTGAATTTGTTAGGACTTTATTAACTTTTGGCTTGGAAATGTTGGGATATGTTGTTTTCAGGACCATCTAACGATTTCGAGATGATTTTTACTGCTTCGATTCCATAACCACTGACCCGTCATAGTAGGTATTGTGTTCAAAACTAGTGTATGGGTTAGGGAAATTCACTTTCCGTTGGATTCTGCATACTAGCCTCCATAACAAAATATTACCATAGGGTCAACCCCATCATGTTATGGTTATTAAGACATTTTCACTCACTAATTTATAAATTCATGATATGATGGGAGAGCTATCATATGCATGGCCTTCCTAGTTATATCCTCATTAGCATATTTTTCCCATGCTGCAGAATGGTGTAGGCTCGAGAGTCCTTTTTCGTCCCTCCATGAGCTGTGAGATGAAGCTTCATTTTTCTTCTTCGCTATATTTCTAGCTTTTATACCCTAGAGGGTCCCTATTGTTGATTTTTTTTGGTGCATTGCATTTTGACCATTTTTATCTCTTGGCCTTCAGATGGCTTCACTTGGACTTGTGTATAAGCCAAATTTTTTACCATGTCTTTCTAGAAAATCAGCCTTGCAATCACTTAGCATTTGCAACTTGACACCATTTTCTCGTGGACAAAACATTCCCCTTAGTGTCATTTACTATTTTTTCCACCTTGCATTGAGCATAGGATTGCTCCTATCCTTGGAACTAGTGCATTTGTTTCCCGACACTTGTTCTATCCATTGTAATATAGGAATTCTCTTATTCTTTTTCAGGATTTCAATATGAAAAAGAAAAAAATATAAAATATCCCAAAAGGACAGGGAATGAGACATTACTTCCATATTTTATGGAAGCTAAGAGTCAGTTGTCTTGCCATTGAACAAAGCCCAAAAAGTAGTCTTTTCTCCATTTGGATGGGCTTTAGTTCGACTTAGGAGAGCCATAACCTTATTATTGAGTTGGTACTCCCCCGATTGGTTATCTTTTTCAATAATATGGCGGATTTGTTCATGCCTCCTGCAGGAAAAGCTTATACATAGTTATCATATGTTGTCATAGTCACATTCGATTCATTCTTTTGTTCAATGGAATTAAAATTGAATTGGCCCTTTTGCGATGTCTCTTGACTCATTTTTCAGTCGACCATCCTCGGTCCATCAGAGAGTACCTCAGTGTCTCATGATTGGTATATTCTATCAATTTTTTTACTTCAACTAATTCATTCATGCTTTTTAGATTGTACTGGGGTACATTTAATATCATAATAATCATCGATGAGTTGTATCACATTTGTTAACAGTATACATCAATGAATGGTAATCAAATGATTTCTCACATGGTCGAATTCAGCTCATTTGTTCCCCTAGTTTAGAATTGTACCATGGTGATCGATGAAGACCTCAGGTATGAATCAACATTCTTTAGTTCACATTGACAATTATTTAAATTTTATGCCAGTAACACCATCCACCTTATATGTTACATTTCATCAAATAAATATCCTATATGTTGGCACCCGAGTTGCGTACAGTACCACTGTTCCACTACTCATGATTTGATACTTGGATATTCAATCGTGGCTTCAGTGATAAGATATATTTCAGCATCATTGATCATTCTTTTTATGTGATACTTTGACATGATTTTGATATGTACCTTTTGGGTCACTGATTAGATGATTGAATATGTACTTTACATTTTCGGCTACAATTGTAAACATATTTGATCCACTCTATACTTATTATGTGGAAATTGTTCACTTTCAATGAGCATGGGTATGTCTGCCTCAAACATGAGCTTGATTTCTGATATCTTCCATTTGCTTTTGGCAGGCTTAAATATGGTGGCATTCTCTCAAGTCCTCGTAATATTATTTCTTATGCACATAATACATTTCGGCCATAATTTACCCCTTCTAAACTCATATATTAGGGGGTATCTATTATAGTATCATTTATCACCTCTATATACTTGATGATATATGTATTGGCCTTGGGCATCCCTTCCCATTTAGACTTGGTCCTTTACCTAAAAAAATATTTTGAAGTCCATATGTGACTCTTCCCTCTCAAAATCACATGTAGACGTGGGTCCAATTATACCCAACCCGTGTATATAATTTGAAATATGAAAAAAATATCTAATTCCTTATTTTCTTGGCATGGTTTATGGGATACATTGGAAGCCCACCTATAGGAGCCCATGGAAAAATGGTTTCCCAACTTAAAAATTTATTTTGAGGAAGTATAAAAAGCACCTCATGGGAAGGGCTAAAGGGAGAGATAGATATGTATTATACTATGTTGGGAAAAATACTGAGAGGGGGGGGCGGGTGAATTAGTATTTAGAGTTTACTGATAACTTTTTATTTTTGTCCACTGAATTCCATATGTCACTTTAATGAACCCAACTCACACATATATGCACATATACCAAAAGAAACTTGCATTTACTGATATGATTTTATTGTTAGAAAACTTTCAAACACAATCTTTAACTCATCTTATTAGTTTATGCATCTGTTAGTTAAGCAGTAAATATGTGTAGTAACAGCAAAATAAATCATCACAAGACCATCACACATGAACACCAAGATTTAAGGTGGAAACCCAATTCAGGAGAAAAACACCATTGTTGCCATCTCTCTCTTCAATATTTATTATATGGAAAAACTACTTACAATATTTTGTACTGATGCAGACTTATATCAATACACAGGCATCTAACTACAGAAGACTGCAACCTTCACTTGTTTTCTAGCAACTACTTGGAAGGGAGCTCCAACCCCCTGCTTCTCATTTACCAGCCACTCTTGGAAGGGAACTTCAACCTCCTTATCAAAACACCAGCTTCTACTTCCATATTGAAGGCTTCAACCCTCAGAATCACTCCAAACCATGTTTCATCAATTTTCACACTAGATCAAACAGCTTCAATGTAATGTTCCCAAAATTATCATGAAGCTAATTGGAACATTGATTTTTCTTATGTCATATAGGAGGTGAATAAAATGGGTGAGGAGACCCATGAGTAGGAATAAAATCCCTCATAGTGTGAAGGGGAGGGATCAATAGAGTAGCTTTATTTTTCACCTTCCAGTGTGAAAAGGGGAAAATGCATGAGGACAAGGTCAAGTTTGACCAAGTCAACAGTGCTACCCAAGAGGGTGTGGATTACCTGGGAAGACAATGCAGTTTGCATGGGAGGAATATCACTTGGTGGAGGAAACCCTAATGTGTGGGGTCCAAGGCAGGAAATTTTTCATTTGCATAAAAGGAGGAAGAGGAAGCCATAGAGCATTTTGTTGATGAATATTGATTTTTGTCTGCATGACTATTTGTTATCTTCAGTTGTTTAACTGAGATTGTTGTGCTGCTTAGTACAAGGGATTTCCTGATTAGGAATCCTTCTCCTTTATTGAGAGGAATCTTGAGGGATTTTACTTCATTCTACACATTTCAGGCTCAAGGCCAAGCCACCTCCTTCAGCTACGGTGTTATTCCTGTAGCAAGAAACATCGTGTTGCAGGGTGTTGCAGTGGAGGGTTTCATAACAACATTTCCTTGGCTCATATTTCAGAGGAGGGAGCTTCAATTCCTCTGGGAAGTTAGTGAGGAAGATTCAGGAGCTAATTGCACATATTTGGCATCAAGCCAAGCACTTTCTATCTCCTACAACGCAGTCCATCTCCTTGACTGCGTTATTTCTGAGTGTATTTGCAATGGGGGATTGCACCACTATCTTGGAGGGTGAGATCTTCAGTGATTGGATCAGCCTTTCACCTAAGAGATCCATTGGATGAGATTCAGATATCATATGCAACATCTTTAGCTATCTTCATCCATTTCCAATTTTTGAGTTGCAGCTGCTACCCTGCAACTTCGACATTTCTGCCATTGTGTATATTTCAGCCAATCATTCTAGGATTGACTTGAAATTGTATTTTCAGGGGTTAGATATTTTCTCCCCCAATTATTTCAGCTATATAATTCCGTATCCATGTATTGAAATTATTTTTGTAGCAATGTATTTTATAAACTGTGCAGTCATAGCTTGGATTTACCATATGTAGTAGTGCATTTCATAATTCTTGTAGATGTGCCTTTGATGGTGGATTTTCCTAAGCTTGAGTGATCATTTCCTCAATATATTGTGCACATTATACTGCTATAACATTAATAATATGGCTATGAGATCTTATTACATTTTCTGAAGTAGATGTATCACTGCTACTCCATTGGTATGTTCATGTATTGCTGGATCTCCACATTTGGAATATCTTAAGATATTCCCAATAGTGTAGAATTTCTCGATTTTGGGATATTACATTCAACACAACTTTACATAAGCACAATAACAATGAGTGTCACCCAAAACTTCAATCAGAGTAGTGAGATCACTGTAACCAGAACTCCGTAATAACCCAAAGTTCAGAATCAGTATGCAAAATCAAACTTAACCCTGAACATTCATTATCTTAAAATACATAAGCTACTTTGCTTCATTGAACCCGTGTGTATATGCACTTTCCTTCACACCAACCTGCGTATAGATCTATACATACTGTGTTTGCAAACTGTGATCAGTCTCAGATCCAGATCTAAGGTTTTTCGTCAAACATATTTCTAGAAATGAAGAGCCCTTACACAGTTAGTCATCATTAACCAAGTTTACTCACTCATTGATAATATTTGTACATATTCAACTTAGCAGCATGTACAATATTCAAACAACCCAAATATTCATGAAGACTTCATTGACAGACACCAAAATTACAACAGGAATTAATAGATAACTTCTTCCACAAGCTTTAGAAAACCTTAATTCCCATACTTACTTTTCATATGATAAAGCCGAATATACACGGGATTTTACCACGACGAACTAGCATATATATTTGTATATATTAATTTTATAGAATGTACACAATCTATAGCACTTGCCCATATTTCTTTACATTAATTTAGCAAGCATGCACTAGGTCATAGATCTGATCATCTCTTCAATGGATCATACAAGAGCATAGTCATTTCAGGTCTAGAGATCATGGTCCATCATTGTCTTCATGGGTGCATCATAGATTTAGATCTATCAATTAAAATGGAGTTCATCCCATGAAGATATGCCTTAGAGGAAAGTATTTAGTAAAAACCATTACATATGCACTCTTATGCATTATGATATTCTTCTCCTTATATATTTTTAGTCTTTACCAATACCATGAGCCAAAACCACACAATAGCCGATGGTATAGTTGGATGAAATCAACTAGGCAATACAACGCTCAATACTATGGGCTAATACCATGGTAATGCCCCTTGGTATCATCTTTTACATATTTTTAAAGCGCAAAAGGGCATACATGACTTGGATCATTCTTATCCGCGTGTATACGCGACTTGGCCTAAACAAAACTGCGTATAGAACCTGCAATACAAAAATCAACCAATCTTCTTCTAAACTGTACACATTTCTGCTGATAGACTAATGAGCTTCTCTAGGAAGATATACGCCATCCTTTACTAGAGAGTTGCCATCAAGGAAAACATATTAGGACATAGGAATCATATTTCCAAAAATCTCCACCTTTGGACTTGATGGCAACCATGATGGTGTTTGATCATTATATCAGATAGAAACATGAAACATAAGCTTTATCCAAACACCCAAAATACTCTCCCCCTTTTAATATCAAGGGAAAAGGGCAGATGAATACCAAAAACAAGGAGCTCTATAGATCTAATGTGCATTTAAATTACCATGCTCCCCCTTAGATCATGTTGAATTTTTAATGAAGAACATGACTCTATGACCTTTCCTATCACTAAAGGCTCATACTTACATCATTGATCCAACCAAGTGGAATTACATATTTGACTCAACTACCCAAGCAAGTGGGTTTACAAATTTGAACATGTCCTTATATGATTGAATATTACAATTTTACATCATGAGAATCATCATTCTCTTTTCATCGAATTATAGAAATGAATTTTCATAATCAGGACAAAAATATCAAGAGAGAGATCATATATCAGAAATCAATCAGAATTCCAACAATGAATCATTTTCAGCAAGGTAGGTGCTCCTCCTAAGCATGTGCAACTTGAACACCTTCACCAATCAATTCATTATGGCATCTTCTTCAAGGAGATAAATACCAAAGAATGATAAAGAAAGACAAGTATTGGAACAACAACAGAGATTACTGTTTGGTCAATTTAGTGTGTCCTAAATTGCTACATTAATTTATCAATCCGGGATTCGTAAGCTGATGAAGTGCGGCGCACTATATGTGCAAGATAACCTATTTCTTAACTTTTTTTCGTTTTTGGTTTTCTAAGGTGAGATGGAAATTCTAAAATAAAAGCAAGTATGGTTATGTTTGTTCAAGGAAATTATATCCTCTATAATGATTTACCAACTTGAAACTTAAAAAGGAATTTGAAACTTACAATGACAAAACTTGAAAGGAAATGAAAATGTGCTGCTGAAATGAAAAGGCGCTACTAGTCTAATAAATCAAAACAATAAACTATTGAGCATGAAAACCAAACTATTCTTGCTGTTGTCTAAACACAAAAGAAACTATGCTTAAAGAAATCCAAAATTGCAACAAAGTAAATCTAAATCAGATTACATCAACTTGTCTTATGATCCCTCATCATTAGTCCGGCTATGATTTTCGGAAGTAACCAGAAACAACTTGAGTAACTGATATCTAACTTGCAGAAAGTAAACTAATATCAAACCATACATTCATAATTCAATCCCTCACCATCAGTCCAGCTGTGGCTTTCGGAGGTAACTGAAGATGTCATGCAAAATTTAATATATCTAAATTTGCAGAAAGGAAACTAATACCAAACTACACATTTCATAATACAATCCCTCACCATCAGTCCAGCTGTGGCTTTCGGAGACAACTGAAGATGTTATGAGCAGTTTAATATATCTAAATTTGCAGAAAGAAAACTAATACCAAACTACACATTTCATAATACAATCCCTCACCATCAGTCCAGCTGTGGCTTTCGGAGGCAACTGAAGATGTTATGAGCAGTTTAATATATCTAAATTTAACTACTGAAGCAAATAAGCAAAACTGAATTAAACAAAGCAATACTGAAATTAAACAGAAACTAAGAAAAACAAATTAGCAGCAGAACAATGTTAATTCCATGTCATTAGTCAAAAAGTTATGCAAATGCCCGGGCTGCCTACTTATAACCTGAAACAAGAACACTGATCAGTGATTAATAACATAAAACATGAAAGACAGAAGTAACATGGAAAGCATGAAAGATTATAAACAAAAATCAAGCATATATACCATGAAAGATGCAATGTATAAACATGTGAATGGATTATGGCACAATGAGCTTTAAGGAAATAAAACAAGAACTATACAATACTGCACAGAACCTCGGCAAGTGCAGGGGCCCTCTACACCAGCCTTGGAAAAAATCTTCAAGTACGAATTACGTTTGGAAACAGTCTTCTTATATTAATATGCAGTCATAACAGAAAGGTGATATTACGGCACAAGTGCAACGTAATTACATTACAGAGCAGACTAATAAAAGATAACAGAGAATAACATGGACTAATCCCATATGCGTATGCAAACGCGTTATTTATAACAAAATAAACATAACTAATTCCTAAAGTTTATGCTGATGGAGAACACGTAGACCATTACGTCCACAGATCTAGGATCATGGCCGTATTGAAAAGTAAATCTATGAGGAGTGGATGTTTGAATTCAGCTATGGTGCCATGTACATATGTTGATTTGTCCTCCGCAATTCAGAAACGGCCATATGAACCTTCACGTGACACGAAACAGAGTCCTGTCACCGTGGAACTCTACGGTTGACTTCCATTTGGACGCCTTTGACCGCAGCTTCTTTAGATCAGTTTGCTTGAGCCAATAGGACACGAACCATGTCCACATCATTTCTGACTTGCCCATGTGGCTCGTTTTTCCTGTAGACACTTGTAACATAGATTTTCACAAAATGGCTGCGGAAAGTTACAGCAGCTGCGGAAAGTGGCAAGATTCCGAAGCTAGATGAGAAAAATCTAGATCAAACAGCAGACACAAAAATATAATTAAAAACCATGTTAAATGCTCTTTTGCAATTAATATACAATGATATTGACAACTTGGGAGGTTTAGGTGGGTGAAAAAGGTATAGAAAAGTGTATGTAAAAGATGCAGATTTGAGACTCAACATACCCCCACTATGAAGGTGTTACATGTCCTCATGCAACAAAAATTTTGATATTCCTTCCTTAGTTCATATGCCTTGACACTTCAGCCAGCACATCCAATCCTCTCCTCCTCTTCCTTGGTGTTGCCAACATTCTGGGTTTCTTCATTAATCACCTAAATTTGATATTAACCAGTGCTCTGCTTAACTTCTGGCATTTTCTTTTCAATTTCTTGTTCTTCTTCTGCCATATTCCCAGATGTAGCATGGTATTATCATGAATGATTTTGTCCAGTTTGCCTTGTTCCTTGAATGTCTCATTTTCATTTTTGATGTGTCTATTTAAAATCTCTAGCTCAAAGACTTCCTGTTTTAGTGATTGGACTAAATCATCCTGTACTGTATGAGGCTGGATGGACGAAGTACTGGGACCTGTAGCTGCTTTTTCCAAAGATTCTATATAGTCATATACTTCTTGCTGCTTGGGGTCTATATCGGGTGTCATTTTTATTGGGTTGTCCCCAAAATGCTGTGAAGGAGAGTTATCTTCAAAATTTGGCTGAGAAGGGCTCACATCAACATCTTGTTGAGAATGGGATGGACTATGTTCAATGTCTGACTGATAATGAAATGAACCAGGTTCACTAACTGACTGAGATGGAATATGGTCAGCTGGGGACTGTTCAAATGTTTCCTCTCCCAAATCAATGAAATGAGGACCCTTCATTTGCGTTTTCCTCAATTTCCCCTTAAGTTTGTTGCTTCTTCTCACACGCTGTGGTACACTATCCTTTTGTTTTTGTTTTCCTTTCTCTCTCTTCTTGGCCATAGATGACTGTTTTTGAAGATAAACTAATCTTTCAGATAACACTTGATGATCTTCTTCTTCAGAAGAAGTGGTTTGATGTATAGCCTCAATAGTTTTTATCTCTTTTGGTGTTATTGGCTTCTTACCCTTGATTTCTTTCTTCTTCTTCTTTGACAGTCTCTCTTCCCTATCAGTTCTTTCAATTGTAGTAGTATGAGTATTTTGAATTTCATCAATTGTTCTTTTCCTCCTACTTCTTCTTGCTGTGCTACCTTCAGGAATTTCTTGAGTAGGAGTAATTTGAGTTTCATCATTTATTCTTTTTCTTCTACTCCTTCTTGTTGTACTTCCTTCAGGAATTTCCTGAGGTTCCTCAAAGAAATTTCTAATCAGAAATTGTTCCCATGTGTCTTTCTTCTCCTTTAACTCTTTTTCAATCAAAATTTTTATAAGACCATGGTGATATAGATGTGGTTCTACATCTCCTAAATGCTTCTGAACAGTCAAAGAAATTTTCTTCAAGCTATTTAATAGAAAATATGGGAGATTGAGAGCTTGATTATCTAGAAAATTCATCAGCAACCTGGTATGGTACATATACATGGACCCAAAACGGCCTTCACAGGTAATGAATTTTTGAACAACTAACAACAAAGTAGCCCATTCCTCTTTCAATGCATGAACAGGAATTCCTCTTTTAAAAATAGTTATGTCCATACCTTGGTTTCGTAAGATTGTTCTCCAGGATTTATCACTGATGCTTTTATTCTTAAACCAACGCTCACCCTCTTGAAGAAGTTTCGTGGTAGATGCTATAGATGCTTCATTGACCGCAAACTTAAGGTCTCCAACCTCTACTTCCAAGCCATTAAACGACCTTGCGAATGCTTTTGTCACTTCTTTATGATAGCCTCTAAATTTTTGGATAAACCGCAGACACTTTGCTTTCTTCAATATATCCCTTACTTGTGGATATCCCTCCATGAACTTAGGTCCTTGCGGTTCTGCTCTTAGCAATTTACCCATTCTTCCTTCTACTCTTCACAAATTTGCCTGCATGAGGGTTCAAATGGAAATAGAATGGATGAATGCACAGAGATGAGCACAATGACTATGGGTAGATATCAGAGAGTGGGTATACAGACTCTAGCGTAATAGAGAACGAAATGGAGTGAATAGAACAGAGAGAGGTTTTCGTGAGCACGACAGAGACACGGTTGTGAGATTAACAGAGTATAACACATCCGACAATGTTTTGAAATTTGGTCGCTGCGAAATAAATGTGAACACGTTTAAACAACAGCTATGGATATATGCGGCTGTAAGAGTCCGTGGTCAAATCAATTACGTCTCATTGTCACTGGTGGAATATAGGAATATGAGTGAAGATCGGGGGTTTAATTATGAAATTGTTTGAGAATGAATGCGGGAGGATCATATGAGATCGTCAAAGGGTTACGGAAGTTGTCAATATAATCATTGCACATAATGGATGGAGCTTATGGTTTAGAACTATATAAAAATGTGTTTTTCAATGCTATTTGAAATGAATTTTACTCATACCTTGGAATCTTTTGCCTTTTCCCTTGGTCTTCAACTAGTTGCTCTTTATTGGTGTCTTGAATGCTCCATGTCTTCATTTTTTATCATCTCACCTGCATTTTATTTCATGATTATGGAAATAACATATGACTGTACATTCTTTTGAAAACAGAGTTGTAGCTGCGGAATCTACTTCTGGCTGCGGAAACTGGAGTCAGCTGCGGAAACTGACACAGCTATTATTTGGATGAATGAACATGAACGGATGACCAATGACTAGATGGAAATGGTTATGAAAAAGAATTTTATTGATGAAATGGAATGAAACAGATAAAATGAAGTGGAATGGAGTGAAATGAAGTGAAATGAAATGGAATGAAGTGGAATGGAATGGAGTGGGTGGTCACAAGACTTGTGAAATGAAAGAGAGAGATTTTTTTTTTGGAAAATATAGTGTCAGGTGTTCCTGATTTTCACCCTATATTTTCTGTATAAGACTTCCAATCAGTGATTGGTTTTCAGGCTTATACAATTTTTTATTTTTTATTTTTTATTTTTTAACTAAAAAGAACAAAAGCTAGGCTAGTGGAGAAGAAGAAGAATTCTGTACTAGCCTGATTGCAGAAATTTCTTGAAACATTTTGACAAAATCCTCTTTTGAGAGTGGCTTCTGATAAACTTTCAATCTGTGGCCATTCACAATAAGAGGAGTTTGAAACTCATCAATGGTCTTGATTCTTAATGCTCCATTGCTAAAGATCTTGTCAATCTCATATGGCCCAAGCCAATGAGTCTGAAATTTTCCTTGAAAATATTTAAACTTGGAATAAAATATCAATGCCCAATCTCCTTCTTGAAACTTCTTCTCTTTGATGTACTTGTCATGCCATTTAGCTCTTTGATATTGAACTAGATCAGTTCTTAAAATTTCTTCTTGTCTGATCTCATCTAGATCATTCAATTGCTCCATTCTATGCTTCTGGGCTTCTGATAAGTTCATCCCCAACTGAACTGCTATCTTGAAGGTCTTGACTTGGAACTCAATGGGTAGCAAGACTTCTTTCCCATAAACAAGTTCATAGGGAGAATGTCCTGTTGTATTTCTCCTAGTTCTGTAGGCCCACAAGGCTTCAGGAAGCCTTTTTGCCCAATCTCTTCTATCTAGATGAATAGTTTTGGTGATGATATTTTCAAGAACTTTATTTGTGGACTCCACTTGACCATTTGCTTGAGGATGGTAAGGATTAGATCTTCTGTGCTTGATTTTGTATTCTTCCATCAACTTCTCCACCAAGTTGGATGTGAATTGGCTTCCTTGATCTGTCACAATTTCTCTTGGAACACCAAAGCGAGTAAAAATATCCTCATAAAGAAAATGAACAACTGAATTTTCAGTAGCAGATACTAATGCTTTGGCTTCTACCCATTTAGTAACATAATCAGTACAAACCAATATATACTTATTTTGCTTGGATGGTGGATTAATATGTCCAATGAAATCTAGAGCCCATTTTTCAAAGGGTTCAATGAGTACCTGTGTTTGCAGTGGCATTTCATTTGAAAGGGTAGGTTTCCCTACTCTTTGGCAGCTGTCACACCTTTTGACATATTGTTTTGCATCTTTGAAGAGGGAAGGCCAATAATATCCTAAAGAGAGGATTTTATAGGCCGTCCTTTTGTCTGCAAAGTGTCCGCTGCATGGTTCATCATGACATGCCTTAAGAATATTAGGCATTTCATCTTCCCTGACACATCTTCTGATCACAAGATCTGGCCCTGTTTTAAACAATTCGTTAGAAATCCATGAATATTTTGAACTCTCCTAAATAATTTTTCGTTTTTCTCTTGGAAATAAATGTGAAGGTAGTTTCCCTGTAACCAAATAGTTAGCAATATCTGCATACCAAGGGGTCTTAATAGTTACCGCAAACAAGTATTCATCAGGAAATTTATCTTCTACAGGAGAATCTTCTTTAGTATTCTGAATCCTAGACAAGAAATCAGCTACTGTATTCTGTTTTCCCGGTCTATCCAACACAGTAATATTGAATTCTTGCAAAAGTAAAAGCCATCTTGTCACTCTGCCATTAGTAACAGGTTTGTTCATTAAATATCTAATTGCAGAATGGTCAGTATGAATAAAAGTTTCATAGCCTGCTATGTAATGTCTAAACTTATTAATTGCATGAACAACAGCTAAAAACTCTTTTTCAGTCACAGTATAGTTCAACTCTGTGGGAGTCAAATTTTTACTGGTATAATAAATGGCATAAGGAACTAAATTTTTTTGACCCAACACAGCTCCTAGAGCTGTATCTGAAGCATCCGTAGAAATATGGAAAGGGAGTTTCCAATTTGGTCCTCTCAAGATAGGTGCTTTAGATATTCTTGTTTTCAAAATTTCAAAGGCTGATTGACAATCAGGATCCCATTTAAATTCACAGTCTTTTGTAAGCAACTTGAAGAGTGGAGATGCTATTTTAGTGAAGTTTTCTATAAATCTTCTATAGTAACCAGTAAAACCTAGAAAACTTCTAACATCTCTTTGACAATTTGGAATAGGCAACTTGGAGATGACTTCAACTTTTGATCTATCAACTTTAATCCCATCTCCTGAAATATGATGCCCCAAAACAATACCTTCAGTAAACATCATAAAGCATTTTTCATGGCTTAATGAAAGGTTTGTTTCTTTACATCTTATAAGGACTTTTTCCAAATTTTCTAATGCCTCTTCAAATGAATTACCATAAACTGTAAAATCATCCATATAAACCTCCACACAATCATGGATTAGATCAGAAAAAATTCCTAGTACTGCTCTTTGGAATGTTGCAGGTGCATTACATAACCCAAAAGTAAGTACTTGGTAGGCAAAATTTCCCCATGGACAAGTAAATGTGGTCCTATCTTGATCTTCAGGTGCTACCTGAATTTGATTATAGCCACTAAAACCATCCAAAAATGAAAAGTACTTTTTACCTGCTAATGTGTCTAATACCTGATCGATAAAAGGCAAAGGAAATTGATCCTTCAAATTTGCTTTATTCAATTCCCTGTAATCAATGCATACCCTCCATTTAACATTCTTTTTAGGTACTATAACCAAAGGAGAAACCCATCGGCTATCTGAAATTGGATAAATGAAGTTTACATTGAGTAGTTTTTGGAGCTCTTCTTTCACTATCTCCCTAAGATTTGGATTCATCCTTCTTTGAGGTTGTCCGATTGGTCTACTGTTTTCCTCAATATAGATATGATGGATGCAAGTCTTAGGATCAATACCTTTCATGTCAGTATACTCCCATGCAAATGCGGTAGAATGTTTTTGCAAGATTTTGGTTAGTTCTTCTTGTTGTGACTTTTCCAAATGTTTGTTGATATTCAATGTTTTTCCTGGAAAAATCTCAATGGTAGAACTACCAAACTCTTCCATAGAGTAAAGAGAAATTTGTCTTGATGATAAATATTCTATGTTAGATTCCAACTGAAATTGTGTGGGGTCATATTCTGAAGATGCCTCAAAATTTTCCAATGTGTTCAGAATTTGACTATCCTCACTAATTTCCAAAATGGTAAAGACAGGTTGTATAGTGTCCTCATCATCAACCCATTCATTGTCTCCTACTTCTGTGATTGCTTTTGCTGGAGGATACAAATTGAATTTCTTTTTCGAATTACCATTAGAAATGTACATGTCCCCAGATCTACAACTAATAAAAGCATCAGCTGTGGCTAGCCAAGGTCTTCCTAAGATAAGTGGGTGCCCTCCTAGATTACTCTTGGGAGTCAAAATCATAAAATCTACTGCATATTCCCAAGAATCTAAGGAGACTGAAATATCTTCTAATACACCATCTGGTTTAATAATTGATCGATCTGCAAGTTGCAGTAAAGTATGTGTAAAAAGAAGGTTAGGAAGTTTTAGCTGGTCCATAGTCTGTCTACTCATAATGTTGATAGCAGCCCCTAAGTCAATCAATGTGTTTGGAATTTCTATCCCATTTATATGTGTCTTGACAATTGGAATTCCTGGATCTACATACTTCTGCATGGTAATTTTTCCCATGATAATATCTGCAATCTTTCCTACCAGGTGGATTCTTCTTGTGTCTTTTAGTTTCCTTCCTGGTCTTTTGAAACTCAACTCCTTTATTGTTTTTGCTAGAATAGGAATCTCTTGAATGGCTTGTAACAAGGGAATCTTGATACAAACATTCTTCAATTCATCTAGAAAATCATAGTTAGGCAAAAAGATTTGTTTTTCCACCCCCTTGTCAATTTGTAGTCTTTCAGGAAAAGGAGGTGTAGATGAAGATGCAGGTTGCTCAACTATAGGAGTTGTGGGTGTTAACTTTTATTTTTCTTTTTGAATGTTTGAATTTTGAAGAGATTCTTCCTCAGAACCCTTATTGACTTGAAGAGAATCCTCCTCAGAGGTATCTTGCTCTTGAATATCTATAGAAGGTTTTTCTAAAACTCTACCAGATCTGAGTTGTACATCGCTGAGAGGAACAATCATATAGGTAGGAAATTGTTGTCCTTCTACCATGTAAGTATTCTGAGGATTTTTATTGTTAGGATTTGGCAATGGCTGAGCTGGAAGTTGATTTGTCTTTTGTTGGCATGGGAGCATGAGTTGAGGATTTGGATTTTGTTGAGAAGGTTGTTGTTGTGGAAATGGCAATGAAAGTTGTGGATTTGGGTTTGGAAGTTGTGGAGCTTGT
Source organism: Pinus albicaulis (assembly GCA_034641835.2). Classification (NCBI taxonomy): domain Eukaryota; kingdom Viridiplantae; phylum Streptophyta; class Pinopsida; order Pinales; family Pinaceae; genus Pinus; species Pinus albicaulis. The sequence goes on along the minus strand of CM076576.1, from coordinate 215,366,138 downwards.
TGATTTTGAAAAGATGGAGGATATTGATAAAATTGAGCAAATCTCCCATAAGGATTTTGCATCCCTTGTACCCATGGTTGATATGGATTCTGATGTTGGGGCCAAGGTTGTTGCCAAGGATTCCAATTTGGTGAGGTTTGAAAATTCATAGGGGTGTTAAACCCTTGAGTTTGTTGTCCCTGCCAAGGTCTCCTTGCAACAAAACAGAGAGATTCTACTGAATTTGGGTCTTCTTGAAAGACAGCTTTGAGTCCAGGAATTGAAGGACAATCCTTGATCTCATGATTCTCTAAGAAAATCATACATGTTTCTACAACTTTTGCATCCAAGGGACATTCCCTTAAAGCATGTTTCTTCCTACATTTCGGACAAAAGATGGCTAAAGCATCTGTTTCTGCTTTCTGCTTGTTTTGGATTTTAAGGGTGTCTAGTTGTTCACTAAAGCTCCCTAAGATATCAGTTTTGAACTCATCAAGCATATTACCAATCTCTGCCCTACTTACTGATCCAGTTGCAGATTTGTTAGCCCTAATAAGAGAAGGATCCCTAGGCCCTTTTCCCGTTTTAGATTTTCCTCTTGAGAGATGGACACATAGTTCTGTTATGTCACGAAGTGGAAGTTGAGAAATGTCTCCTTTCCCCATCATGTTTAAAACATCTATCCATTCATCTCTAATGGCTTTTAATATGAGGGCTTTCAAGGTTTCATCATCTAAGTTGCTCATCTTTGCTCTTTTCAAGTTGTATTGAAATCTTTCAAGTAAGTCTTCCAAATTTTCATCTTCTTTTTGCATCATTTTGAAAACCTCATCCTTGTGATTGGTGGGCATACAATAGTCCAAGTATCTATCCAAAATTTTTTGTTTCATATCATTCCAAGTCCTAATAGATTGAGTGGCTAATCCCATGAACCATTTCAAAGCAGCTCCCTTCAATATTGAAGGAAACAGTTTGAGTTTTTGAGAGTCTTCCATATAGTCATAGGTTCGGCACACGACTTCAAACTCAAACACAAATGTTTCAGGATCCTCACTTCGCAATCCATAAAAGTTAGGGAGGACAGATGGTGAGATATTTTTCATTGTTGTATGATTTTCCTCATCAACTATAGGGAATCCAAACAAGTTGTCTCCTTCCCTATTTCTACCATTATTTCCTTCACCATTGTTGTCTCCATTGTTTCCTCCTCTTCTACCTCTACGTCTACCTCCATCTATTACTTCCTCTGCCATGATAGTTTCTTTAGAGTCCTTAAAGTCCTCTAGTTCTTCTATCAAGGGAGGATGAGAGAGAGTCTCTTTGTTTTCTAAATGGGATTTAGTAGATGGTATAGGAGAATTCTCTAATTCAGCTGCTCCTTGAATTCTAAAAATCTTAAGGCTAGGGGTAGATGGTGGTGAATCTGGTCTATGCCTTGAAGAAGATGGAGTTTTGAAAATCAAACTTTTGGCTTTAGCTATAAACCTTCCCCTAGAATCTCTTGCTCTATGCATGTCATTTTTTATTTTTTATTTTTAAAAAAACGTTGGGCTAATAATTCTCTTTCTGATCTTTCAGGTCACACTAGGTGCAAGAAGAGAGCATACTTAAGAAATTACTAAGCCAATAACTCTCTTTTCTGATCCTCCAGATCACACTAGGTGCAAGAGGAGAGCATACTTCAAGAAGTTATCAAGTTTTCCCTTCTTTTATGATTTTGTGTTTTTTTTTTAAGAAATTAGCTACCTAGTTACACTTCCCCGGCAACGGCGCCAAAATGTTTGGTCAATTTAGTGTGTCCTAAATTGCTGCATTTAATTTGTCAATCCGGGATTCGTAAGCTGATGAAGTGCGGCGCACTATATGTGCAAGATAACCTATTTCTTAACTTTTTGTCGTTTTTGGTTTTCTAAGGTGAGATGGAAATTCTAAAATAAAAACAAGTGTGGTTATGTTTGTTCAAGGAAATGATATCCTCTATAATGATTTACCAACTTGAAACTTAAAAAGGAATTTTAAACTTACAATGACAAAACTTGAAAGGAAATGAAAATGTGCTGCTGAAATGAAAAGGTGTTGCTAGTCTAATAAATCAAAACAGTAAACTATTGAGCATGAAAACCAAACTATTCTTGTTGCTGTCTAAACACAAAAGAAACTATGCTTAAAGAAATCCAAAATTGCAACAAAGTAAATCTAAATCAGATTACATCAACTTGTCTTTTGATCCCTCATCATTAGTCCAGCTATGATTTTCGGAAGTAACCATAAACAACTTGAGTAACTGATATCTAACTTGCAGAAAGTAAACTAATATCAAACCACACATTCATAATTCAATCCCTCACCATCAGTCCAGCTGTGGCTTTCGAAGGTAACTGAAGATGTCATGCACAATTTAATATTTCTAACTTGCAGAAAGGAAACTAATACCAAACTACACATTTCATAATACAATCCCTCACCATCAGTCCAGCTGTGGCTTTCAGAGGCAACTGAAGATGTTATGAGTAGTTTAATATATCTAAATTTAACTACTGAAGCAAATGAGAAAAACTGAATTAAACAAAGCAGTACTGAAATTAAACAGAAACTAAGAAAAACAAATTAGCAGCAGAACAATGTTAATTCCATGTCATTAGTCAAAAATTTATGCAAATGCCCGGGCTGCCTATTTATAACCTGAAACAAGAACACTGATCAGTGATTAATAACATAAAACATGAAAGACAGAAGTAACATGGAAAGCATGAAAGATTATAAACAGAAATGAAGCATATATACCATGAAAGATGCAATATATAAACATGTGAATGGATTATGGCACAATGAGCTTTAAGGAAATAAAAAAAGAACTATACAATAATGCACAAAACCTTGGCAAGTGCAGGGGCCCTCTACACCAGCCTTGGCAACAATCTTCAAGTACGAATTACGTTTGGAAACAGTCTTCTTATATTAAAATGCAGTCATAACAGAAAGGTGATATTACGGCACAAGTGCAGCGTAATTACATTACAGAGCAGACTAATAAAAGATAACAGAGACTAATCGAGACTAATCCCATATGCGTATGCAAACGCGTTATTTATAACAAAAGAAACATAACTAATTCCTAAAGTTTATGCTGGTGGAGAACACGTAGACCATTACGTCCACGGATCTAGGATCATGGTCGTATTGAAAAGTAAATCTATGAGGAGTGGATGTTTGAATTCAGCTAAGGAGCCATGTACAGATGTTGATTTATCCTCTGCAACTCAGAAACGGCCATATGAACCTTCACGTGACACAAAACAGAGTCCTGTCACCGTGGGACTCTACGGTTGACTTCCATTTGGACGCCTTTGACCGCAGCTTCTTTAGATGAGTTTGCTCGAGCCAATAGGACACGAACCATGTCCACATCATTTCTGACTTGCCCATGTGGCTCGTTTTTCCTGTAGACCCCTGTAACATAGAGTTTCACAAAATGGCTGCGGAAAGTGGAAAGATTCCACAGCTAGATGAGAAAAATCTAGATCAAACAGCAGACACAAAAATATAATTAAAAACCATGTTAAATGCTCTTTTACAATTAATATACAATGATATTGACAACTTGGGAGGTTCAGGTTAGTGAAAAGGGTATAGAAAAGTGTATGGAAAAGATGCAGATTTGAGACTCAACAATTACCCAACAGCATTACAATAGTTTTGAAGGTTTACCTAGAAAATTTATTATTATTATAGATTTGAGGCTTCTGCGATGATTATCTTGTGTAGAGAAGTTTTCCAGTTTTCCAGTGTAGAGAATTTATGTCAGCAAAACCCATGCGCAGTTTTATGCACAAAAATTCACGTATATACGTGATTCGCCTTAGTGAAACCAGCATGTTGAATTTAAACTTATGCAATTAAGTATATTTGATTAGAGAGGCAGAGACAACTCCAAGATTTTGTCTGAGATATTCGAAGGATTCCCTGGGAAGAGGTTTGGTAAATATATCAGCAAATTTTTCTTTGGAGGGAGCATACTCCAATTTAACCTTTTGTTCAAGCACTTCTTCTCGTAGGAAGTGATAGTTGATAGGAATTTGCTTATTCTTGGAATGCATAACATGATTCTTTGAGATACTAATGGCACTTGTATTATCACATAAAATGGAGATGGGAGGTGAAAATTTTGTTTGAATGTCTTGTATATTCTTCATCATCCATGGGAGTTTTGTGCAACAAGATGCAACAGCCGCATATTCTTCTTCTGCTATAGATAAGGCAATAGAACTTTGTTTCTTGCTGAACCAAGATACTAATCAGGGCCCCATATAGAATGCACTACAACTAGTTCCTTTTCGATCATCAACATTTCCAGCCCATTCTGCATCTGTGTAAGCATGAAGAGAAAGATCATCATTCTTTGGATACCATAGACCAAAGTATTGAGTTCCTTGTAGATATTTGAATATTATTTTTATATCCTGAAGGTGAGACTCTTTTTTATTAGCCTGGAATCATCCAACAACCCCAACTGCATGCATAATGTCTGGTCTTTTCCTGGTGTAATATCCCAAAAGGGAGAATGCAACAATACTTAACACAATATAAGAACTTGCAACGAGATAAACAATAAATATTAAGACAAAATCATAATTTACAGAGAAGCTAGGCCATTTTATTAGATTGGATAAAAATCAGTTACACAATGTACAAAATATGAGTAGATCTAGCCAAAAAGTTGGTCTAGAATCACCCAGAAAGCTTGCTACAACAAGTATAGCGTAACTAGAGAGGCACTGAAGCAAATATTTCACTGTCCCTTCAGCAGAATATGAACTTATAGTTTTAGGTTGAATAGGAAAATGAAGATCTACTCAAATCTAGAGCTTAGATGATGCCAAGATTCAAGATCTGGCGAATGTGATGGATTCCCAAGGTAACCCAGAAAGGATTTTCCAGATCTACAACTTTGGAAAATATCCTCCCTAAGATTTGATCCTTGATCTACTAGGAAATAAATATCTGAAGCTAGATATAACAAATATATGGCTGAAGTATGTTATGAAATCATATCTATGCTTGAAGGGTTGATCTCTTCTTCAGATCTATGAGCTAGAAGCTCTAGATCTAGGTTCTCAATCCTCCAACGATGATTGCAGCTACTGCAACACAACTGCCTCTAGAAACTATGTTGTGAGGGAAAAAGGGGCCTCCTGCCTGCTGAAAAATGCTACAATGAACTCTAGGCTAATGGTAAGACTGATGGAAATGTGAGGGAATGATCCCTCATAGGATTGCTAGCTAAAATACTAGAAACTTCCTTCCTCCCTTTAGATTTGTAAGATAGACAACGTAATTCCTAAAGGAAGTACTGCTATTGGGAAGTCAATAAATTTTGGCCTAATTCCAGATCTACAATGAAGCTCTGGGAAGCTGATATTTAAGCCCAAGGTGATAGTAATAATCCTTCACTAGTTCTCCAGCTGAAGTACTGAAGACAACTTCCTCCTTCAAAAAATGATCTTCAGAAATCTACAATTTCTGAATATGGATGTTCTGCTTAAAGTAGGAAAAGAGATGTGGCACTCAAATCTTGATTTAATATGAATTAAAATACTCTTTCTAGAGCTACTCTAATAAAGAGGTGGGATTCCTAACCAGGAACACCCTGTGCTAAACAACACCTGCAATCTCTGCTAAACAACCCAGGAAAGCAGTGGTATGTCACATGACAATTCCAAATCTGAAAATATCTTACCCCAAGAATAATCAGAATGCCCTTATCCTTGCCCTCATCTTATTTATATAACATTTGAGCCTTCCCAAGCCTTGGCCCTTATCTAAATTGCGTTGTCACATGTGGACAAGATCCTCCATGTTGAACTGCGTTGTTTGACCAAATCAACCATCATGTCTAGGTGCAATGTACACCTTCCATCAAGTGTGTCTTGTTTTCACAATGTCCTCCATCACTTTATCATGAATGTACCATGATCTTTGACATCTTCAAGATCTTAGTTAACTGAATGATATCTGTTTGATCCCTTCAAGATCTTAGTTGACTGTGTCAACCTCCATGATATATCTCATTATTGAGACAGGTTCTTCAATTTCATTCACATTAATAGTTGCTTAACTTCCTTATTATGTAGATATAGGCTTAATTAATCCACATTCACACACAGAAAGTGGATATTTATTCATATCGAGGATTGTGGTTCCCTCCAACCTTTTATTTAGTTAATTCATTTAGAAAATCAAGGACTCTAATATTCCAAATATGATGTGAAAATTTTGGAATATTATAGTCCCCCCCAGAAAAATGTTTCTTGTCCTCAAGCAACTCCAAAAGTAGATGCAAAGCCAACTATTCCCCTCCCGATGGAATCCAAATAAGGAAGGCTTCTTCCATTTTTTGCAACGTGTTATGCATGTTTGGTTCCAAAGTTGTATTTTGAAAACATAAAGAATGACGTCCAACTATTTGGTTAGATGTCATGTTGTGAAACCAGCTCCAAAAATAGAAGAAAAGAGACATAAATGCCTTAGAAATAAGCCACTTTGAGGGGGAAACCTCTAATACATTACCTAAATGAAAAATTATTGGATGATTCAAATTACAAAACCTTCTTTCTATGTATAGGAGTCCATGGGCCACAATATAATCCTAGTGGGGCCACAATGTAATCCTAGCCGACCTAACAATAATAATTTAAGGACACAATAATAACAATATGGGGGTTAGAAGGGTACAATAATAACAATAAGGGGGTTGCACTAACAACAATAAAGGACTTAAGTAGTAATATATGGACCTAACATGCCCCTCTCCTTCAAAAAAGTGTTGTCCTCAACGGTTGGGTAGCTCTGGGTGCTTTTGTATAAAATTCGCATCCTCCCATGTAGAATATTCAGTGGGTAAGTTCTTCCACTTGATGAGATACTCTGAAATTGATTGATTCTATAGCTATGTTTCTGTGACCGCTTCAAGTTCCAATATGATTTTTCCTTCCCCATCAAGTTCTGGCAATATTGTTTGAATTGGAATATTTTCACCTATAACCTTCTTTAAGCATCAAACTTGGAAAATTCGATGCACTCGTGAAGAAGTAGGAAGCTCCAATTTATATTCCATAGTACCAATCTTTTAAAAGACCTTGTAAGGACCATATTACTTTGGTGATAATTTACTATCCTTCTTAGCTTGCTTGAGGGACATTTGTTTGTATGGTTGTAGCCATAAAAATACCTAGTCTTCTACATCAAATCTTCTCTCGCTGCAATGTTGATCTGCCTGTTGTTTCATTCGATTTTGTGCCAAATTGAGGTTGTCCTTGAAGAGTTTGAGAACTTCTTGTTAATGCTCGATGTGATCTTCCACTTCTTGAACCTTTGAATTTTCTATTAAATATGATGTGATGGATGGTGGATGATATCCATAAAGTGCCATAAATGGGGTCATTTTTGTTGCAGTATGGAAGGAAGTGTTATACCACCATTCAACTTGAGGTAACCACTTGACCCATTGTGTTTTTTTATTAGATACAAAACAACGAAGATATCCTTCCAAACATTTATTTACTATCTAAGTTTGACCATCAGATTGAGGATGACAAGATTAGCTATGAGCTAATTGAGTACCCAAACAAGAAAATAACTCTGTCCAAAAATTTCCTGTAAAAATGGGATCTTTGTCGCTCGCAATAACCTTTGGGTTTCCATGTAGCTTTTTAATTGTGTCCATAAATGTAGTAGCAACTGTACTTGCTTTAAATGGATGAGATAATGCACAAAAGTGTGCATACTTGGTAAGTCTATCAACTACCACCATGATGAAATTCTTCCCTTCGGACTTAGCTAAACCTGTTATAAAATCCATTGAAATCTCCTCCCAATGATGACTTGGAATGGATAAAGGTTGTAGAAGACCTGGGGTCTTAATTGTCTCAACTTTACTCTGCTGGAAAACCAAACATTCCGCCACAAAATTTTGAATATTAAATTTAAGGCCATCCCGAAAAAATTCTTTCGTCACCCTGTGGTAAGTTTCTAAAAATCCTGAGTGTCCTCCTAAAGGAGAAGTGTGCAATTCCAAAAGAATATTTTGTTTTAGTTGGGAATTCTTAAAAATATATAAGTGATCTTTGTACCATAAGGAATCATTTTTCCAACTAAATGTATCAGATGTACTAGGATCTTGCTGCAAATTTTATATGAGTATCCACACTTCTTCGTCCTTCTTCCATTCATCTCTTACTTCGGCTATCCAATCTTGTTGGATAATAGAAATGGCACAAAGCAATGCTTCCACCTCTTCATTCTTTCTTGAGAGTGCATCTGCAACAACATTCAGCTTCCCTTTTTTGTATATTATTTCAAAGTCATAACCCAACATTTTTGTGACCCATTTTTTCTGCTCTTCTAACGATAGTATTTGTTCCAAAAAGTATTTAAGACTATCATGATCAGTTTTTACCTTGAAGTATCTTCCCATTAGGTAATTTGTCCATTTCTTTAGTGCATGCATTATTGCTAACATTCATTCTCATAAATAGGTTTATGTAAATACTTTCCTTTGATTGGATGACTTTCAAAACCAATGGGTCTTCCTTTTTTCATTAAAACAATACCATTCCATTTCCTGAGGCATCACATTCCACAATAAAGGTTTTTGTGAAGTCTTGCGTAGCTAAGACTAGTCATAGGCACATTTCCTCTTTAAAATGTTCAAAGGCCTTAGTTGCTTTAGGAGTCCATCAAAATGCATCTTTCTTCAATAATGTTGTTAGAGGTGCTGCTATTCTCCCATAATTCTTAATAAACTTTCGATAATACCCTGTTAACCCGAAAAATATTTGCAACTGCTTTATGGTTGTGGGGACTTTACATTCCTTAATGGCTTTAATTTTGTTAGGGTCTACCCTAACACCCTCGTGAGATAAAATATGACCCAAATATTCCACCTCTTGTACTCCAAAGAAAAATTTGGATGGTTTTGCATATAATTGTTTCTCTTGTAATAGTTTGAGCACTCTGTCAACATGTTGAACATGATCCTTCCAATACTTGCTGTAGATTAGTATATCATCAAAAAATACTAGCACAAATTTTCTAAGGAAGGGTTTGAAAATGGAATTCATCAACCCTTGATATGTATAAGGTGCATTGGTAAGGCCAAAAGGCATGACCAAAAATTCATAATGACCCTCATGAGTTCAAAATGCTATTTTTGGAATATATTCAGTTTTCATTCTAATTTGATGATACCCTGAACAAAGATCCAATTTGGTAAAATAAATTGCTCCATGTAATTCATCCAATAATTCATCAATCACAGGAATGGGAAATTTATCTTTAATGGCGAGCTTATTGAGCTCCCTATAATCCGGACACATGTGCCATGATCCACCCTTGCTATGTACCAATACTACAAGAGCAGAGAAATAACTTTGACCAGGTTGAATTATGCCTGCCTCTAACATTTCTACAATCATACGTTCAATTTCTCTCTTTTGGACATAAGGATATCTATAAGGCCTAATGTTTGGAGGAACACTTCCTGGAATCAAATGAATGGCATGATCATGATCAAAAATAGGTGGGAGTCCTTTTGGACTTTCAAAAACCTTGGAATGATTGTCCAATAATTTTTGGAGATCTGCAGAAATAGATGATTGTGATGTTGGAACTTCTAGTGAGCATAATTGTGCAACTATGCCTCGTTGTTTTTTATTTAGAAGCTTTGTCATGACATTAGAGCTTATTATCTTTCCTGACTTTCCTGCAATACCCCATAATTCGACTTCCTTTCCTTCTGAAAAAAATTCAAGAAAAGTTCTTGAAAATTAAAAGCTACCGTCCCCAAAGATTGTAACCATTGTAATCCTAGTACAACATCAACACCTCCCATAGGAATGGAAAGCATTGGACAATTCAGTACATATTCCCCCATGGTTAACTTGATATTATGGCATTTTCCAGAGCAATTTATAGTTCCTACATTTGCAACCATCACTTGACATTATAGTGCTGGGTATAGGAAACAATTCAATTCCTTGGATACCTTACAATGAATAAAATTATGGGTACTACCTGAATCAATCAACACTATTACCTTTTTCTTCTTGATATGTCCTTCTATCTTGAGAGTTTGAGGAGTGGTAATTCCTACCAATGCATTACATGATATGGTCGGACTCATTTCTTCCTCTTCTTGCGTTGGTTCCTGGTGTATATCCTCTTCTTGTTCATTTTCTTCTTCCTCTTCACAATCTATGTAAAATAATTTCTTCTCAACACACTTATGACCTTTTTTGTATTTTCTATCACAACTGTAGCAAAGCCCTTTTGCTGTTTTTTCTTCCAATTGTTTGTGTGTCAACCTTGTAGGTTGTGGAAATCTAGGAGTAGCAACACTTCCCTCTTTATAGAAGTGAATGGTAGGCTTCCTTATCGCCATAATTTTACATTAAATTTTTCTTTCCAACCTGAATGCCTTCTCCAATGAATCAGGTTCCAAAACGCGAACTTCATGTTGGATGTTATCCTTTAAAGTAGCTATGAAGAGATCAATCCTGTGTTCCTCTAGAATATCAGTTACCCTTATATTCAATATTTGGAAGTCCTCAATGTGCTCCCCCATTAAACCGTTTTGTTTGAGATTTATCAATTGGCTAAAGAAGGTGTTGCTCTTTGTATCCTCATAATGTGCTATCATTTCCTCCGTAAAAACTGACCAAGTGACAATTTTTTTACGGGAGAAAAGCCATCGATACCATACAAATTTATTTTGATCTAAATGTAAAGTTGTAATGCGTACCTTTTGTGTGTTTTTCACATTATGGAGATCAAAATATTGCTCCATCTATAGCATCCATGTTATAGGATCATTTCCATCAAACTTATCATATCCATTTTTGGAATATGGTGGTTCTTCCCGCCAACATCAAATTTTATGAAATCATGATTAATATTTATTTTGTTCTCATCATGAGTTTCCTCTACTATCTTTTCACCATTAGGAAACATTTCTTGTATCAACTTGGTCAAACCTTCCATGTCTACTTTTAGATCATTCTTCATGTTTTCCATCTTAGCTTCCATGTCATCCATCTTAGATTCCATGTCAGCTTCCATGCCATATATATTAGATTCCATGCCATTATTCAAACCATCCATCTTAGATTCCATGCCTTTCTTCAAAACATCCATCTTAGTTCCATTCCTTTCTTCAAAACTTCCATGTCATTTTTTGTTGCTCTTTGCGAGAGCAAAATTTGTTGCACTTGCTCTTGTAATTTTGATATGTCATGCTACCATTATTCATCTTCATGAGTCATAGTAGAGATTTATAAAGGCTTAATGGGTGTTGAATTATTTTTAGGGGAAATTTTAGAATCCAATACTGATATCTATTCTACAATATGCCCTTGGAATCAATTCAACTTGATTCTTCAAACAAGACTTGTGCAATTTGGAAAAAAAAAATACACACCTTTTACTTGCTTTTGAGGAGCTCGATATTGAAATTGAATTATCTATATAATTGTGGACCCTCAATATCTAAAATTCAGCCATATATTATACCTCTGAAGCTTATTTCAAATGCCACAGGTCTAATCTAATTTGGATTCTTCAAGGAAAAGTTATTTCCAATCTCCCATAATGACCCAATTTTGGATTGGTTCAGTAGAGCGAACTTGTACGACTTGCCACGTGTCACTGTTTCCTCCTATAGCTCTAAAATTGATAGAAGGAAAAATAAATTCCGTGTAATTTTAACCACTTTTTATAGAATTCCAATCCGATGCTCAGAGAGATAGCTATGAATCTTTTCCCACGATCACCTCTTTGAGATGAAATTCAAGAGCCTCAAAAAGCCCTAACTTCCACAGATCATATATCCGAAAATATTGCCAACAAATATCTGAAATTTTTCATCTATGTTTCTCATTATTGAGGCTTCACACTCTAAAAATTTCAGCATCTGAACCTTCGTAGAAAAAACGTTATTTCAAAAATACCACGATGACCTGTTTAGGTTAAATTCAGGAGTCTGCAAAATTACCTAACTTTCACAAATCATATCTCCGAAAATATTGGGAACCAAGCTATAAAATTTTGAAATGATGTTCCTCATGATTTTTTCTTTTCACTCTAAGAATTTTAGATTCTAAACCTTTGTAGAAAAAACGTTATAGTGAAAACTCCACAATGACTTGTTTGGAGCAGCGAAACCCTAGAATCTCAAAGCTCTGATACCAAATGTTGTGAAACCAGCTCCAAAAAGAGAAGAAAAGAGATATAAACACCTTATAAACAAGCCACTTTGAGGGGGAAACCTTAAATACATTACATGAATGAACAATTCTTGGATGATTCAAATTACAAAACCTCCTTTCTATATATAGGAGTCCATGGGCCACAATGTAATCCTAGCCGACCTAACAATAATAATTTAAGGGCACAATAATAAAAATATGGGCATTACAAGGGTAAAATAATAACAATAAGGTGGTTACACTAACAACAACAATGGAATATACTAGTATATAGGTACCTAACATGTCCTCCCTCCATCATGAAGTACCAAGTGACAACCGTATGATGTCCAACATCATCATCAATACATGAGGTGCATAAAATAAGGTGGTTATCTTCACAAATGAAAAGCTCCATGACACAACACATGTCCTCATCCCTTGTTTTATGAACTAGATTGAGCATTGATATGCTCTCATACATATCCCTGTTGGCCTTGTTGGATCCAAACATCATTCCAAAATTATGCAAAAGAAGAAGGAAAGCAGCTATATGGGTAGACAAAGATGTCAAACCATATTCTCCTAATATTAACCACTGGAGTAACGTCGTTTGCTCCCATACTCCATCTCCTCCATGTAATATGGACAAGCCAAACTCCCCCAAAAGTAGCCAAAGCAACAAGAGATCTTGTTGTTTTCTCTCCTCTTCATGTGCATCATGAAGCAAAAACATACTAATGGACATATGGAATGTCACATCATCCCAACACAAAGAAATATCATCAATGCACATCATGAGAGAATCATGCCAAGATTTACTTAATACAAAACACATAGACATAGGAGATGTCATGTGGTGGCCAATCTCTCTCAAGTGAAACAAAATTGAACATGCCTCCTTTTGTTGCATATTGTCATTGATACACAAGGCATGAATCAGAAAATCATGAGCTATTGGGTGGTAACCATACTCACCCAAGAGAAGCCAATGCAGCCATGCCTCCTTCTTCATTTCATAAGTGTTTTTTAGGGCACGGATCAAAGAAATAGGAGCATTTGGCCAGTGACAAGAACCTCCCAAGGGAAACCAACGCAACCAATCTTGCTGGCCCATATAAATTTGCAAGTGGTCATGCAACCCCTTTCTCATCTTCCTCATCCACTCACCCCAACATGGAAGATGAGTGATGTGCTACATAATCATGGTATCCTCCCTTTGTAGAATACCATCTTCCTCAAACTGATGAAGAACTTTTCACTCCATGAAATGTTGAAGTGCACCTCTAATGAGTCTCTTAATGATACCTTCTTCTAATCCATGGCCTTCCAAAACCAATGAGGCCCTAGATCTGCTATAGGTAGAAGTCTCTCCTTAAGCTGTAAGTTTCTCATTGAGAAAGTGGCATCAAGAAAGGAGAAAAGGTTTCTCATATCTAGATGTCTACCATTTATCATTTTTACCTCCATTTCTTCATGAGTGAAGCTACCTTTAGAATTCTCCAAGAATAATGGGGCCTCATCATTATCATTATCACTTCTTCTAAGTGACAGCACTATAGATCTGCAAGGTAATACATAAACTATCCCAAATAAAGGTACAATACTGAACTCATAACTAGTCATTATACAAAGGATTATGCTCACCCCTTCTTCTCAAAATCTACACTTCAACTCAATAGGTTGAATGTAGTTCATACATGACAAACTAGGATATGTTTTCATCTCATCCTTGATTAGATCAAGGGTCCTCTATGCTGTGATATGTTGCTACTTAAAATTAGCACTATGTTCTAACCCTTGGTTATGCATTGGCCCTAATGGCATGTCCCCACAAGTTTCAATAATATCTAATGAAACAATAGGTGATGTATGTATATGCATACCTTGGATAAAATGATATGTGGGAACCTCTTGGCAGAACACAAGAGTTCCTCCAAACGAGACAATAGTGCCTCCAACTGCTGGTAAGAGTGATGGCTGATCTTTTTCAAGCGTACCAGTGGTGGAATTCTCCTCCTTCCCCTCATGCATCTCCTAAATCATGCATGGGATTATATATGTTAGGAGCTTAATACTATCTTGAAAAGATGAAAGAGTCTCTTCTTCAGATGTAAGTACTTCTACAGCTAGTGGTGAATGTAGTGACTTCTCATCTGGAGTGACAATATTGACATCCTCCTCCTTAGGAAATGTCACTTTGTGGCACATCTGGGGTTTTCTCCCATCAAATTACTTACTCAACTTGAGAAAGAAATTTGAATGTTTAGTCACCTTTGCATGCTCCATGTGACCAAACCACCAGTCATTGGCTTCATCTAAAACATGAAGTGTTGCAATTTGGACAACCTCTTCTTCAGCTACAGTATGTAACCTGAAAAATGCATCTAAATCTCTCCTCCAAGCCTTAACATTGCTTGAGGACGATCCATCAAATGTAGGAAAGCATAATCTATTATGCCTCTTCCTTATATTGCTACTATATCATCCTCTTTCTTCTTTGATTTTGAAGAATTGTTGGAGACTTAGTTTCTTCTTGAATGCTCTAGACTATGATTTGTAAACATCAAGATATAAGCTGAGAGTCTCATGAGTCTAAGTGTTATAGCATCATTTCTCACTTTCATATGATTCATGATTGCTTTTATGGCTTTGGGCACCCATTCCTACAGACTTGGACAAAATTCACTAAAAAAAAGTGTTAAAATCCCCATACGCGGTTATGCCCAGACTTTTCTGAGTATATACGCGAGTCCACATGTAATTTTCCGCATATGTCATTAAAATCATTAAAAATATATATTAAAATTCCCTATTTTTGGGCTGGGTTGATGGTTACTCTAGTAGTTCAACCACCGTAGCACGTGGCCAACTGTTTCCAACTAATGAAACTACTTTGACGAAGTATAAAAGCCCCTCATGTGCATGGCCTAAGGGAGGGAGAAATTATTGATATTATACTCTGTTGGAATCCTCTATCCAAGTCTAAATTCCTGTGCCTCCTTCACTTCTCAGTTCATTACAGGAAACCCTTGTTTTCTGGAGATGCTCATCTCTCTATATGTCATCTCGTATGCACTAGTTCGTAAGGAATCTTAGTGAGACAAGGGTGGGACGGATCCAGACGACGGTCTGATCAAAGATAGTGGAAGGATTCAGGTGATCTCTCCACTCGTTATTTTTGTACATGCTATTTATAATACAGAAGAACCATCTTGTTCCCGAAACATACGTGTTAGTGTCCGCTTGCATATATGAGAATATTGTTATTTAAGCATTTATTATGGTTTATCTAATGTTTCATATGGATTTCACTAACATTTAGAGTAGATATATGTTGTACAACCAGTTCTTCGTGCTTGTTGCTTCTTGTATTTCAGGTTAAGAAGGAAGAAGGGTCGCTGGGGGTTTGGACCCCGCGGGATCTGCTTCAACCGTAGGACCTACGGGTAAGTTCCTCGATCTACTCTATTTAGTTTTTCATGAACATGTATGGTTGTGTGAGTCCTTCTTGAGTAGCATGCCCTGCTCTGTGGAGGTTGTAAGCCAACAAACCTCTAGGGTGATTTTCCCCGAAACAGAACTAGCGACTTCGCTGGGGATCGCATTCTTGTGATTCCCCTGTTGGGTGGTTTCAGCTATTTGATAGGTTTCCAATAGTTTTAACTTCTATTTCCAGTCTAGTTTACTCTTTCTCAGTCAGACTGAAGTCCTGGTTTCTTATCTAGGCTTGATCCTTTTTGTTTTTCATTATCTACTTTTATATACATGGGTTTGTCTGCACATAGTCGCGTATACATGCATTTTTTGTTAAAGGGAGTCGCGTATACATGTGTTTCCTTTAGCACAGTCGTGTATGCACGCTTGTTGCTAAACTGTGAAGTTGCGTATACCTAGGCAGATTTTGAAATTTTTGATTTCTTGGCTTTTTAGTCCTTTCTGTCTATGGAGACCTATTCCTGCAGTGTCTTTGTACCCTCTGTATTGTGAAGAAAGTGGTCTTTGGTCTTTTCTCTCTCTTGTTTGATTGAAAACTAGTATTTTTGGCAAAGTATTGTTTCTTGTGCTTGCATCTCTGGTTCGAGTACCAAGATATCTTTCTGGGCATTCATGGCTATTCTGCTTTATCAGAATAGAGAGCTCCTACTCATTTACTCTTTCCTATCTTTGTGTTTTGCTGTGCACTACAATTTTTTCCCGTTTCTTGATTGGTTTTCTTGAGTTCAGCCGGTTAGGTCTTGTTGCAACTTTTGAAGAGTCTTTCTTGGTTCTTTGACGTTTTTGTTTGCGGCAAGGTTGTGCTATTCTTCTAGGTTGAGTGGCTGAGTTTTCTTGTCTTCTTTTTCTCGTATTAATCTTGCTACTAGTTAGCCCTAGAAGATTTGGAGCATTTTTTGAAGTTTTTGCTCGAAATTTAGTGTTGTTTGGCTTGGGGTTTTATAATTTTTCTTGGTCTTTTCGAACTCTTCCCTTATAAAATTCAAAAGATCAAAAAACATTTCTCTTTGTTTTTTGCTTTTGTTTTTGCATTTTTGTTTTCATTTCTTTGTATATTTTGAAGCTTTTTTGAGGTTTCTTGCCTTTGGATTTTGGCTTGATTTTGGAAAGGAGTTGTCATTGATTTCTTCCTCTTGTTTTTAAGCGTTTTTGGTGTCTTCATATTAAGAGTTCTTGATTTTGGGAACTAGCTTTCTGGACAACCAAAAAGAGATAAAACTGAAGGATCTTTGGGAAATTTCACTCTGCTTTAGGAGATTTTTCACCTTAGAATTTGCATGCTTGTAGTGATTTGCATCAGGTGCACTTAAGCATTTAGTCATTTTCATAGTTTTTGTGAGTGTGAGTTTGTTATCTGAAAAGAAAAATACGATTTTTAATCTCGTAGAGCCTGTGTAGAAGTTGCTTTTCATCGAAAGACAATAACTTCATTTGCATGTAGTTTGGTTTTTATTAATTTCTTTCTGCATCAAAACACCATAAGTTTCATTTCCGCATCCCTTTGACTTAACATAATAGCCCATTAAAATAAGCGATTGAATTTAAAATCAACTAGCAAAGTTTTCTAAGTGTCATACACCAACTAGCTAGGTGGTAGGGCCTTGGATTAGGTAAGTGGAGATTTAACTCTCCAAGGCCACTCAAACAAAACATAGAAGTTGATTAATTGAGCGAAATCCAACTCCGTTAGGTGGACCGGGAAAGCTCTCCTCTAGAGACTCAAGCGCGAGGGGAAGTGAAGGCTGAGAAGAGGGATACCCCCTCTCTAATTAGCTGAATCTAACCTCAAGACCGTTCCGCCCGGCTTCTGACATGGATTGGTGCCCATAGTTTCCACTCCTAGGTTCCACACAGGTGCCTGCGGGGGGGAATACCCGTGGTACCTGAGGCAGACGTCGCATCACTTTCAGCAGTACTTCTGGAGGGTGCCCTTGCGAAGCTTGGGTGCTTGAGCCGGCAAAGGCTATCGTTAGGAGGTCAGCGTAACTGTTTCTGTTACCTTCGCTAGTAGGCCTGGGCCGTAATTATCCCAGACTGCTTTTGGGAGGTCCTATATTTCGCTTTCCTATATTTTGGTGTTCGGTCCTCATCACCCAGAGTGAAAATACTTGAAGGCTGTTTGCTTGATTGTATCTCAGGGATTTTTCTTATAGTGAGTTCTTTTTTCTCCTAGCTTGCTTAGCTTTATATTTTTTGAGTCTAATTAAAATTTGTTAAAGTGGTTGATCAAGCGCCTCGTCGATCAAGGAGAATCCGGGGGTTATCTCCCGAGAGTCCAGAGCCTTCTTCGAGAAGGCGTAGGAGTGATTTAGCAGGTGGTTACCACCCTGTGACGTCTGACGCAGTGGAGAGAGATCCTCCACAAGGGTCTAAAGGTTTCATAGCTGATTCTGGTGTCGGTTCCGAGAGGAGAGTTCTGCTCACCTCGCGAGTTTTGTTTCCCCGGGAAGAATATTTTCAAATTGAGGAAGTACCTGAACCTCTTGTGTCAGGTCCATCTCCTCTTCCTCCTAATTATCCGTTCTTTTTTCAATACATCAGACCTGAGTCAGAGAGACTGGAAGATCCTCCGTATTATTCATACCTTTCGATGGCCACGACTGGGAACGCGGCTTCTGCTGTGAGTGATGCAGGCATTCAGACTCCTGCTTATGTTGAAGGAGGGGGCACTATTTCTTTATCTTTGATTGCTTATAGTGCTGTTGTGTTTGGCTCTGGTTTCACCCAAGCACATGCTTCTCATTCTGGTCCTTTCTGTTTCGGAATGCCCACTAGTGGGATTCCTTCCTTTTCCTTTTCCGCTGCTACAGCTGCATCTACACCCATGTCTTCCATGGCTAGTGGATCAGCTTCTTTTCAGAGTTTCCCCTTTGGAGCTGGGCACATTCCTAGTTCCAATCCTTCTTTAGGGTCCTTTCCGTTTACTTCTCAGACCCAGAGTTTCAATCCTTGGCCTGGAGGTCAGAATTTGACCACTTTTACAGGATGGAACCATGTATTCACTATAGTGGGGGCAAGGAATCAGTTTTACGCTGGTCACCAAGGGAATACTTCTTTCCCTTCGTCGAGTGCTTATCAGACCTTTTCTCCTCTTTCTAATGCCTGGAACCCCTATCAGGGGCTTTCCTCTTCATTTCATACTTCAGTGGGGGGAACTGGTATGGGCTTTGGTAACTCTGCGTTGGGAGAAGGTTCTTCTCCTTTTTCTACGAGTCCTTTTTGGCAACCTGGTGCCTCATCAAATCCAGGGTATTCTTTTCAGAATGTTGGGAATCCATCCCATCAAGGATGGAGTCCTCATGCTCCGCCTCGCTTACCTTTTCTGGCAACGTTAAACTTGCCAGATCTATCGAAGTTGACTAATGATCTGATTCGTTATAGTCCGGGGTGGCCTTCGGTTCCCACCAAACTTCCTTCAGACATTCCAAAGTTTGAAGGCAAGAATGGAGAAGATCCGGCTGACCACATCACTACTTTCCATTTATGGTGTTCTTCGAACTCCTTGATCGATGATTCGATTAGGTTGAGATTATTTCAACGCACCCTAACTGGAAATGCTGCCAAATGGTATATTGAGATAACAGGGGGCAGTTTTTCTACATTTGGAGAACTGGCTATTACATTTCTGAACCATTTTCAGTTGCCTATCCGATATGACGCTGGGACTGAACTCCTAGCTAATTTTAAGCAGGACGACGCAACCCACATTTCTGATCACATTCAAGAATGGAGGATAAGGAAGAGGCTTATTAAAGCTCATATTCCAGGTGAATTCCTTTTGGAATGGTTTTTGAAATCCCTGCAGTCAGATATTTCGAAAGATGTATCCCTCTCCGGGGTATTTTCCGAGGAGCAGGCCATTTTTAGGGCCCAGCAGCTAGAGTTGATATATTCTCAGTCTGGGTCCTTCACAAGTATCTGCCCAATGCTCCTCGCTCCAAATTAGATTTATCTAAAACTAAGCCAGCCTGCTTACTCAATAGTGGTGCAGCCAGCTTGCTTACTCAACTGCAGTAGTTGTATTTGCAATCTGCTCCTTCTGGTCAGGCTGTGCCTGCTGAGTCATCGCCTTCCCAGTCTTTGTCCATAAATGCAGTCCAAGCTTCTGATCCCAAAGGAAACCAACAATCCGAAGGGAAGAAGAAGGGATTAAATAATAAGAAAAAGGGCAAGAATGGGAAGGGTAATGCGAATAAAACCAACGAGCATGTTGGTGAGGGTCCAAAGGAGAAAAGGAAAGTGAAGTTTCCATGCAAGCTATGTGCTGGAGACCATCTTACACACCTTTGCCCTAAAATTCAAGATGCGAAACGCTTGTTAGCCCAGCAGGGTTCTTCTAGTTCCCAAGCTGTGTTAACAAACCCTTTTCCCCAAGGGCAACAATTAGTTGTTGGCGCGAATCAAAATCCTGGGGCTTCGTCGGGGGGCACCCAGGAAGGGGAAATTCCATCAAACATTTTCATGATGAGTGCTCACGCGGATATCGCTACAAGATCCCGTGATTATGGCAGAGAAGAGAATTTGAAAGCTAAGGATATTCCTGATGCTACTGAGCCACTTCACATTATGAAGCCTACTATTGAGTCTATGCCTCGGATGCCCAAAGCATCTTCTAAGCGATCGATGATTAATCCAAATGCTAGGGCTGCCCAAAACTACTCGATTGTGGAAGATCTGGCGTAGAGTCCTTGTGCTATGTCAGCTTTAGAGGTACTCCAGTCTTGTCCAGCTCAGCGTAGTGCTTTGCTCACTGCCATTGGGGCTATTGATCCAAAAAATTCTCTTATGATTACTTTTGATATGACTAATTTTAAGAAGAGACTCCCCCATCACATGGCTTTTCATATTAAATCATCGTACCTGAAGTCTAATATCTTTCGAACGATTGTTGATGAGGGTGTTTCCACATGCACGATGTCTCTCACATGTTGGAAGACAATTGGATCTCCCAAAGCTGTTCCATCTACCACTCTTCTGACTGTGTTCGATGGTCATTCTCACAGACCCCATGGTATTGTCCCAGCTTTGCCCATCTGTGTTGGGGGCAAAACTGTCAATATAGAGGTTGAGGTAGTAGACGCAAGCTTGGACTACAACCTTCTGTTGGGAAGAAACTGGATTTATGAGATGGATGTCATTGCATCCTCATTATTTCGGATTATATGTTTCCCCCACGAAGGGAGGATTGTTACATTGGATCAACTGGACTGTCCTCCTGTAGACCCGAATGCGTCTACTGACTCATCTGTTCCAAAGTTGGATAATATTAAGGCGCCTGTTGAGAATTTAGGAGTTGGAATTCATTCTTCCTTGATGGGTACTTTCGATATTCCTCCTCCTACGGTTCATATAAATGCTATTTCATCCTCCAAGGCTCCTCTTTGAAGAGAGTTCTTCAGAACTCATTATTTTTCGGACCCTTGGACCTTACCTTCCCCTACTGCCACATTAGCGGAAGGTCAAGTGGGTGGAATGGCATTTCCTATTTCTGCAGCTGAGGTTGCTTATCAGTCTATTGTTGACTCTGCAGATTCCATCCCAGCTCCTCTGTCACCGAAAGAGTTGGATGGCAATGTGGCTCCAGCTTGGACACTTAGTTCTTCTTCTGCCCAGGATTGCCTTGATACCACTCTTCCATCTGAAGAGGCCATCCTGGAAGCCATGACTGGTATAGATAGATTGTGGGATGATTTGCATCATCGGTCTTACTTTTTACCTGACTTGAGCGAAGTTGAAACGAGTTTTCCAAGTCCTTAGTCTCCTAGTCCTGTTCACCCAGTCTTTAACCCTTTAGCAGCAACACAGGTTTATGCCGAAGGGAACATGGCTGTGATTTCTCCTACTATCCCGGTGAACATTTCCAAGGATCCCAATATTATTGAGAATGTCTTCATCGGAGCTAAATGTTCCCGTGAAGAGGTTCAAATTTACACCGAACGCTTTAAAGAGTATAGGGATGTATTCGCTTGGTCTTATGAGGAAATGCCTGGTATAGATCCATCTATTGTCCAGCATGAGATCAAGACTTATGAAAACGCTAAGCTGGTGAGGCAAAAACTTCATCCAATCAATCCTAGGAAGGCAGCAACTATCAAAGCTGAGGTTGAGAAGTTGCCTAAGGCAGGATTCATTTTCCCTGTTCCTTTGACTGAATGGGTTTCAAATCCCATTCCCGTAGATAAAAAGAAAGGAACGATTCGAGTTTGCATTGATTTCAGAGACCTAAATAAAGCATGTCCTAAAGATAATTACCCCACACCATTTATCGATCGAATCATTAATGAGTGTGCCAGTAATGAGATTTTCTCCTTCATGGACGGTTTCTCCAAATATAATTAGATTACTATCCGTCCTGAAGATCAGCATAAGACTGCCTTTATTTGTCCCTGGGGTACTTTTGCATACAAGACGATGCCTTTTGGTATTAAAAATGCTAGGGCTACCTTTCAGCGGGCCATGTCATATGCCTTCCATGACATCAAAAAGATTATCGAGGCGTATTTGGATGATTTAACTGCTCATTCTCGAAAGAGGATGGATCATCCTGCTCACCTCCGGCAAATATTTTAAAGATTTCGTTTCTATAAGATTAGATTGAATCCGAACAAGTGTGTTTTCGCGGTTACATCCAGTCGGTTATTGGGATTCATTGTGTCTAAGGAAGGGATTAGGGTAGATCCCTTCAAGGTTGAGGCAATACTTCGGTTGCCTCCCCCGTCCTCTATCCGTCAGCTTCAAAGTATACAAGGGAAGTCTAATTTTCTTCAGAGATTTATCGTAAATTATGCTGAAGTTACCAAGGGATTTATGATATTGTTGAAGAAAGGAGTTCCATTTCTTTGGGATGACTTCTCTCAACACTTGTTCGATGCTTTGAAAAAAGCATTGACCTCTGCTCCTTTATTGAGTCCACCTGATTATAGCAGGGATTTTCTTTTGTATCTAGTAGTAGCAGAATCTACTATTGGTATGGTTCTGGTTCAGGAAGATGATGCTCTTGCCGAGCATGTTATATACTACCTTAGTCGAGGCTTGGTAGGACTTGAACTCAGGTACACTCAAATAGAAAAGTTAGATTTAGCAGCAGTTCATGCTGTGCAGTGACTCCGACATTACATTATTCTTCGAAAAACTTATGTTTTGGCAGCAGCCAATCCATTCCACTTTGTCCTCAGTAGGCGAGTGATTGGGGGAAAATACAATGGATGGATTGTGATTTTACAGGAATTTGATCTTGAGTTTATGTCTGTCAAGTCCAAGAAATCAATAGTTTTCGCGGAATTGATCTCCGAGTTGCCCTATGGGGAAGAGATGATCTATGATGAATCCTTTCCATATGAACATTTGTTTCTTATCTCTTCACATGATCCTTGGTATGGAGATATCATTGTGTATCTCCAGACTACGAAGTTTCCCTCTACTTTTTCGAAAGATGAGCGTCGTAAGTTGCGTCACTTGGCCAAGAATTATTTGATTATTGGTGATGCTTTATACCGTCGAGGGGTTGATTCAATCTTAAGACGCTGCTTAACTCTCGAAGAAGCTGAGGCTGTGCTCAATGATTCTCACAGTGGAGCTTGTGGGGGTCATTTATCTGGGCTTGCTACAGCCCAAAATATTTTGCGTGCTGGATACTTTTGGCCCTCGATTTTCAAGGATTGTATTGAATCGGTCAAAAAGTGTCATCCTTGTCAGGTTTATACTCGAAAAATGCGCGCTCATCCAGCTCCGCTTTTTCCAGTCATTACTGTCGGTCCCTTTACAAAGTGGGGTATTGATTATACTACTTGTAACCCGCCTTCGGCTAAAGGTCACAAGTACATTATTATAGCAGTAGACTACTTTACGAAGTGGGTCGAGGCTATGCCTACTTTTGGGAATGATGGTGAGACTGCAGCTCTTTTTCTTTTCAACCAGGTTATTGCTCGTTTTGGTATTCCTAGAGATATTGTCACTGATCATGGCAGTCATTTTCAGAATAGTATGATGGCTGAGTTGGCTCTCAAATTGGGTTTCCGGCAGGAGCATTCATCTCCGTATTATCCTCAAGCCAATGGGAAAGTGGAAGCCGTGAATAAATCCTTGAAGACAATTCTTCAACGGACAATTGATAAAGCTAGATCCAACTGGCATATTATGCTATATCCTGCACTTTGGGCATACAGGATGTCAGTGAAAACTGCAACTGGCTTTACTCCGTTTCAGCTAGTGCACGTGTTGAAATCCGTATTTCGCATTGAATGTGAGATTCCTTCTCTTAAGTTAGCTGTTGAACTTCTTCCTTACACTACTAGTCTTGAAGAACAACTCCTTCATATAGAACATCTCGATGAGCAGTGTCGGGATGCTGCCACGATGAATGAAGTGCATAAAAACCGAGTTAAATTTTAGTACGATAAAGCGGTCAAACCCAGGGTTTTTTCGGAAGGTGACCTTGTTTTGGTCTATGCCCGAGAAAAAGATGCCCTGGGGGCAGGAAATTTTAAGTCTATGTGGTATGGCCCCTTCATCGTTAAAAAAGTTCTTAAGAAAGGAGCGTATACCATGGTTGATTTCGAAGGGAACAAGTTGCCGGAGCCCCGAAATGGGCTCTATTTGAAGAAGTATTATGCCTAGGCTTCGGCCTGGCATTTTTCTTTTGTATATAGTAGTTTTTCTTTGTACATATCTGGTTGATTTTTGATCTTTTATGAGTTGGTGATGTTTTTGATCTGCTTTGGCAGGTTGTGTCGGATGTCATGAGTCATTTTGGTTTCACCGATGGTGCTAGTAGACACACTCGGAACTTAGCTTTCGTGGCTTGGGTGCTTCATTATCCTTCCAGTCAGCTGTTAGTATCAAGAGGGGTTTGCATTGGTCCTACTTCCAATAATATAGCAGAATACACTACAGTTGTTTATCTACTCTTGGAGGCAATATCTTTGGGTGTTGATTCATTGGTAGTTTTCTTGGACTCTCATCTGGTGGTGTCGCAATTGAACAATACTTATTGGATTTGAGATCCATTTTTACTACGATTTTTCTTGAGGGTACGTTTGTTACAAAGATCATTTCAATTTTTAACTTTCATTCATATTCCTCGAGCTGACAATTGGTTGGCAGACTCATTAGCTAATCAGGCACTAGATTGGCATATCAATCATTCCATACAATAAAATTTAATCATCAAAAACATCATATATTTTGATACATTTATCACATCACATCAAACATCGCTGTATATATATCATCAGAGTGTTCAAAAACTTTACAAAATTTGGATCCATAAGGTCATAAAAAATTTGGGCTTATGCCCGATCATGTTCAGACTCAAAAAAAATATACAGTCATCTGATACATAATATCTATATACTCCTGAGGTCCCTCCCCAGAAGTCGTGTTCCTATAGAACATGATCGCAGTGGCAACTCGGTGGAATAACCGTACCCAGTCTCGGGGCACTCCTACCACCCGTCTCTGGATGGCTTCCGGCAGATCTTCCACATCGGCCATAGGTATTTGGCGGGTTAACCCCTCCAAGTTCCTCTGTACATCCTGGAGGGTCCTGTCTGAATCCACTGTATCTGCTTCGCCCTTGTGACGCTTGTGGCGCGGGAAAACATCAGGTAGAACTGGTCCAATATCTGTATCATGATCATGTTTACATTGTCAGTCATTATGAATCCAATCAAAAACATGTTTGTTTTCATTTTTTCATACATATTTGAAAAAATCCAAAAAATTATATAAGTCAAAAAAATTTGCAAACTTACCAACTATGCCCCATGCTGTGCCTGGTGGAAGAACATGATCTGGATCTCCACGAAAGTCCATCCTGGCATAGGGATAGTCGTCCACAACGATGATTTGTTCTCCCCACCAAAGGAAGAACTCATCATCCCAAGTGGTCCGGGGAACTTCACTTCCCCCTAATCTCTTCATCATGTATACCCAACGGGAAATTCTTGGGTCTCTCGGGCTGCTGATGGTAGAGATAACTCTGGGTCTCAATGCTGGTATCTTCTCAAAGAATAATGTCATCAAAATTGTACTGTATCCAAAGTGTTTTGTCTTTACTTGGCGGATTGAGGTCAATTGTTGCTTCATGTTCAGTAATAGGGATGTGCACCAATCATATACATGAGTCAAGCATTCCACTGCTATGCTCATTTGCGTCCTGGACGCCTGGTGTAGGGAGGCGGATCCTGCCACCCTGCCAATGGTGAAAAGGAGGATTTTCATGTGCAAATCCCTTAAATATTTAATTTCAATTTGAGTTCCAACTTTCTTGGAACCCTCTACGTAGTACACGTGGACGTAATCTTCCACAGTTAGCCCTCCCAAGGGCTTCCCGTGCAAGTCTACTGGTTCCCCCCTCCAGGAGAGTCCAGTGATAAAATATATGTCTTCCACTTCAATGCGTACTGGAATCTGATTTATCATAAAGCAGTCCTCTTCTGGTTCCCAATAATTCACGAGCATTTCTAGCAACCGGACATTTCTTTTCATATTTGGCATTTTGAAAAACTTGAGCAAACCGCAATTCCGAAGAATATTTAGCGATGCTCGATCTCACAAGACTTCTTGATCAATTGCACTATGTTCACGCCCTCTCCATGAGATGGTCATCCTGTCAAAATTCAATAAATCCTTCATTAGCGATGCATTTTTCATTTGGGCCTGCGCATACACGACTTTCTTTGTGCACAGTCACGTGTATACGCGACTTTATCGTTACCAACCCGCGTATGCGCAAACCCATGTTTTTTAGCAAGGGTTTCTATGGTGAATATCACTAAATTTTAATTTATCAACGAACAAAATGATTTGCAAGGATGATTGAGGAGCTTACCTGACAAATTCGGTGTGATTCGATGGTTGGTTGCTCCTGATTTGACGAAAGAATTTTTTTGCTCCAGAGCACCTTTTTCCAAATCAACAATGTAACAATGAACCAAATATGAGGTAATTTGTCTATTTATGGCTAAAAAGTTGAAAATTTTCGCAAAAAATTGTTATGCTTATTTTTACGATCTATCTTAAGCTGCATAACCCGGATGCTTGGAAGTGCCCAGTTTGGTATGTTTTTCAGGTACATTTTGACGAATTTGAGATTTTTCCCAGTTTTTTGATCCATGATTACTGACTCGTCACAGCAGGTATATGATCTTCACTGGCATATAGGTTAGGGAAATCACTTTTTGCTACATCTTGCATACTAGCCTCCATACTGATCACTTGCCATAGGGTCGATCCCATCAGGTCATGACTATTACACACATTTCACTCACCGATTATTTACTCATGACTTGGTGGTAGAGCCTTCATTTACATGGGCTTCCTAGTTAGCTCCTCGCTATCACTTGTTGCCCATGCTGCGTTTTATTTAGGCTCGAGAGTCCTCTTTAGTCCCACCATGACTTATGTGTTGAAGCTTCATTCTTCTTCTTCCTCACTATCATTTTTCTGGCTATTACCCTAGAGGCTCCCTGGTGTCATTAAGTTGTATTACTACATTGCATATTGGCTACTTGTTTATCTTGGCCTTTAGCCGGCTTCATTTGGACTCGATGTTTAAGCCAACTTTTGACCTTGAATATCTGTACAAGTTAACCATTGCATGCACTTTAGCTATCGCAACTTGACACCCTTTTTACCCATGGATGGAACATTCCTTTGAGTATCGCTTACCAGTTTCCGCCACCTTGCATTGAGCATAGGATTGTTCCAATCCCAGGAACTAGTGCATATGATTTTTGATACTCGTTCTATCGATTGTACCATAGCATTCTTTTATTCTTTTTCAGGCTTATTATATGAAAAGGACAAAAAAATCAAATATAAAAAAAAGAGCGGGAACGGGATGTATCTTCGTTGTTTTGATGGCAGTACAGAGTCAGTTTGTCGCCCTTGAACAAAGCACATATACTTATATATATTTCCTACATTTGGGATGGTTTTAGTTTTTGACCCAGGTTCAGCCTTTAGCTTTTTTCACTTTTCAGTCCTCCCTTGGTTGGTTATCTCTTCCAATCATATGGAGAGTTTGTTCTGCCTCCTGCATAACAGACTTATACAGTGTCACTTTTACTTCCATGGTCATCACGAGTCGTGTTTTTGTTCAAGGGAAGTCTAACCAGAGTCGGCCATTCTGTGGTGTCTCTTGAATCATTATTCAGTCGGCCTTCCTGGTCTTGTCAGTATCTTGTTCTATCACATAAGATGTTTTGGTCTTCTGCTCGTGCTGGTTTGAGAAGGTCCCCATTGAATTCTTGCTGGCGGGTTTGTCTCTTATCGACTACGACACATTGCTCTGAGAGCAAACCTAGAGCCGCACCCTGGCCCTATTTCCATCATTGATAGGTGACCTTGTGCTCAGCATTTGATCATCATTATGGGTCTTTGACTGAGTGGTTTCCCTTGTGTTCGATGTCAGCACACATTATCACACTTGGGATTCGTGCAGTACCTTGATTTCCATTTGACCCTATCGGTGGATTTCTCGCCTCTGTGTCAGCTTTCATTATTGGTTGGTTCATAGGGTTTCTTCCATGCGCTAGCTTCATCTTGTGCATGTCGGAAACGTACTTCGGTTTGGTTCCGTCACTCTACTTCGTCCGATTCCTTCCAAATCTTGGCCTGCGGGTTACACTCGCGCTGGACTGATGTGGGATGCCTTAATGCCTTCCTTCCAGCAGATCTTTTCCCATCGACTCCGAATCATTGCTCTGGGAATAAGGTCTAGAGTCTTTTTGTTAGTACCTTAGGGTTTGCAGTCATCAGTGGCAGACTCTTCGCTATCGACAGTGGGGATTCATCATTGCCTCCTGATTGGTAGATTCTTTCAAGTGTTCGACTTCAACTCATTCATTCGCACTTGTTAGATTGTACTAGGGCACCTTGACACTCATTTTCATTATTGGTGGGTTGTCTCACGTTGGTTAATGGTATACATCATTGACTGGTAATCCAACGATTTCTCACATGGTCGACTTCAGCTCATTTATTCCCATTATGTAGAATTGTGCCATAGTGATCGATGAAGACCTCGGGTTGCATAAGCATTTCTCGGTTCACTTTTGACAGTCCATTTAGTTTCTGCCAGTGATGTTGTCCACCCTTATATGTTGCAGTTCAGTACAGCAGCATCTTATATGTTGGCTCCCGAGTTGCGTGATTGTACCGTTTGTTCCACCTCTTATGATTCGGTACGTGGAGATTCAGTTACTTATATGATCAAACATCCAGTTGCACCATCCTTGATCATCTTTCTATATGTGATACTTCGACATTGATTCAGACTTATATTTCCGGGCCATGCTCAGATGATTCATTGTGTACTTTCAGTTCAGCTATACTTGTATACATGTTGGATCTATTCAGTACTTTCTATATGATTTATTTTTGACTGAGCATGGGTATGCCCGCCTCAGCATGAGTTGACTCTCTGTTTTCTTTCATTGGTTTTTTGGTAGGCTGAAATCTGGTGAAGTCCTCTCTTGTCCTTGCGAAGTTCTTTCTATGTGCATAATACATTTTGGCCATCATGTACCCCTTCTGACCTCATATATTAGGGGGCATCTATTATAGCATCATTTCTCACTTTCATATGATTCATGATTGCTTTTATGGCTTTGGGCACCCATTCCTACAGACTTGGACAAACTTCACTAAAAAACAGTGTTAAAATCCCCATACGCGGTTATGCCTAGACTTTTCCGCATGTATACATGAGTCCACATTTAATTTTCTCCGTATGCCATTAAAATCATTAAAAAAATATATTAAAATTCCCTATTTTCGGGCTGGGTTGATGGTTACTCTGGTAGTTCAACCACCCTAGCACGTGGCCAACTGTTTCCAACTGATGAAACTACTTTGAGGGAGTATAAAAGCCCCTCATGTGCATGGCCTAGGGAGGGAGAAATTATTGATATTATACTCTGTTGGAATCCTCTATACAAGTCTGAATTCCCATGCCTCCTTCACTTCCCAGTTCATTACAGGAAACCCTTGTTTCCTGGAGATGCTCATCACTCTATATGTTATCTCGTATGCACCAGTTCGGAAGGAATCTTAGCGAGGCAAGGGTGGGACGGATCCGGACGACGGTCTGCTCGAAGATCATGGAAGGATTCAGGTGATCTCTCCACTCGTTATTTCTATACATGCTATTTGTAATACAAAAGAACCATCTTGTTCCCGAAATATATGTGTTAGTGTCCGCTTGCATATATGAGAATATTGTTATTTAAGCATTTATTATGGTTTATCTAATGTTTCATATGGATTTCGCTAACATTTAGAGTAGATATATGTTGTACAACTAGTTCTTTGTGCTTGTTTCTTCTTGTCTTTCAGGTTAAGAAGGAAGAAGGGTCACTGGGGGTTTGGACCCCGCGGGATCTGCTTCAACCGTAGGACCTACAGGTAAGTTCCTTGATCTAATCTATTTAGTTTTTCATGAACATGTATGGTTGTGTGAGTCCTTCTTGAGTAGCATGCCCTGCTTTGCGGAGGTTGTAACCCAACAAACCTCTAGGGTGATTTTCCCCGAAACACTCAGGTTCATTCCTTCCTTCATTTCTACAGCCTTCACCTTCTTCAAAGAAACTGGGCATAGTGTATCTATGAGAAGATCTAGGATTCTTCAGTTTTCTTCTTCGCTGATAGGAAATGTTGGGACCTTCCTCATCACATCTCCTTCTTGGACCTTCTTTTTGCCTTTCCTCTTTCATTTGATGGACCTCCTTGGAGAGATTTTGCATAGATCTACAGAAATGAGTAGTAGAATTTTCTTCCTCTATGATAGATCTCATCTTTATTCTTATTATTTAGATGCAAAATATGAAGTTTCCACAAGTTGAGCCAAAGATCATTCTCTAATACCACTGTAATATCCCAAAAGGGAGAATGCAGAAGAACTTAACACAATATAATAACTTGCAACAAGATAAACAAAAAAATCTTAAGACAACATCAAAATTTAGAGAGAAGTTGAGCCATTTTATTATATTGGAGAAGAATCAGTTACACAATGTACAAAATATGAGTATATCTAGCCAAAAATTTGGTCTAGAATCACCCAAAAAGCATACTACAACAGGTACAATGTAACTGGAGAGGCACTGAAGAAAATAATGCGCTATCCCTTCAGTAGAATATGAACATATAGTTGTAGAATAAATAGGAAAATGCATATATACTCAAAGTTGGAGCTCATATGATGCCAAGATTCAAGATCTGGCCAATGTGATGGATTCCCAAGATAACCCAGAAAGGATTTTCCAGATTGCAACATTGGAAAATCACCTCCCTAGGATTTGATCCTTCATCTGTTAGGAAATACAGCTCTGAAGCTAGATCTGACAAATATATGGCTGAAATATGTTATCATATCATATCTATGCTTGAAGGGTTGATCCCTTCTTCAGATATATTATATAGAACCTCTATATCTAGCTTCTCAATCCTCCAATGATGATTGCAACTGCTGCAACACAACTGCCTATATAAATTGCACTGTGAGGGAAAAAGAGGCCTCCTACCTACTGAAAAATGATGCAATAAACTCCAATATGATGGTAATATTGATGGAAATGTGAGGGAATGATCCCTCATAGGATTGCTAGCTGAAATACTAGCAACTTCCTTCCTCCCTTTAGATCTGCAAGATAGACAGTGTAATTCCTTAAGGAAGCACTACTACTGGGAGGTCAATAACATTTGGCTTGATTCGAGATATATATTGAAGCTCTGGAAAGCTGATATATAAGCCCAAGGTGATGGGAATAATCCTTCACCAGTTCTCCAACTGAAGTACTGAAGACAACTTCCTCCTTCCAAAACTGATCTTCATAAATCTGCAATTTCTGAATATGGATGTTCTGTAGAAAGTAGGAAAAGATATGTCGCACTCAAACCCTGATGTAATATGAAGTAAAATACTCTTTCTAGAGCTACTCTAATAAAAAGGTGGGATTGCCAACCAGGAACACCCTGTGCTAAACAACACCTGCAATCTCTGCTAAACAGCCCAAGAAAGCAGTGGAATGTCACATGACAATTCCATATCTGAAAATATCTTACATCAAGAATAATTAGCATGCCCTCATCCTTGCCTTCATCTTCCTTATATAAAATTTGAGCCTTCCCAAGACTTGGCCCTCATCTAAACTATGTTGTCACATGTGGACAAGATCCTCCAAGTTGGACTGCGCTATTTGACCAAATCAACCATCATGTCTAGGTGAAATGTACACCTTCCATCAAGTGTGCCTTGGCTGTAAAATGTCATCCATCACTTTATCATGAATTTCCCATGATCTTTGACATCTTCAAGATCTTATTTGACTGAATCATCTCTGTTTGATCCCTTCAAGATCTTAGTTGACTGTGTCAACCTCCATGATCTATCTCATTAATGAGACAATTTCTCCAATTTCATTCAAATTATTAGTCTCTTAACTTCCTTATTATCTATATCTAGGCTTAATTAATCCACATCCACACAAAATAAGTGGATATTTATTCATATTTAGGATTTTGGGTCCCTCCACCTTTTATTTACTTAATTCATTAAGAAAATCAAGGACTCTAATATTCCAAATATGATGTCAAAATTTGGGAATATTACACCCAGTTAGATAAAGTAGACTTCCAATCATGGATCTATATTCTGGTTGATTCACCGTGGGAGAATCATCATAAGAACTGAGGTTGCATCCAGTTATCATTGGTGTACTCACAGGTTTGCAGTCTTCCATCCCATACTTCTTCAGAATTTGCTTAAGATATTTTTCTTCTGATAAAAATATGCCATATGTTGTTTGTTGCACTTGTAACCCAAGGAAAAAGGTTAGCTCCCCGGGTAAATACATTTCAAATTCTTGTTTCATAGCATAAGAAAATTTCTAACTCATGGACTCTTCATTACTCCCAAAAATGATGTCATCAACATATACAACTACAATCAATATTTTATCATTCTCAATTTTTGTGTATAAGTTTCTATCAGCAAATCCCTTTGAAAAATCGTGTTGATGAAGATATTTGTCAAGACGATAGTACCATGCCCTAGGATCTTGTTTGAGACCATATAAATCATTTTTAAGTTTGCAAACAAGTTTTTCATCATTTCCCGGAATGAATCCTTCTAGCTGTTCAATATAAAATTCTTCTTCTAGATCACCATTGAGGAAAGAAATTTTAATGTCCATTTGATAAAATTTG
This sequence comes from Pinus albicaulis, assembly GCA_034641835.2. Lineage (NCBI taxonomy): Eukaryota > Viridiplantae > Streptophyta > Pinopsida > Pinales > Pinaceae > Pinus > Pinus albicaulis. The sequence goes on along the minus strand of CM076576.1, from coordinate 215,333,211 downwards.
AATTGTTGAAAGCTTGAGAAAGAAAGAAAAATTCTTATGGCATCAAGTTTAACTACAGGAGAAAATGTTTCTTCAAATTCTATACCTTCTTGTTGAGCATGCCCTTTACAAACAAATCTAGCTTTGTTTCTAATAACATCTCCATTTTCATTTAATTTGTTTTTGAATATCCATTTTGTTCCAATAACATTTTTATCATGAGTTCTTGGAACTAATTCCCTGATATTATTCTTTTCAATCTGATCAAGTTCTTCATTCATGGCTTCAATCCAAAATTCATTTTTACTTGCTTGATTTACATTTTGTGGTTCAATAGTGGATAATAATTCCAGATAGCTAGAGGATCCATCAAGATTTATTCTTGTTTGGACACCTGATCCCTTTTCTCCCAAAATTTGAGAATCTGCATGATTTTTTTGAACATATCTAGATGGAGCCTTTTCAGATAGATATTTCTCTGGAGCTTCATTGGGTTCACCTTCTATATAGTTTCTATTTGATGAGGGAAAATGTGGATCATCATCATCTTCATTTGTTGTTGCGATTTCCCTTTTTGGAGCTAAGTGTAATGTTCCTTTTTAGGAATAGTTAGAAATCCATGGCTGGAAAACGCATTTTCCAAAAATGGAGGCAGCGGGATTTGATAACAAGACATGGATCCATTATACCAATGTTTCTAAGACCAAAATCCAATATTTAGGGCCAAATAAATCCTTCTAGAGTGGTTAAATAGATCTCCCACTACTAGTTATCCTTAGAAAGTGCCAGGTGAAGAGGCTGCAACAATACATGAGCATAGCATGAAAAGAAAGTGTTATTTTATGAGCTGTGAGACAAGAAGATGTAGATATCAAATAGATAATGTTATAGTAGTATAAAGAGTACAATGTCTTGAGGAAAAAACCTCTCAAGAAAGGAAATGCAAGACTCAACAATACATGTACATGGAAACGAAAGAACATTGTTATTTCTGCATAAACCCAGGCTATGAGGATGCAATTTATAAAAGGTAATACTCCATATTATATGATAAATAAAATATATAGAAACATATGGCTAAAATAGAATAGGGGAGAAAATATCTAACCCTTAGCAACAACAATACATCAGTCCTCCAAGGGATTGGCTGAAATACACAAAATGGAAAAAATGTTAGAGTTGTTGGGCAGCAGCTGCAACTCAAATATGGAACTGAATAGAGAAGGCTAAAGATGATGAGAAAACTGAAGTAGACCTTCTCTAATGGATCTCCAAAGTGGAAGGCTAATCCTTACACTTGAGATATCACCCTCCAATCAATCTGCAAGCCCTCACTGCAGATACTCCATAAAAATAACACAGTGACTAAGAGGGAATGCACAGTGAGTGAAGTAGAACACTATGGCCAAGTGCCAAGATCTGAAAATAAGCTCTCAAGCTTCCAATCTAATTTCCCAAAGAATGAAATACTCTCTCTCTGAAAAACAAGAGATGGAAGAGGTGTCGTGGAGTCTCCACTGCAACACCCTACAACACAGAGTTATGTTGTTGCAGCAATAACATTGTCCTAGAGGAGGATTCTTGGGCCTTGAGCCAAGAGATGTGGAAAATGAAGAACCAAACTTCAAGAGGACTCTCAATAAGGTGAGGATATCCTAAATAGGAATTCCTCGGTAGTTCTTGCTAAATAGCAAAGAATGCACAATGTCTGAATAGACATGAAATGAATAATCATAAGCATAAGCATGAATGAAAATGGCTCTCCTCCTCTCCATATATAGAAAGTGAAGGCTCTTTCTCCATGGGCCCCATCCATTAGGGTTTCCTCAATAAAGGAATATTCCCTCCTCTATCTCTTCGCTGTCCCATGTAGTGCTTTCCACCTCATAACCTGCATTGGTTGACTTGGTCAAACCTCTTTGTAAATGTCTTCTTTCACACATGAGGGTGTGAAATTTAGTTCCATGGATGATCTATTTTCATACTAGAGGGATTTTATCTATGATTTTATTTTCTTTGGGCCTCCTAACCCAATTATTTATCTCCTAAGTGAAAATAGACAAAATGAATGTTCCAATTTATTGAATGAAGAATGTGGAACATTACAGTCCTCCCCTTCCAAATGTTGCTTGTCCTCAAGCAACTGCAAGGATAGAACTATAAAGTATCCACTTAAGGAATGGAGTCATAAATGTGATGAGGAACATATCCCTCATGTGGATCCTCCATCTACAAGCAACAATCCAAACAAAATGAGTCACCTCCCAACATGGTAACTCCTGAAAATCTGCTTCCACCTCAAGCTCCTGAAATGAAAGTGGGCTGAAAATCTGAACATGGTAAGGCATCATAGCCTAGCCCAAGCTGACCTCCTCTCCACTCATGATAAGTGTAGAGTGTGTGCTGATCCTGGGCTGCAAAATTATTTCCCTCAAATGGAAAAGTGAAGAACAATCCGCCAAAGAATGCTCCTCCAACAATGAAGAACAAGCTAGCCCAAAACAATCCATCCATGATGAATAGTACAAGGTCATCATAGAGTACCCCAATGAGAATTTTTATGCAATTTATACATGATCATGCGTGATAAAAAAAATTCCTCACAAGGATACAACACAGTTTCATCCATTGTAATCTCAGAAAGGAACATGGTAAGTGATATACAAATTCCATCACATCTACTAGGGAATAGTAAATGGATGAATATAACAATAATACAAGACCAAACACTTGCCCATGGTTGTACAATGGATGACTATCAATTCCATGGTCCACCTCAAAAGAGAACACATATGTAGTATTGGTGGCCATATCTCTTCCCCTGCTCCCATTAGAACATGTAGTGCAGAAAATGTGAGAATTCTTCCCACTCAAGGACACATCCGACTCATGTGTTGCTGGAAATATTGTCATTGATGGCAAAGTAATTGGAAAAGAAGGAGCATCTGAAACAGTAACTAGGTAGTAACATAAAAGAACAAAGGAATAGTGCATTTACAGAGAGCAATATCAGCCAAGGAGCAGGGACAAGCAGTGAATTGAAGCAGAGTTGTCCAGAGATAGTGTAGGAAGAAAAAGGCCATCGAACAGAAAAAGGTTCTAAATTCTTTGTGAATTATGTGTATATTATTGATAGAATTCAGTAGGAAGGATAGTTCAGTCCCTATGGACAACTATGAATCATTGTGAAAGCATGGTCTATAAACATCATAAGCTTTTTGGAAGGAGTAGATTCGTGAACCTGTATAAGGTAATTCTGAGGAGTATTGATTGGAAAAATCATTATCGATTACACGAATTATTGTTCATTGATACGATTATCTCTCTCCGTGTAATGCATTGCCGAACATTTGATTTCTAAGGTCATGATACAGTGAGCAATGGGAATGTATAACCTGATGAAGAAGCACGTTATAGTATGCGGGGGAGTATTACTATGAAACTCCCTACTGCATGATTGGACCGAACTCTATTGAAATAAACCCGAGTTGTGAACCTGAGTTAAGGGACCAAAAGGAATAGCATAACCTGACTTAACCATGGGTTGGTCACTGGTCCAAAAACACAAGCGGGTTTACGAAGCCGGATTGCCCATATCGCACCTCCTTTTGGAGATAAGAGGTTTTTTTGAGTTGGGGATCGATTCCATAGAACGGGCGACACGCGTCCCTATACAACTCCATAAAACCTCCTGCCACTGCGCGCCATCGGGCGTTATTGTTCGACCCATGATGCCCAGCGAAATTGTTGAGCGCCATTGATCTGGGAAGGAGTCATCGGACGGTGATCGCTTGATGAAGATGTGCGAATATTAACCAAAGTACGGAGAGGGAATTTGATTGGGTCGCTGATCATATATGTGGGCCCAGTTTAAATTATATTAATTTGGCCTTTTCAAATTAATATTTGCGGGTTTATAAAAGGTTGTTTAAATTAAATATAAATTATGATTGGGCCATCATTCTGTATGTTATTCCAAAGTTGTTGGAACGAATAAACCTAGGGTCGATATATATATATGCCTTGGGGAGTTCATAACAAAAGGAGGAATTGGATTAATATCTCAATCTCAGATTGAGATATTAAAAAGCCTTAGATTAACTATCTAATTGCCAAAACCAAGGAAATAAAAAAATGAGAAATTATTTGGGGGCTTGGGTAGACCCTGCTGGATTATCGAATTGATCTCGTCTAGGAATACCATCAGCAGTTGGGTGGTTTTTCTCCCAAATTGGGTTTCCACCTTAAAAAATGGTGTTCATGTGTATTGCTTGTGTGTGATGGTTAATTCTATTATTACTGCTCATGCTTACTGCTTACCAAACATCTGATGAATGAATGATGCAATAATCTAAGTAAAGAATTAAATGCATAAAAGGTAAAATGTTTTCCAGTCAGCTCTAAATATTGATTCACCCCCTCCCCCCCTCTCAATATTTTTCCCAACAATTGGAATCAGAGCAGGTCCTTCTGAAAAGCTTAGCTGCTAGAAGGAAGATCAATCAAGATGGAATAACATCTATCAAGCCTCCGCTCTTCAATGGAAACAATTTAATCTTCTGGAAAACAAGGATGAGATCCTATCTTCAGTCTCTGGGTGCAGATGTATGGGCTATTGTTGAAGCAGGATATCAGTATCCAACTGCAGTACCAACATATCCAATGGAAAGAAAGAATTATGAAACAAATGAAAAGGTGGTTAATGCTCTATTGGGAAGTCTAACTGAATCAGAATTTGTCAAAGTCATGCAGCTAAATACAAAAAAGGAAATATGGGACAAAACCATTATAAGTTATGAAGGTGATGCAAAGGTAAAAAGTGCTAAACTCCAAAATCTTGGAATTCAATATGAGAACCTAAAAATGCATAATGAGGAGAGCATTGCTAATTTCTTTTTATGTCTTGATGATATTGTAAATCATATGAGAAATCTGGGAGAAACAATAACCGAATCTACTTTGGTTGAGAAAGTTTTAATATCACTAACGACAAAATTTGAATCAAAAGTTTCTGCTCTTGAATAAGAGCAAGATCTTCAAAATCTTACTTTGGTGCAACTTCATGGCATACTAATTGCATATGAAATGAGAAGAGGAGGACCATCTGAAGTTAAAGAAGCCATCTTTAGAGCCTCTACAAAAGGGAAAGAAGTAGAAGAGACAGAAGGATCAGGGTATATCTCAGAAGAAGATGAGGTAAATTTTGTAAACAAACTCCAACTTCATACAGGACAGTTCAGAGGTAAGCTTCCTTTCAAATGTTTTTCTTGTGGAAGAGTTGGTCATTATTCTGCTAAGTGTCCTCACAAAGAAACACATGAAAAAGGAAAGGAAGTATCAAGAAGGAATAAGAATCAGTTTAGCAATAGAAAAAGTTACTATACTCATGAAGACAGTGATGGGTTATCAGACAGTGAGGAAGAATGTGAACAAGATCTTAGACTTCTCATGGCATTTGAAAAGGAGTCTAGAGAAGAAAAGTATACTTTTATGGATGCTTTAGAGGACAATGATTTTTTTGATGAAATAAATCAACTCAAAATATTCTTAGAAGAAAGTAAAATAACCATAGAGACTCTGAAAAACCAGCTTCAAGAAAAGGAGAAACATAATGAGAAATTAGAATGTGAAATAGTAAGTCTAAGAAAAGAAATTGAGAAAGTAAAGACTTTGAATCTTAGATTTGATAAAGGATCTGAAACCTTGGATGAGATTATCAAGGTGCAACGTTCTCCTCTTCTAAAGATAGGTCTTGGATATATCATATAATCTTCTCAGGTTTCAGCACCAAATTATCTAAAAGTAGCTACAACCAGTACACAAAATTCTTCCCCTCAACAAGAGAATAGAAAATATTTATTGATAAAGCATGATCATCTCAATTCAAAGAACACTATCAGGAGTACTTTTCAAAGAAACACCAATCAACAGGTAAATTCAAGTAGAATATTTCATGATCGCAGAAATTTCTTCTTCAATGGACAATGTTTCTCTTGTCACAATTTTGTTCATAAAGATATTCAGTGTATTGCATATAAAAAAATCATGACAAGAGAAGCAAGAAAGAAAAGAATTGATATTGGAATAAAGAAGAATACATATAACAACTTTTCTCCTCTTCAAAATGAAGTTGAATGTGCCTATTGCAATAACTTTTGCCATGAAGAATCTGAATACAAAAGCAAAGTCTAGCCAAAAGAGCATCTTCCTTCAAGCTCCAAAGTATGGAAAAAGAAGGAATTACAGATTGAAAATTGTGGCATAGCCCTTTTTACAGAAGGAGAAGAAAATCAATGGTACATTGATAGTGGATTCTCAAAACACATGACAGGTGACAAAAACAAACTTCTTGCATATAGTGCTCTAGAAAAAGAAAAGAATGTTACATTTGGAAATGACACTCCTGCTTTCATTAAAGGAAAAGGATCTATATTTCTAAAAGAAAAGGTGAAAGCTAATAATTTCATGTATGTGGAGGGATTAAAGCATAACCTGTTAAGTGTAATTCAAATGTGTGATAAAGGAACTAAAGTTTTCTTTAGTTAAAAAGAATGTGTGGTATGTGATCTTGATACAGGTAAAACAATTATAAAAGGAAACAGAACTCCAAGCAACTTGTATGTATTAAAGAATTGCAAAGAACAATGTTACATGAGTAAATCTTCAAAAAACTGGCTATGGCATAGAAGTTTGGGGCATCTGAGCTTCTCTCAAATCAACAAATCAAGCAGACTCAAAGTTGTTAATGATCTTCCCAATATTACACCACCTGAAAGTATCATATGCAAATCTTGCCAATTCAGTAAGAAAACCAGAGTGAAATTTAATGCCAAGGAAGGTTCATCAATTAAGCCTCTTGAACTCATTCATATTGACATATGTGGACTTGTAAAGAAAAAGTCACCACGTGGTGAAAAATACTATATCTTATTTATTGATGATTTCTCTATAATGTGTTGTATTCGGTTGATTAAACACAAATATGAAGCATTTGAGAAATTTCAGACCTTCAAAGAACTGGTTAAAAATGAATTAGATCTAAAAATCAAGTGTCCTAGATCTAATCGAGGAGGATAATATACATCAGATGAATTCCTTGAATTTTATGAAAAACATGGCATAAAAAGACAATTTTTTGTAGCTGGCACTCCACAACAAAATGGCGTAGCAGAAAGAATGAATACAACAGTTCAAAAAATGGCTAGAGCTATGCTTAATGATTCCAGAACACTTGACACATTTTGGGGAGAAGCAGCACATACAGCGGTATATATTCTTAACAAGGCACATGTTCATGTAAATAGTGATAAAACTCCATATGAACTATTGTATGGTAATCCTCCCACTGTGAAGCACTTTAGAGTCTTTGGGAGAAAATTATTTATCAAAAACAATGATGAAAAACTTGGCAAGTTTGAACCTAGAGCAGATGAAGGAATATTTCTTTCTTACTCCTCAAGTAAGGCATATAAATGTTACAATAAAAGACTTCGGAAGATTGTTGAATGCATTGATGTTATTATTGATGAGTCTCCTGCAGCTACAAGAGAAGAAAAACAAACAACAGATGAAGATGATGATGACATATATCCATCTACATCAAATAGGAATGATATAGATAGTGAACCCAATGAAGAACCTGAAGATGATTTATCTGAAAAATCTCCATCCAGATATGTTCAAAAGAATCATCCAGAATCTAAAATTTTGGGAGAAAAAGGATTAGGTGTACAAACAAGAAGGACTCTTGTGGGATCTTCTAGCTCTCTGGCATTTCTATCCACTATTGAACCACAAAATGTCAATCAAGCCAGAAAAGATGAATGTTGGATTCAAGCCATGAATGAAGAACTTGATCAAATTGAAAAGAATCACACTTGGGAATTAATACCGAGACCTCATGACAAAAATGTCATAGGAACTAAATGAATATTCAAAAATAAGTTAAATGAGAATGGGGATGTTATAAGAAATAAAGCTAGACTTGTTTGCAAGGGGTATGCTCAACAAGAAGGTATAGACTTTGAAGAAACTTTTTCCCCTGTAGCTAGACTTGAAGCCATAAGAATGTGTCTTGCTTTTTCAAGCTTTCAACAAATCAAAGATTATCAAATGGATGTTAAGTCTGCTTTTCTCAATGGTGATCTTGAAGAAGAAGTTTATATAGAACAACCAGAAGGTTTCATTTTGGGAAATGATGAAAAAATTGTTTGTAGACTTAAAAAGGCTCTATATGGTCTCAAACAAGCTCCAAGGGCATGGTACTATCGTCTTGACAAATATCTTCATCAACGAGGATTTTCAAAGGGGCCAGCTGATAGAAATTATACACAAAAACTGACAATGATAAACTATTGATTGTGTTTGTATATGTTGATGATATCATTTTTGGAAGTAATGAAGAGTCTATGAGTTAGAAATTTGCTTCTGATATGCAGCAAGAATTTGAAATGTCTTTACTTGGGGAACTAACATTCTTTCTTGGCTTACAAGTGCAGCAAGCAAAAGATGGAATATTCTTATCACAAGAAAAATATCTTAAGAAAATCTTGACGAAGTATGGCATGGAAGATTGCAAACCTGTAAGCACACCAATGATAACCGGATGTAATCTCAGTTCTAATGATGATTCCCCCATGGTGAATCAACCAGAATACAGGTCTATGATGGGAAGCCTAATTTATCTCACTGGGACAAGACCAGACATTATGCATGCAGTTGGGATTGTTGGATGATTCCAAGCTAATACAAAAGAGTCTCATCTTCAGGCTGTGAAAATAATATTCAAATATCTACAAGGAACTCAATAATTTGGACTATGGTATCTAAAGAATGCTGATCTTACTCTTCATGCTTACACTGATGCAGATTGGGCTGGAAATGTTGATGATAGAAAAAGCACTAGTGGTGGTGCATTCTATATGGGGCCCCGGTTAGTATCTTGGTTCAGCAAGAAGCAAAGCTCTATTTCCTTATCTACAGCAGAAGTAGAATATGTGGCTGCCGCATCATGTTGCACTCAACTTCTTTGGATGATGCAAACCTTACAAGACATTAAAATCAAAATTTCACCTCCTATCTCCATTACGTGTGATAATACAAGCGCCATCATTATTTCAAAGAATCCTGTTATGCATTCCAAGACCAAGCACATTCCCATCAAGTATCACTTCTTATGAGAACAAGTGATTGAACATAAGGTGAAGTTGGAGTATGTTCCCTCCAAAGAACAAGTTGCTGATATATTTACCAAACCTTTACCCAGGGAATCATTCGAATATCTCAGACAAAATATGGGAGTAGTCTCTGCCATGCAAAATATCAGATCTACTTAAATACAAAAGATTAAATTTTTTTTTAGGTTTTGTTGGGTATCTCTAGATGCACAGGCTAAGGGGGAGCAATGGTCATTGGAATTAATCTGATCTCATCTTTGATCTTGTTTGTATAAGTCATTTTTGTTATTTTATGTTTGAATATGCAGCATGATCTCAGGGGGAGCATGGTATTGTCGGTACAAATGATATTGATGAACCATTTGCCATTGATGTCACAGGGGGAGGAAAAACAAAGAGGGGTTTCTATAAGACAAAAAATGGAAGAGTATTGCCATCAATGCCAAAGGGGGATATTGTTGGAAATATTGTCATTGATGGCAAAGGAATTGGAAAAGAAGGAGCATCTGAAACAGTAACTAGGCAGTAGCAGAAAAGAACAGAGGAAGAGTGCATTAACAGAGAGTAGTATCAGTCAAGGAGTAGGGACAAGCAGTGAATTGAAGCAGAGTTGTCCAGAGACAGTGTAGGAAGAAAAAGGCCATCGAACAGAAAAAGGTTCTAAATTCTTTGTGAATTATATGTATATTCTTGATAGAATTCAGTAGGAATGATAGTTGAGTCCCTGTGGAAAACTACGAATCATTGTGAAAGCATGGTCTGTAAACACCATAAGCTCTGTGGAAGGAGTAGATTTGTGAACCTGTATAAGGTAATTCTGAGGAGTATTGATTGGACAAATCGTTATCGATTACACAAATTATTGTTCATTGATACGAGTATCTCTCTCTGTGTAATGCATTTCCGAACATTTTATTGCTAAGGTCATGATATAGTGAGAAATGGGAATGTATAACCTGATGAAGCAGTGCATTATAGTATGTGGAGGAGTATTACTATGAAACTCCCTACTGCATGATTGGACTGAACTCTATTGAAATAAGCCTGAGTTTTTAACCTGATTTAAGGGACCAAAAGGAATAGTGTAACCCAACTTAACCATCGGTTGGTCACTGTTCCAAAACCACGAGCGGGTTTACAAAGCTGAATTTTCCATATCGCACCGCCTTTCAGAGATAAGTGGTTTTTTTGAGTTGGGGAGCGATTCCATAGAATGGGCGGCACACGTTCCTGTACGACTCCACAAAACCGCCTGTCACTGCGCGCCATCGCGCGTTATTGTTCGACCCATGATGCCCAGCGAAATTTTTGAGCGCCATTGATCCGGGAAGGAGTCATCGGACAGTGATCGCTTGATGAAGATGTGCGAGGATTAACCAAAGTACGGAGAAGGAATTTGATTGGGTCGCTGATCATATATGTGGGATCAGTTTAAATTATATTAATTGGGCCTTTTCAAATTAATATTTGCGGGTTTAACAAAGGTTTTTTAAATTAAATATAAATTATGATTGGGCCATCATTCTGTATGTTATTCCAAATTTGGTGGAATGAATAAACCTGGGGTCGATATATATATGCCTTGGGGAGTTCATAACAAAAGGAGGAATTGGATTAATATCTCAATCTCAGATTGAGATATTAAAAAGCCTTAGATTAATTATCTAATTTCCAAAACCAAGGAAATTAAACAATGAGAAATTTTTTGGGGGCTTGGGTAGACCCCGCTGGATTATCGAATTGATCTCGTCCAGGAATACCATCAGTGGTTGGGTGGTTTTTCTCCCGAATTGGGTTTCCACCTTAAAAACAAGTGTTCATGTGTATTTCTTGTGTGTGATGGTTAATTCTGTTATTACTGCTCATGCTTATTTCTTACCAAACATCTGATGAATTAATGATGCAATAATTTAAGTAAAGAATTAAATGCATAAAAGGTAAAATGTTTTCCAGTCAGCTCTAAATACTGATTCACCCCCCCCCCTCTTAGTATTTCTCCCAACATGTGTCTCCCTCATACTCATGCTTCTCATAAAAACCTGATCTATATCGGCAAATGAAGACATGATCAACAAAAAAATGAAGAAAATTCTGAAGTTTATAAGTGATGCAAGAAGGTACCAACAACTTTCCCAGTAGTGAAGATGTAGTTTTACAAGCTGTTGCTTGAGAAAAGTACAAGGAAAAATGTTTTGTGTTACATGAGTAGTTATGTATGTCATGATAGCTACTGATAAATAGAAAATGGATGAGTATATCAACTGATCATAAATGAAATAAAACACTTTCCCAAGGCCATATAAAATATTATTGTCTCCATCATACGAATTGGCCCAATTTTGTCCATGGAGCCCAATGAAAAACTTGCCCCTTTGTGGAGAAATGCACTGAATATGAATGGTAAGAAAATCAAAATTTTGTGTTAGATAATCCATGGATGTAAAAACAACATTCTTACCATATGTTGAGAGAAAAATGATGCATGTGTATATGAATTATCTCTACATAGTAGTATGGCACATCCCCAGGAAGATATTTGAACCATATGTTGCATAAAGATCACCCTCCTCATACCTGGAAATCCCAGTCAAGAATATCATAGCAAGTGAGGTCATACCAATGTAATAGATGTCTCCATTCACTAATCCATCAATCTCACCTCCTCTTTTTCCTCCAAGTGCATTAAATGTGAAGTGATCCTGGGGAAACTCCATCAATAACCCCAAGTTCTCAAGTGACAGCATTGTTGGCCTCTGCAAATCATCTTTCGCCAACTCATAGCTCCATTATTTTACATGATCCTTGTCAAAGATATCTCCCATGATGCTAAAATACCTAAGAAGCTCCTCCCAAGTTGGAAGTACCACTCTATCATAAAAAACCAAAGAGATAATGCCATCTCCTCCTCCTGCAACATCATGCGAAGTGTGAGAGAAAATATGCTCTTGCTCTCCCAAGAACAAGCAAAGCAAGAAAAAAATTTGCTGCCTCCCCATGCTTCCATCATAAAACTCATGTGATGAAGACACAATGAATGATATGAGTATGACATAAACACCATGCATCCATACTCTATGCTACTCAATGATGCAAGTATCCATCCTCCTACTCTTAGGAAGAGTGTTTGCCAAGTGATGGACAAACTCTTTCAAGAGTAACCAGCGCAGCCAAGCCTCCTGCTTCCTGGTATCATAAATTTGCAAGTAGCCTCCTAGCTCCTTGATCATCAACCACATCCACTCAACCCCTTTTGGATGCTTCCTTCTTTTCTTCATCTTTGTACTCCTCCCATGAGGGCTACCATCCTCCCAAATCATATTCTTGTCTTTGCACTTCATGGGATTTTGAAATGCAATCTTCTCAAGGATCAGTGGGACCCTATCAAGACCCAAATAGGTGGTAGGAAAAAACCTCCAATCATGATTTGTATGGCTCAAGGAATGTCCAACACAAGCATGAGAGATGTTATCCATCCTAATATTTCCTCCATCTCCTATATGTTCTTATGAGAAAGGAAGAAAATCATTGCACTCCATGGTGTGTTGAAGTGCACCTCTAATGAGATCTCTTCTTGAGACCTCCCTCTCATCAATAGTCTTCCAAAACCAATGAGGTCTTGGATCTGAAAGTAGAAGTTCCTCTTTGAGCTAAGAGGAGCTCAATGATAAAGTGTCATCTTTAAGGGAGAAAGGGTTTCTTACTTAAAGATGTCTACTATCAATCTTCAAGGCTTCAAACCCCAACCTCCAATGTGATATACAATCCAACAATGGTTCATGAGAATGATGGTTTGCTCCCTTGAATATTTCCATGTTGCACAACACAGTGCAACCCAGATACTCTATGGTAGCAGTGTGATTTGACCCTTGGTCATTCAAAAGTAAATCTCCACAATTTTCAAAAGAATTTGCTGCAACAATAGCTTGTGGAAATATTTTCATGCCTTGATGTGCATTTGGAACTTATTGTAGGGCTACGAGAGTTCCCTCATCCAAAGTGTTGGCTGCTTGAACTTTTGATGCATGTAGCTGCTCCTCCATAAGTGTGACAATGTTATCGCAAGGTTCCTCAAGTGGTGGTGTGGTCTCCCCTTCCTTTGTTCTTTCACCATCAAAGGTTTTGACCAACCCTTGGATGAACTTTGAAAAAGTTCTCTCCCCCTTATGGCTCAAGTGGCTGCTCCACCAATCATATGCTTCACCGTCCAAGTGGAGCACTAAGATCTCAACAACTTCTTTCTCTATTATAGGATTTAGAAAGAAAAATGCCACAAACTCTTTCACCCAAGTTCTTGCAGTAAATGATCCATCATAAGTAGACAACATAAATCTATTGCCTTTGATTCCCTTTCTGCTACATGGTCTCTTCTCTTCCTTCATCTGGATGAAACATGTAAAATCTATAGTCTCCTTGAAGGCTCTAGTTGGAGATCTATAATCAACAAGGTAATCACTCAGGATCTAATGATCCAAGTATCTTCCATGCTCAATGTCTTCTTCTTGATGAGAATAGGAAGTGCATGGTACTTCCTCTTCTTTTTCTTCAATTTTCTTGACCTCCTTGGAGAGGTTTCCTCTGGATCTAAAAATAGATGAGAAGAAACTCATCTTCTTCAAAATTGTGATCTTCTTGGGCTTAGACTCATTGGCTGAGCCAAGAAAGTTTCTCGGATACCACTGTAATGTTCCTTTTTAGGAATAGTTAGCAATCCATGGCTGGAAAACACATTTTCCAGAAATGGAGGTAGCAGGATTTGATACCAAGACCTGGATCCCTTAGACCAATGTGTCTAAGACCAAAATATAAGATTTTGGGCCAAAGAAATCCTTCTAGAGTGGTTAAACAGATCTCCCACTACTATTTGTCCTCATAAAGTGCCCGGTGAAGGGACTGCAATAATACATGAGCATACCATGAAAATACAACGTTCTTTTATGAGTTGTGAGATAAGAAGATGTAGCTAGCCAATAAATGATTTTATATCAATATAAAGAGTAAAATTTCTTGAGGAAACAACCTCTCAAGAAAGGCAATGCAAGCCTCAAAAATACATGTACATGGAAATGAAAGAACACTGCTATTTTTGCATAAACCCTGGCTATGAGGATGCAATTTATAAAAGTGACTGCTCCATATTTTATGATTGCTGAAATATATTTTAAGATATGGCTAAAATACAATAGGGGAGCAAATCTCTAACCCTTAGCAACAAAAATACACCAATCCTCCAAGGGATTGGCTGAAATACACAAAATGGAAAAAATGTCGGAGTTGCTAGGCGGCAATGGCAACTAAAATATGGAACTGAATAGAGAAGGATGAAGATGATGAAAAAAATGAAGTAGACTTCTCCAATGGATCTCCAAGGTGGAAGGATGATCCTTACATTGGAGATCTCACCCTCCAATCAATCTGCAAACCCTCACTACAGATAATCCATGAAAATAACACAGTCACTAAGAGGGACTGTGCAGTGAGTGAAGTAGAACACTATGGCCAAGTGCCAAGATCTAAAAATCAGCTCTCAATCTTCCAATATGATTTCCCAAAGAAGAAAATACTCTCTCTCTGAAAAACAAGAGATGGAAGAGGTGTTGTGGAGTCTCCACTGTAGCACCCTATAACATAGAGTTATGTTGTTGTAGCAATAAGACTGTCCTGGAGGAGGATTCTTTGGCCTTGAGAAAAGAGATGTGGAAAATGAAGAATCAACCTTCAAGAGGCCTCTCAAGAAGGTGAGGAAATCCTAGACAGGAATTCCCTGGAAATTCTTGCTAAACAAAAAATAATGCACAATGCCTGAATAGACATGAAATGAATAATCATAAGCATAAGCATGAATCACAATGACTCTCCTCCTCTCCATATATAGCAAGTGAAGGCTATTTCTCCATGGGCCCCATCCATTAGGGTTTCCTTGATAAAGGAATATTCCCTCCTCTATCTCTGCATTTTCCCATGTAGTGCTTTCCACCTCATACCTTGTGGTGGTTGACTTGCTCAAACCTCTTTGCAAATGTCTCCTTTCACACATGAGGGTGTGAAATCTGGTTCCGTGGCTGATCCCTTTTCATAGTAGAGGGATTTTATCTATTTTTTTATTTTCTTTGGGCCTCCTAGCCCAATTATTCATCTCCTAAGTGAAAATAGACAAAATTAATGTTCCAATTTATTGAAGGAAGAATTTGGAACATTACACTAAGAGAGACTCATCAATTACAACATCAATACATTCGACTATCTTCCGAATTCTTTTATTGTAACATTTATATGCTTTACTTCTTGAAAAGTAACCAAGAAATATTCCTTCATCTACTCTAGGTTCAAACTTACCAATTTTTTCATCATTGTTCTTGATAAAAAAATTTCTTCCAAAAACTCTAAAATGCTTCACAGTGGGAATATTTCCATACTAGAGTTCATAAGGAGTTTTATCACTGTTTACATGAACATGAGCTTTGTTAAGAATATTTACAACAGTATGTGATGCTTCTCCCCAAAAGGTATTGGATGTTCCAGATTCATCAAGCATAACACAAGCCATTTGTTGAAATGTTCTATTCATCCTTTCTGCCACACCATTTTCTTGTGGGGTTCCTGCTACAAAAAGCCTATCTCTTTATGCCATGATGTTCACAAAAATCAAAGAACTCTTCTGATATATATTCTCCTCCTCGGTCAGATATAAGAAATTTATTTTTTAGATATAATTCATTTTCAACCAAGGCTTTGAATATCTTAAATTTTTCAAATTCTTCATCTTTATGTTTCAGTTAACCGATCCAACACATTCTAGAGAAGTCATCAATAAATAAGATATAGTATTGTTTTCGACGGGGTGAATTTTTCCTTATAGGACTACATAGATCAGTATGTCATTAGGGGAATTTTGAGGTCTAACATGGGCCTCCTAAGGAAATTATAAAATAATAGTGGAAATAATAAAATAAGATTTGATTACATCATAAAATTTTAGAGGGAAAAAGGAAAAAGTATTTTTTCAACTCGTATTTTCAACTTATCTCCCTATAGGTTTACTCAAATTTTGAGTGGAAACACTTGTTTGATGAAAATTTTTATTTCTCATTCAAGGAGTACCAATTTTTCATACTTTCAATGGACCTTGCTACAAGAAAACTAAAAAATACATTAAAATAGTGATTGCAAACACGTTTTTTCATGTATTTCTCATTTTTCATGTAGCAGGGTCCAACAAAAGTATGCAGCAGGGGTACTCCTTGGATGAAGAATTGAATTTTACATCCAACGAGTACTCCCACTTGAAATTTGAGTATAAAATTAGGCAAATAAGTTGACAATACGAGTTGAAAAAGTAGTTTATTATTTTATTATTTTTTATTATTTTTACTTCTTTACTCCAAAAATGGTGAATCATGCCCCATGGTTGACATCATCATCTTGAATACTATTGGTTCTTATAAAGTTTATTTTTGTTGTAGATTTTTCTTAGGAGGCCCATTTTAGACCTCAAAATTCCCCTAATGATAAGTTCAAGAGGCTTACTTACTGATCCTTCTTTTGCATTGAATTGCACCATGGTTTTCTTACCGAATTGGCATGACTTGCATATGGTACTTTCAGGTAGAGTGATGCTCGGAAGATCACGAACAACTTTGATTCTGATATATTTTCCTATTTGAGAGAAGCTCTAATGTCCCAATCTTCTGTGCCATAACCATTTTTTCTAAATATTTACCCAAGTAACATTGTTCTTTGCAACCTTTTGATACACATATATTTCTTGGTGTTCTAGTTCCTTTTATTACTATTTTTCCTGTGTCAAGTTCACAAACTACACATTCTTTTGAACTAAAGACAACTTCATTTCCTTGATCACACATTTGACTCACACTCAACAGGTTATGTTTTAATGCATATACATACATAACATTGTTAGCTTTTACCTTTTCGTTTGGAAAAACAGAAGCTTTTCGTTTAATGACAATAGGAGAATCATTTCCAAAGGTAACATTCTTTTCTTTTTCTAGAGAATTGTATGAAAGGAGTTTATTTTTATCACCTGTCATGTGTTTTGAGCATCCACTATCAATGTACCATTGATTTCCTTCTCCTTCAACAAATAAATCTATGCCAGAACTTTCATCTTGTGAGTCCTTCTTTCTCCATACCTTGGAGTTTGTGGGTATATGTTCTTTTGGCTGAAATTTTCTCCTACATTCAAATTCTTCATGTTCAAAGTTATTGCAATAATAGCATTCAATTTCACTTTGAAGAGGAGAAAAATTGTTGTAAGTATTCTTATATATTCCAGTCTCATTTCTTTGCTTTCTTGCTTCTCTGGTCATGATGGTTTTGTATGCAACACATTGAACAACTTTATGACCAAAATTATGACATGAGAAACATTGTCCATTAAAGAAGAAATTTATGCGACCATGAAACCTTCTATTTGTGTTTACCTGCTAATTGGTATTTCTCTGATTGATATTTCTGCTATTTTTCTTTGTATTAAAATGTTCATGCCTTACATGTGAAGTTTCTTTGTTGTCTCGCTGAGTGACAGAATGTTGTAGGCTAGCTTTAGCTGCATTTAGATAGATTGGTGCTGAAGACTAAGAGGATTCTCCGATATATCCAAGACCTATCTTTATAAGAGGAGAGCATTTATCTAAGGTTTTAGATCCTTTATCAAATAAAATATTCAAAGTTTTCATTTTCTCAATTTCCTTTCTTAGACTTAATATTTCACATTCTAATTTCTCATTGTGTTTCTCCTTTTCTACAGGATGATTCTTTAAATCATCTATGGAAATTTTGTTTTCTTCCAAATATATTTTGAGATGATTTATTTCTTCAAGAAAATCATTTTCTCCTAAAGCATCCACAAAAGTATCTTTAGCCTCACTAGAGTCTTTTTCAAATCCATGAGTAGTCTAATATCTTGATCAGATTCTCCTTCTTCACTATTTGATAGACATTCACTCTCTTCATGAGTAGAATAGATTTTTCTATTGATAACCCATTTCTTATTTCCTTTTTCCAATTCCATTCCTTTTTCATGACTATATTTATGGGGACATTTAGTATCATAATGACCAACTCTTGCACAAGAAAAAAATTGAAGAGGAAGCATAACTCTGAACCTTCCAGGGCCCAGTTGTAGATTATTTACAAATTTTATCTCATTTTCTTCTGAAACATATCCCAATCCCTCATGTTCTTCTACCTCCTTTCCTTTTCAACAGCTCTGAAGACAAATTCTTTGACTTTAGATGGAACTCCTTTTCTCATTTCACAAGCAGTCATAATCCCATGAATTTGAACAATAGTAAGGGTTTGTAGATTGACGCAACAATGCTGAAAGTTAGCCCTGAGGAGGGTCGTCCAAACATCGTTGTGGCTCTGTATTCACTTCCCCTTCCCCCACATGGTCTATTTCTTTGATCAGAATCTTATTTATCAAATTCGAGGAATTTGATAAATAAATATCATTTGAAAACCATTACAATTTTAAATATATCTTTAGCTCTGTCAACCTTATAACCAATGGCTATAGCTTTCCATACTTTATTTTATATCTCCCGGCTCATATAAATGGATTAATTTAAATAAACGATTGTTAATTAAACAAACGCTGCCATACCTTAATTAAATGGTTCTAATTGATATAATTTATAACTGTGCCCCAGTACTGACGTGGAACATATGACTGATTCGTACCTTTGTTAATATTGCTTCCTTATCCGACGACTGTTATCGTGTTGCCTAATCCAACGTATATCGCTCGATCAACATGCACAAATGATAATGCGCGATGGTGTGTACGGGAAGGTGGTTTTCCAATTTCACTCGGGGACATGCGTCAAGCACTCTATGGAATCGCTCCTCGGCCTAGAAATACCGCCTTCCTTATAAGAGTGGTGCGATGAATACCTCTTCCAGCCTTTACTGTTCACCAAACCCGCTCACAGTGTTTAACCAGGGTTCCTTATTGGGTTTGCATTATTCTTTGTTTGTTAACCCACGTCTAACCTTGGGTCAATCCTTGGTAGGTTTCAATCAACGATAATGAGATTATATTGCAACAGCTTTTCTATATAGACCATGCCTACGGTGGTGATAAATTCACAGGTTTTGTTCGAATCAATTAAGGAGAACACCAGATAGAATTATGTGGAATTCATACAGGGGTTCAATTATACATGGATAGATTTCATCACTTCGCAATTAAACAACCTCTTCACAATTAAGGATTCAACACGATTCTAGGGTAAATGCATACAAAAACTATTTAATTGCAAGTAATTGTAGCACACAGAGTTTATTGTAGAATCTCCTCTCTTCTTCTTGTCCTCCTCATACATCCGAGGGTTAAAATTATATACATAAACCTATGAATCTTCGGCTCCTCTGAGAGGACCGTTTCAGGAAATCAACAGTCTAATTAAAACAATTCAACTAACTGGAATATGACAGCTAGACTAACTGAGCTATTCAACTTCTATGACTCTAACTGATCTAATAATACAATCAGCTAAGGTATTGAAACCTAGCCGTGATAATTCGATTGTTTTCAAACCCTCCTAGCCACAACATGTGGACAAAACTCCTACATTGCTGGCTAGTGTCTAATGCCCCTGCATCAGACTCCCGAGGGAAATTTTCTTCATGGGCTCCTTTCCATGAGCTCTTCCACTGATCTTCCTATCTTCTGTAACATTTCTTCAGTCATCCAAGTGGCATCTTCATCCGGTTTATCCTTCCATTTAATCAAGTACCGAAATTACTATTGTCCTCTTGTCCTTCTGAACACTCTTTTGTCCAATATCTTCTCTGGTTGCAATGGATGTGCAAATTCCTCACCATCTGCACTTCTCAGTTTTTCCTTCCCCAGATTTCTCAATTCTAATATTCTTTTGGGGTGCATTCCATAAACTATATGAAATGGACTCTGCCATGTGCTTCTGTTTGGTGAATCATTGTATGCATATTCTTCCCGAGGCAAAATATGATCCCACTGCTTGGGATGCTCTCCTGCAAGACATCTCAAAAAATTTCCCAGACTCCTATTCACTACCTCAGTTTGTCCATCAGTCTGAGTATGATAAGCTAAGCTGAAACTTAGCTTGGTACCAAGTTTCTTCCACAGTGTCCTCCAAAAGTGACCCAAAAATCAGGTATCTCTATCTGAAACAGTACTCTTGGGAAACCCATGCAATCTAACAACTTCCTTGAAGAACAAGTTAGCAACATGGGTGGCATCACTAGTTTTGTAACATGGAATAAAATGTGTCATTTTGGAGAATTTTTCCACCACAAAAAATACTGCATCATTCCCTCTCTGAGTCTTGGGAAATCCTAGAACAAAATCTATCTCACCATGTCCTAAGGCCTGCCTGGAATAGGTAAGGGAGTGTATAATCCTGCATTCTAGCTCCTTCCTTTGGCATATTGACAAATCTTGCAATTCTTCACAAAATTGTCCACTTCTGCTCTCATCCTGGGCCAGAAATAAAAATGACTCAGCTGCTCATAAGTCTTATCAGTACCAAAGTGTTCAGCAAGTCCACCAATATGCTTCTCTTTGATCAAATTTTCCCTCATGGAACACTTTGATACACACAGTTGGTTTCTTCTGAATAGTAAGTCCTCCTGCAAGAAGTAATCCAACCACTGGCTTCTATCTATTAAAATAGGGTTACTGCATGCCTCAAATTCTTCTTTAAAATCTGGATCTATTTTATACAATTCTTTCAGAAAATCAAACCCTACAACTTCAAAATTAGTTTCTTGAACAAGCATGTGCCTCCTACTCAAAGAATCAACTACTTTATTGGCTTGGCCACTTATATGTTTCAGAAAAAAATTAAAAATTTGGAGATACTAGACCCATTTAGCATGCTTATGTTTCAACTTGGGCTGTTGTACAATCTACTGCAAAGCATGATTATCAAAATATAATACAAATTCCCTGGACATCAAGTAATGTCTCCACTTCTTCAGTGCCTGAACAATTGCATAGAATTCCTTCTCATAAGAGGAATACTTTCTTCTGCTGTCATTCAGCTTCTCACTGAAATATACGACAGCCTATCATCCTGACTCAACACAGCTCCAATGGCCTCTCCACTGGCATCACATTTTACTTGAAATGGTTTAGTAAAATTAGGCAGAATCAAAATAGGCTTCTCTGTTATCTTTTTCTTCAAAATTTTGAAGTTTCTTTCTGCTTCAGCAGTCCAATTAAATGGTTGTTTGTCCTTCTTTATTGTCTCAGTTATGGGTGCATTGATCTTACTGAAGTTTCTTATAAACTTTCTGTAAAAACTAGCAAGTCCATGGAAACTTCTGACCCTAAAAACATTCCTGGGTGAAGGCCACTCCAAAATTGCCTTAACCTTTTCTGGGTCCATATTCAATCCTTCTGCAGAAAAAAAAAACCCCAAATACACCAACTCGTCCTTCATGAATGAGCATTTCTTCAAATTTATCAGTAGTTTCTCTTGGTGCAGCTTCTTCAAAACATGATTAAGATGCCTTAAATGTTCTTCTTTAGTTCTACTGAAAACTAATATATCATCCATATATACTATCACAAATTTACCAATGAATTCTTTCAATACTTCATTCATAAGTCTCATAAAAGTGCTAGGTGCATTTGACAACCCAAAAGGCATTACCATCCATTCATATAACCCTTCATTTTTTTTAAAGGCACTTTTCCACTCATCACCCTCTCTTATTCTAATCTGATGATATCCACTCTTTAAATCTATCTTTGAGAAATATTTAGCACCACTCAAATAATCCATTAAATCCTCAATTCTGGGCAAAGGGAATCTGTACCTGATTGTGATCTTATTAATTTCTATGGAATCAGTACACATCCTCCATCCCCCATCTTTCTTTGGGCTCAAAACTGCTGGTACTGCACATGGACTCAGAATTTCTCTGATTAGTCCTTTGTCCACCAACTCCTGTACTTGTCTCCTGATTTCCCCATTTTCCTTGGGATTCATTTTGTAGGCTGCCTTATTTGGCAAATTTGAACCAGGGATAAAATCTATCTAATGGTTGATCTTCCTCACAGGTGGCAGCTCATCAGGTAAATCATCCGCAACAATGTCACAGTAATCATCTAACATCTCTTGTATCTCTACTAGTAAATCAGAAATCTTTGTGGAAGTAAGAACTACTTTAGGCTTGCAAACTAAAGCAAAGCTTACCTCTTCGTCTTCTATCTGCTGCAGATATTCCTTCCCGCTCAGCAACAAGGTCTTTGGATCAATCACTCTGCTGGATGGCTCTCCTTCTTCCATGGGTATCAATGTATGATGTACCCCATCCTTGAAGAACTTGTAAGTTTTCTTCTTGCCATCATGCATTGTTGCTCTATCAAACTTCCAAGGTCTAACTAGTAGTATATGACACGCATCCATGTGCATTACATCACACAAAACCTTATCTTTGTATTTTCCCATTTGCAGCTCTATCTCACACTGCTCTTTTACAACCAGCTGGTGCCCTTTATGTAGCCACGACACCCTGTAGGGAGTTGGATGCTCCCTTTTCTTCAGCTTCAACTTTTCTATTAACTCAGTGGAAACTAGATTTTCTATGCTGCCACTATCAATGACTAGCTGGCAGCATTTCCCTTGGACTTTGCATATGCTCCTAGACAAAGTCTTTCTTTGTGCAGGCTCAGTGACCTCTTTGGCTTGCTTCAACAGGACCTTATTCACCACCAAGGATTCTCCCCTCTCTGGAAGAATTTCTTCTTCAATATCTGACTCTTCTCCAGTCTAGGCAACAACAACATTCCTTGGACCAGCACCCACATTCTCTAGACATCCATAGTGCTTATGTCCCACTTGCTGATATCTATAACACCTCAATTCTCTACCTCTGCCTCTATCTCTACCTCCTCTTCCATTTCCTCTACAAGAACCCCTTATGCCCCTTGCATCATCCTCTACAGATGCATTATGAGGTGAGATACTATTAGCTCCATCCCTGGGTGTAGCAGCCTTTCCTCTACCACCCTGACCCCCCTTTCCTCGGAAAGTACCTCTCTTCTTGGTAGACTGTTTCCTCAGGACTTTCTCCTCTACTTTCAAGGCCATTTAATAGGCCTCTTCCACTATATTAGGAGACAGAAGACCAATCTCATCTTGGATCTCCAGCTTGAGACCATTCACATATCTGGCAGTCTTCTCTAGTGTGTCTTGGAATTTCCCAACCCTTATGCTTACTCTGTAAAATTCCTCTGTGTATTCTTTTACTATCAGCAACCTCTGTGTCAAGTTCTACATTTGCTTATACAATGTTAGCTGGTAATCACTAGGCAAGAATTTACCTTTTAATTTAGCCATCATTCTCGTCCAGCTCTTGATAGGTTGCTTGCCAACTCTCTTCCTTTCTGCTTGCACTCCATCCCACCAAAGTGCAGCATGTCCTTTCAGCTTTGTCACTGCAAACTTGACCTTCTTATCTTCACTTATTTCTTCATAATAAAAGCACTTTTTCATTTCATTAATCTAGTCCACTAGCTCCTCTGGATTCAGTCCCCCTGCATAGCTTGACACTTCAATTCTGGGCTTAACTGCAGACCCCAGAATAGTTCTAAGGAGCCTCATGTCAGGAGGAATTTCAACATTTTCTTTTTCTTCTTCCGTCTCAGGTTCGCTGATGTCTTCAGGATCTCTGGGCTATCTTCACTCCATGGCATCCATTCTAGCCTCGAACCTCTGCAACATCCCCAACACCTCTGCGTTGGCAACAGGTCTTCTTTTGCCAGCACCTCTACCAACTCGGATCGCCATGTCGGCAAAAAAAATTGAGAAAACTGCTCTGATACCACAAATGACGCAAAAAAACTTAAATTCATCCTTGAGGAGGGTCGGTCAACCGTCTTCGTGGCTCTATATTCACTTCCCTTTCCCCCACATGGTCTGTTTCTTTGATCAGAATCTTATTTATCAAATTCGGGGAATTTGATAAATAAATATCATTTGAAAACCATCGCAATTTTAAATATATCTTTCGCTCTGTCGACCTTATAACCAAGGGTTATAGCTTTCCATACTTTATTTTATATCTCCCGGCTCATATAAGTGGATTACTTTAAATAAACGATTGTTAATTAAACAAATGCTGCCATACCTTAATTAAAAGCTTCCAATCGATATAATTTATAATTGTGCCCCAACACTGACGTGGAACATACAAATGATTCGTACCTTCGTTAATCTTGCTTCCTTATCTAATGGTTGTTATCACATTGCCCGATCCAACATATATCACTCGATCAACATGCGCAAACAATAACACGCGATGGCGCCTACGGGAAGGTGGTTTTCCAATTTCACTCAAGGATACGCGTCAGGCACTTTATGGAATAGCTCCTCAACCCAGAAATACCGCCTTCCATATAAGAGTGGTGTGATGAATACCGCTTCCAACCTTTACTGTTCACCCAACCCGCTCGTAGTGTTTAACAAGGGTTCCTCGTCGGGTTTGCGTTATTCTTTGTTTGTTAACCCACGTCTAACCTCGGGTCAATCCTTGGCAGGTTTCAATCAACGATAATGAGATTCAATTGCAACGGATTTTCTATACAAACCATGCCTACGGTGGTGATAACTTCACAGGTTTTGTTCGAATCAATTAAGGAAAACACCAAACAAAATTATGTGGAATTCATACAGGGGTTCAATTATACATGCATACAATTCATCACTTTGCAATTAAACAACCTCTTGACAATTAAGGATTCAACACGATTCTAGGGTAAATGCATATAGAAACTATTTCATTGCAAGTAATTGTAGCAAACAGAGTTTATTTCAGAATCTCCTATATTCTTCTTGTCCTCCTCATACATCTGAGGGTTACAATTATATATATAAACCTATGACTCTTTGGCTCCTCTGAGAGGACCGTTTTAGGAAATCAACAGTCTAATTAAAAAAATTCAACTAACTGGAATATGACAGCTAGACTAACTGAGCTATTTATCTTCTACGACTCTAACTGATCTAATAATACAATCGGCTAAGGTATTGACACCTAGCTGTGATAATTCGACTATTTTCAAACCCTCCTAGCCACAACATGTGGAAAAAACTCGTACATTGCTGGCTAGTGTCTAATGCCCCTGCATCATAGATCCTTGTTTTCTTCAATAGTAGACACTTTCGATTCGAATTTGGGAGTTAGATATCTTAAAACCTTTTCTACCAGAGTAGTGTCAATTATGGTTTCGCCTATATTTCTCATACGATTTACAATATCATCTAGATGTAATAATAAATAGTCAATTCTTTCCTCATTATGCATTTTGAGATTTTCATATTGAATTCTGAGAGTTGGACTTTAGCAGTTTTTACCTTGGTATCACCTTCATAGCTTAAAATGATTTTGTCCCATATCTCCTTCATTGTATTCAACTGCGTGAATTTGAAAAATTCTGATTCAGTCAGACTTCCGAATAATGCATTAATTGCCTTTGCATTAGTTTCATAGTTTGTTCTTGCTGTTGCATCTCTTATAACTGATGTCGGATATTGATAACCTCCTTCAACTATAGCCCATACATCTGCTCCAAGATACTAAATATAGGATCTTCTCCTTGTATTCCAGAATATTAAATTGTTTCTGTTGAAGAGAGGAGGCTTGACAGATGTTGTCCCATCTTGATTGCTCATCTTAGTTGATATTCCTTCTAACGATTAAGCTTCTTCAAAAGGACCTGCTTTGACACTAATTGTTGGGAAAAATACTCAGAGGGTGGGGGCGGTGAATCAATATTGAGATTTTATTGATAACTTTTTCTTTTTCTTTGTTGAATTCCATACATGACTTTAATGAACCCAAATCGCATATATACACGCATATACCAAAAGAAAATTACCTATACTTATATGATTTTATTGTTGGAAAACTTTCAGACACAATTTTTAACTCGGCTTATGAGTTTATGCATCTATTAGTTAAGCATTAAATATGCGCAGTAACAGCAAAATAAATCATCACAAGAGCATCACACATGAACACCAAGATTTCAGGTGGAAAACCAATTCGAGAGAAAACCACCGCTATTTTCACCTCTGTCTTTAATATTTATTATATCGAAAAACAACTTACAATATTTTTTACTGATGCAGACTTATATCAGTAGACAGGATTCTAATTGCAAAAGGATACAACCCTCACTTGTTTTCCAGCAACTACTTGGAAGGGAGCTCCAACCCCCTACTTCTCATTTACCAGCCACTCCTGGAAGGGAGATTCAACCCCCTGATCAAAAAACCAGCTTCTACTTGTAGGAAGTTTATACTTCCATACTAAAGGATTCAACCCTCAAAATCATTACAGATCATGTTTCATCAATTTTCACACTTGATCAAATAGCTTCAACAAAAATTTTCATAACCACAATAATAATGAGCTTCACCCAAAACTTCAATCAGAATAGTGAGATCACTCTAACCAGAACTCCGTAATAACCTAGACTTCAGAATTAGTATGCAAAATCAAACTTAACCTTGAACATTCATCATCTGTGATCCGAATGGAAAATGGCATCAACTCATGGTATTCATCTACCCATATTATCCTTCCACCCATGGAATTTAACCATGGTATTGTAAATGGCATCAGCCCATGGTATTCATCCACCCATGATATTTATTCGCCCATGGTATTGTAAGTGACCCATGGTATGTATCCACCCATGGTATTCATCCACACATGGGATTTACCCATGGTATTGTAAGTAGTATCTACCCATGGTATTGGCCTATGGTATCTACACATGGTATTGTAACTCAAAAAAGGCTATAAATAACAAGCCTCAGTTTGTAAAAGGAAAGTTTGTCTGCCCCAATGTAGCTTCTACAGTTATTCTCTCCTTTAATAAAACAAGTTTCTTTGTGGTTTTATTTTATTTGTGTTCTCTTATTTTTTTCTGGCATCCTAATTTTGCAGATCTTGTCAGATCCATTTCAACTTTTTAGATCTTGGGGGCCTCCCCCCCAAGATCCGGATCAGTGGTATCAGATTCAGGTTACGAATCCATGGGAACGAGGGTTTGAAGCATATTTCAGTGTCAATTTTTGGCAGCAATCTTCAACAAACTCCATGAATTTCTTGGGTGGCGAGTTTTCAGATCAGATCTGAAATTTTTGGTGAAAATTTTACAAAAATAAAGACTAGATCTGGATTCCTTGCAAAAAAATACTCAAATTCAAAAAAAAAATTGGCCAAATTGGAGTTCAGATGAGGGATATCTCGCTGATTCAAAATCAGCAATGTTGAAGCAACTTTTCTGACGACAATTCATGGACGGCGGCTCTCCTGTCATTTTTTGCAATTTTTAATACAAAATTTCATGTAAATGGAGATAGCTCTGATCTCCTCTTGAAAAATCACCCAAATTCAAAAAAAAAAATCGGTCGAATCGGAGTCCGGATGTGGGAGTTATCGTTGATTTAAAATCAACTATTTTTTTCAAAAATTTTGTGACGGCGTGACAGTTCCAGCACAAATCTGAGAGTCTAGAGTCTCCAGATAGTGGTTTCAAACACACGAGATGATGCAGAATGATCATTCCATTTCCAAAAATAGGTTATATTGAACATTCTGAGTTATATTGACCGAGTTATGCTCATTTTACATCTGGAGCAGCATTCGGAGCGGGTTCCCTTTGGAGACGTGCCCTCCCACCCCGCTTTAGTAGGCACCTGCTTCACATTCATTAGTTTCATCATAGCAGCATTAATCTTAGGTTATTTGGAGACGTGCCCTCCCACCCCAAGCTATGTAGGCACCTGCTACTTCATCAACGATCAACATCACTGTTATGGGTCAACCGCACAGAATCATTTTCATCGAAGTCCATTTGCTAGGCCGCACACTGTTAGTCACACAGTTGGTCACAAGCATTACAGGGTATCTCTATCCTCAGATCTTCGTTCGTCATGGTTTTGGTTCATCCACAAAGCCACACTTCATCGAAGTCCATTTGCTAGGCCGCACACTGTCAATATCACAGTTGGTCACAAGCATTACAGGGTATCTCTATCCTCGGATCTTCGTTCATCACGGTTATGGGTTAACTACACAAAACCATTCTCTTCAGTGTGGCTCTTCATATTCAACAAAGGCTTCTCAGGAGGGAACTTCACGCAATGGGGACCATTTCTTCTTAAGGAGGGAGGAATGATCCGAATAGAAAATGGCATCAACTCAAGGTATTCATCTACCCATATTATCCTTCCACCCATGGAATTTACCCATGGTATTGTAAATGGCATCAACCCATGGTATTCATCCACCCATGATATTTATTCGCCCATGGTATTGTAAGTGACCCATGGTATGTATCCACCCATGGTATTCATCCACACATGGGATTTACCCATGGTATTGTAAGTGGTATCTACCCATGGTATTGGCCTATGGTATCTACACATGGTATTGTAACTCAAAAAAGGCTATAAATAACAAGCCTCAGTTTGTAAAACGACATATTGTCTGCCACAATGTAGCTTCTACAGTTATTCTCTGCTTTAATAAAACAAGTTTCTTTGTGGTTTTATTTTATTTGTGTTCTCTTTTTTTTTCTGACATCCTCATTTTGCAGATCTTGTCAGATCCATTTCAACTTTTTAGATCTTGGGGGCCTCCCCCCCAAGATCCGGATCAATTTGAAATTACATACACTACTTTTCTTCACTAAACCTGCGTGTATACACACTTTCCTTCACACCAACTTGCGTATAGATCTATACATAGTGTTTTGGAAAACTGTGATCAGTCTTAGATCCAAATCTGGGGTTTTCAGTCAGACATCTTTCTAGAAATTAATAGCCCTTACATAGTTAGTCATCATTAACCGAGTTTACTCACTCATTGATCAGATACATAGTCAACTTAGTAGCATGTGCAATATTCAAACAAACCAGATCTTCATAAAGACTTCATTGATAGACAACAAAAATATAGTAGGAATAAATAGATAACTTCTGCAATAATCTTAAGAAAACCTTAATTCCCATACACGGTTTTCTTACGACAAAGCCATGTATATACACGCTTTTACCATGGCAAGCTAGCGTATAGATCTGGAAATATTAATTTTTTAAAATGTACCAGATCTATAGAACTTACCCAAATTTGTTTACTTTACTCCAAAAAACATGCACCAGGTCATAGATCTGATCATCTCTTCAATGGATCATACAAGAGCTTATTAATTTTAGGTCTAGAGATCCTAATCCATCATTGCCTTTATGGGTGCATCATATATTTAGATCTATCAATTAAAACATATTTCATCCCATGCAGATATACCTTAGAGGAAATTATTCAGTAAAAGCCATTACACATGCATCCTTATGCATTATGATCTTCTTCTCCTTATATAGTTTTAGTCTTTACCAATACCATGAGCCAAAACCACACAACAGTCGATGGTATACTTGGATGAAATCAACTAGGTGACACAATGCTCAATACTGTGGGCTAATACCATGGTAATGCCCCTTGGTATCATCTTTTACATATTTTTATAGCAGAAAAGGGCATACGCAACTTGGATTGTTCTTATCCGCGTGTATACAAAACTTGGCCTAGACAAACCCACGTATAGAACCTGTAATACAAAAATCAACCAATCTTCTTCTGAACTGTACACATTTCTTCTGATAGACTATTGAGCTTCTCTAGGAAGATATACTCCATCATTTAGTAGAGAGTTTCCATCAAGGAAAACATATTAGGACATAGGAATCATATTGCCAACATACTATAGCCTATTAGTCCCAAATCAAGTCTGATTTTCCCTGTGCCTCTTGCACTTCCCAGGTTGTGGGAAACCTTCTTCTCCTCTTTGAGATGTTCACCTCTCTTATTTTACATCCTTGTGTGCCTTTATGGAAGACTATTTTTGAGGTTTAGGCTGGATGGATCTAGAGGATGGTTTATCTTGGAGTTGTGGCTAAATCAGTTGGTATTCCTCCACATATTTTACATACATCAATAAAGAATTTTTGTCCCATTCATGATGTCCTGATATTTAATGATTTTACACATGTTAATGATCTAGTTATAGTTTTTTTCATGTTATTTTATATAAGCTTATATGATCTAACCACTGACATCTAGAATATGCTTTATATTATTACTAGTGTATGCAATTTTCTTGAATGATTTGTAGGTTTTGAAGCACATGGAGAAGTAGAGGGTTTGCACCCTGTGGGAACGACCTAAAACATAAGACTTATATGTAAGGTCACTTATCCAAAGTTACTAGTTAAAGCATTAGAATTGCTTGTTTGCTTGTGTTTTTCTAGTGTATGCCTCTTGCTCTGTTGGGGTCCTCAACCCAGACCCTAGGGTAGTTTATCCCATAATAGAGCCTTACACATATATTTTATTTTATTTAGTATAAAGAAGAGATTAATAAAAGTATTGATTCTTATTGTTAGTTTTGTGTTCTAAATATAAGCGATCTAACTTGTAAAAATAACAATTGAAAAGAAATACCGATTCACTCCCCCTCTTAGTATTTCCAACAAAATTATAATTCACACCTTTTAGGCATATTCACATTCATGATATCATACCTCAATGCATATAACTTTAGCTCAATTTTAGGAGAAGAGTGTCCACAATAATGAAGTTTCATCAATCATTAACTTGATGTATAAATAAATCACTAGCTAGGTGGTTCAATAATGAGTCAAGCACTAGAGATTCACCACCAAGGAAAATCTTCGTATTTCTTCAACATTCATAACCACTCCAGTGACTCTGGCCAATCTTGTAGGTTCATCAATCCATAAACTTCTAGTGGATTGTTTAGCCTTACATGAAAGCTACTTATCTCTATGATGCTTTGAACCAACAATCCTCTATGATGGTTATTCAACTACTCTTTAATTTTTTTGAGCACTTAGTAAAACTAATTCTAGATGTTTCCTTATTTTCACTTCTCCACAAAAGTTTTATAGAAGTTGCATTCTCTACGGTCCTCCAACTTCTTTTGCATGCCCTAGGAATATCATTCTCTTTACATATGCCTATGTGTGTGCTTGAGATAGAGCACATGAATGGTTGGAATGAATTTATGAAGGCCCTCATTCCTTTTCCCAACAACCTAACTAATCATCCTTCTCCACAATTGCACAGTAATCAATTTCCTAGAATAATGCAAGCCATGCTTGTCTTTCATTTTTTTCACTTTATATCTTATGTTTGGAGCTTAAAGAAAACCTTGGTCTATCCTTTTCTATTTAGTTAAATTTAATGCATAGTCAACTCATTTAATCTTCTCATCCAACCAATAATGATACTTATAACACAAATTCTCTCAAGAAATATGCTTTGTCAAGAAATGGAATTTGTGTCCCTCTCTAAGCCATTTAAAATAATTATAATTATTTACAAGAAATAAATATTAACCAGGGGATTTCACAGTGTATACCCACACTATATTCAAGCATATCCCTTCTCCAACATCAAAATTTGATGCAATCCAACGTAACATGATATCACAATGGGGTGAACATTGCCCCACCTTGCAATGTGATGAACATAACTTGATTTCACAGTGTGAAATACAAAACCATATCATATTGTCACAAACATATTCCAATATTTTGATGTGGCAGACCTAGCATAGAATTGAAATATGTAAAAAATATCCCAATATTTCAATGTACCAAACATAATTTGATATCATATGGTGTTGATTTAATAGATCCTTGTGTCACAGTGTGTGAAAAATAACTCAACATTGTAAATTAACAAGAAAAAATTGATGTTGCAATGTGAAAATCATAAGTTAATCTTGTAATATGATCAATATATCTCAACACCATAATTCATCAATCAAAGCCCTACATTAAAAAGTGATGATCATAACGCAAGGCTATCATGTTATAAACATATTTTAACATCATATTCGATCCTAAAACTTCATCAATCCCACATTCTGATGTGATCCAATGATAGTACACTATATTCAACCATGGTGAACCATAACCAAACATAATTAATCATTCTCAACCATGGTTTACCATAGTTAACCTTGTGAACCTATATTCAACCATAATCGACCATGATCATACATAGTTAACCATGACCAATCATATTTAGCTATGCTCAAATTCTCTTGCAAAATCAACCATGATCTAGCCTAGTGTGTTGAAATTGGAAACAAGAAATGTTGAAAATGACACCCATAAATGGAACTGTAGGGTGATTATGATTTAATTTTCCCTTCATTAAATTGGAAGAGAAATTGTAATTCCATCACATGACAACTTTTATTAGTTAATTAGGTCACAAATGCTTAGTTATCTTAGTAAATTCTAGTTGAGTGTTTGAGAATAGGCATGTAGAGCTCTCCCATGATTTTAGGGGGTCTGGTTATTCAATTAATTGAGTTAAAATCAATTTAACTAGTTGTAATTGAGAGAAGAGCTAATGTCCAGTTAATTAAATTGGATTTAATTAACAGTTAGTGGTAAATTAGTTAACTAGTAATTCAGTATAAATTATTGTTTCATGTCAGTTCTAAAGAAGACCTAGTTGAGATTTGGGTTAAATGGAATATAATTATAAATTGTATAATTAGAAAATTGGATTGGTCATGCACGAGGCCATCAGGAAGCCTTAGATGTATTGTGAAATCATTAATTGGGATTTTTCTAATTAATAGGGGCTCAATTATACCAAGAATATGTAAGGAATGAAACTGAGGCCAAGGAAAGCAAGAGGCTAAATAGTGGACCAAACATGCTTAGATTAGTGCTAGATTTGAGCAGGATCAGAGTGAGGCATTCAACAAAGTGCAAAGGTTTCTCTAGTGAGAGAAAGCATTATATTGTTTCATGGTATTGAATTTATACAATATACCTATAGCGGAGTTTTGAGCAGTTTATTTCCCCATATACATCTTGTTTTGTGTGATTTATTTACTTCTTTCTCCGACTTATTATGTGATTGTGTGATCGTGTTTTGTTTCTGAAAATTTTAGAAGGATTCAGTATCTTGTTTTAGTACATCATAAGATTAGATTGAATCCATTGGTTATATTTTCTACATGGTATCAGATCACAAGAATCATAATATAAGAGAATAAATTGAGCTTGTATTGAACATGTATTCAAATTCGCAGATTTGTTTTTCGGGATCCAGTAGTAAATAAACATGTCTTTCAATGGCCTGAGACTCGAATATTCTCTTGAGGGAAATTAAAATTACATAGCATGGAAGAATAGGATGGAGGAAGTGCCCAAGGAAAAAAAATTGAAGGAATTCATAGACAATGATATTCCTGAGCCCATGGCAGCAGATGCTCAACCTCTTAATGCATGGAAGAAGAAGGTATAAAAGGCGAGAAGAATATCGTTAGAGGGAATTAAACATCATGTTGTCTCGAGTCTCCATAGGAATGAGACTCCATATGCTATGTGGAAGGCCTTGAAAAATATTTTTGAGAATAGCAGTGACCAGAGGAAGTTGGCACTGAAGGACAAGCTCAAAAATATCAAGATGGAGGAGGGTGAGATGATACCAAAATACTTGACGAAGTTCACTCAATGTCGATATAAACCTGGAAGTGTTTCCACGATAGTAGCGAAGGATGATTTAGTGAGCCTAGCTCTTCTAAGCCTTCCCAATAGCTAGAATAGTTAGAAAGACTCTATGAATGGGATGGATAAGCTAGAAAACTAGGAGTGTTTGTGGCTTGACTTGGTAATAAAAGATATCAGGCACAGGACTAGAGATGTAATATCCCGAAAAGGGAGAATGTAGTAATACTAAAACACAATATAATAACTGCAACTAAGTAAACATTAAATATTAAGACAACATTAGAATTTACAGAGAATCTGAGCCATTTTATTATATGGAGATGAATCAGTTACACAATGTACAAGAATATGAGTAAATCTATCCAAACATATGGTCTAGAAGGACCCACAAAACAAGCTACAACAGGTGCAACATAACTGTAGAGGCACTGAAGCAAATATGCGTTGTCCCTTTAGTAGAATATGAACATATAGTTGCAGGCTAAAAATGAAAATGAATATCTACTCAAATTTGGAGCTCCGACGATGCCAAGATTCAACATCTGGCCAATGTGATGGATTCCCAAGATAACCCAAGAACGATTTTCCAGATCTACAACTTTGGAAAATCACCTCCCTTGGATTTGATCCTTGATCAGCTAGGAAATACAGATCTGAAGCTATATCTGACAAATAGATGGCTGAAATATGTTATCAGATCAGACCTATGCTTGAAGGGTTGATCCCTTCTTCAGATTTATGAGCTAGAAGCTCTAGATCTAGCTTCTCAATCCTCCAATGATGATTTCAGCTGATGCAACGCAGCTGCCACTAGAAATTGTGCTGTGAGGGAAAGAGAGGCCTTCTGCCTACTGAAAAACACTACAAAAAAATCCAGGCTGATGGTGATACTGATGGAAATGATCCCTCACATGATTACTAGCTGATGTACTAGTAACTTCCTTCCTCCTTTTCGATCTGCAAACTGGACAACGTAATTCCTAAAGGAAGTATTGCTACTAGGAGGTCAATAAAGTTTTTTCTAGTGATAGATCAACAATGAAGCTTTGGGAATGCTGATCTATAAGACCAAGGTGAAGGGAATAAACCCTCACTAGTTCTCTAGCTGAAGTATTGAAGACAACTTCCACCTCCGAAATTGATCTTTAGAAATCTGCAATTTCTGAATATAGATGTTCTGCAGAATGTGGGGAAAGAGATGTGGCACTTGTGCCTAATGTATAGTGAAGTCCAATACTCTTTCTAGAGATAATCTAAGAAATAGGCGAGATTCCCGCTCGGGAACACCCAGTGCTAAACAGCACCTACAATCTCTGCTAAACAACCCAAGAAAGCAGTGGAATGTCACATGACAATTCCAAATCTGAAAATATTTTTACATCAAGAATAACTAGCATACCTACATACTTTCCCTCATATTATTTATATAATTTTTGAGCCTTTCGAAGCCTTGGCCCTCATCTATACTACGCTGTCACATGTGGACAATATCCTCCAATTTGGACTGCATTGTTTGACCAAATCAACCATCATGTCTAGGTGCAATGTACACCTTATCCACCAAATGTGCACTGTTTGTGCATTTTCCTCCACCACTTTATCATTAATGTCACATGATATTTTTTTTGACATATAAAAGATCTTAGTTGACTAAATCAACCTTCTATTTGATCTCTTCAAGATCTTAGTTGACTATGTCAACCTCCGTGATCTATCTCATTAATTAGACAGGTTCTCCAATTTCATTCACATTAGTAGTTTCTCGACAACCTTATTATTTAGATATAGGCTTAATTAATCCACATTCACACATAAAAAGTGGATATGTATTCATATTGAGGATTTTGGGTCCCTCCACCCTTTTATTTGCTTAATGCATTAGGAAATTTAAGAACTCTGATATTCCAAATTTCATGTGAAAATTTCGGAATATTAAAGTCCTCCCCGGAAAAATGTTGCTTGCCCTCAAGAAACTTCAAAAATATATGCAGGGCCATTTATTCCCCTCCAAATGGCATCATCATAAGGAATTCTTCCTCTATTTGCTGCAATGTTTCATGTATGTTTGGTTCCAAGGTTGTCTTTCAAAAACACATAGAATGATTTCTAACCATTTGGTTAGATGTATTCCTCCCATCATGAAGTACCAAGTGACAACCATATAATGTCCAACATAATCATCAATACATAAGATACATAACATAAGTAGCTCTTTCCATAAAGGAAAAGCTTCATCACACAATGCATCTCTTCATCCCATGCTTTATGAATTTGATTGAGCATTGTCATGCTCCCATCCTTAGCCCTATTGGCCTTGTTGGATCCAAGCATCATTCCATATCTATGAAAAAGAATAAGGACAGGAGCTATATGGGTAGACAAATATGTAAAGCCATATTATCCTAATAGTAACCACTGGATTAAGGCCCTTTGCTGCCATCATCCATCTCCCTCATGTAATATGGACAAGCCAAACTCCCCCAAAATAAACCAAAGCAAGAAGATATCTTGTTGCTTTCTCTCCTCCTAATGTGCATGATGAAGCAAAAACATATTGATAGACATGTGTAATGTCACATCAGCCCAATACAAATTTACTCCATAAATACACATCATGAGAGCATCATTCCAGTATTTACACAATACAAAGCACATAGAAATAGGAGATGTCATGTGGTGGCCAATTTCTCTCAAGGACAACCAAAATGCACATGCTTTCTTTTTTTGCATTCTATCATTGATACATAAGGCATGAATTAGAAATTTATGAACTATTTGGTGGTAACCATACTCACCCAAGAGCACCCAGTGCAGCCATGCCTCCTTTTTAATTTCATACGTGTTCCTCAAGGCATGGATCAAAGAAATAGGAGACTTTGGGTGGTGACAATAATCTCCCAAGGACAACCATCATAACCAGGTTTGTTGGCCTATATAAATCTGCAAGTGGTCATGCAAACCCTTGATTATCTCCCTCATCAACTCACCCCAATATGGAATATTAGGGATGTGCTACATAATCATGGTATCCTCCCTTTCTAGAATACCACCTTCCCCAAACTGATGAAAAACTTTGCACTTCATGAAATGTCGTAGTGCACCTCTAGTGAGATCTCTTAATGAGACCTTCTCCTCATCCATGGCCTTCCAAAACCAATTAGGTTATGGGTATTCTGTTGGTAGACGTTTCTCTTTGAGCTGTGAGATGCTCATTGAGAAGGTGTCATCAAGAAAGGAGAAAAGGTTTCTCATATCTAGATGTATACCATTCATCATCTTGTTCTCCATTGCTTCATGAGTGAAGCTACCTTCAGATTTCTCCAAGAATAATGGGGCCTCATCATTTTCACAGCTACTAAGTGACATCGTTGTAGATCTGCAAGGTAATACATCTACTGTCCCAAATCAAGATACAATACTGATCTCATAACCAGTCATTGTACATAGGATAATGCTCATCCCTTCTCTTGAAACTCTAGATTTCAACTCAAGAGTTTGAATGTAGTCCATCCATGACAAAATGGGATAGATTATCATCTCTTCCTTGATTAGATCAAGGGTCCTCTGTGTTGTGATATTTTGCTGCTTCAAATCAGCATTTGGATCTAACCCTTGGTCATGCATTGGCCCTGATGGCATGTCCCCATAAGTTTCAATAAGATCTATTGAAAAATTAGGTGACAAATGTGTATGCATACCTTGGATCAATTGATATGTGTGAACCTCTTTACAGAACACAAGATTTCCTCCAACCAGGAAAATGGTGCCTCCAACAATTTGTAGGAGAGATGGTCACTCTTCCTCCAATGTACCAGTGCTGGAATATTCCTCCTTTTCCTCGTGCATCCCCTGAATCATGCATGGGAATCTATGTGTTAAGAGCTCAATATTACCTTACAAATATGCAACTATCTCTTCTCTGGATGTAAGTACTTTTTCAATTGGTGGTGAAAGTAGTGACCTCTTGTCTAGAGTGAAAATATTGACATTCTCCTTTGTTTCCTTAGGAAATGTCTCTTTGTGGCACATCTCTGGTTTTCTCACATCAAAATCCCTCCTCAACGTGTGAAATAAATCTGAATACTTAGTCACCTTTGCATGTTCCATGTGACCAAGCCACCAATCACTGGCTTCATCTAAAATATGTAGTGCTACAATTTGAACAGCCTCTTCCTCGGCTATAGGATGTATCTTGAAAAATGCATATAACTCCCTCCTCCAAGCCTTAACAATGCTTGAGGAAGATCCATCAAATGTAGTCAAATAGAATCTATTATGCCTCTTTCTTCTATTTTTGCTATAGGATTCTCTTTCGTCTTCGATTTTGAAGAATTGTTGGAGAGTTAGCTTCACCTTGAATGCTCTAGATTGTGCTTTGTACTCTTTAAGATATAGACTGAGAGACTCATGAGTCTCAGGTTCATTTCCTTCTTCATTTATATACCTCTCACCTTCTTCAGAAAAAGTGGGCATAGTAGAAATATGAGGAGATCTATGATTCTCCGGTCTTCTTATTTTTTGTTGATAGGAAGTGCTTGGACCTTCCTCATCAAATATTCTTCTTGGATCTTATTTCTCCTTCCTTATTCATTTGATTGACCTTCTTAGAGATATCATGCATGGATCTAAAGAAAGGAGTAGCATAGTTTTCATTCTCCATGATAGATATCATCTATCTGCTTCTTGTTTTGATGCAACAGATGAAGTGTCCACATCCTGAGCCAAAGATCATGCTCTAATACCACTATAATATCCCAAAAAGGGAGAATGAAGTAACACTAAAACAAAATATAAGAACTACAAATAAGTAAACATTAAATATTAAGACAACATTAGAATTTACAGAGAATATGACGAATTTTATTATATGGAGATGAATCAGTTACACAATGTACAAGAATATGAGTAGATATAGCCAAAGAGATGGTCTAGAAGCACCCAGAAAATAAGCTACAAAAGGTACAACATAACTAGAGAGGCACTGAAGAAAATATTGCACTGTCCCTTTAGCGTAATTAGAACATATAGTTGCAGGCTGAAAAGGAAAATGCAGATCTAATCAAATTTGGAGCTCTGATGATGCCAAGATTCAAGATTTGGCCAATGTGATGGATTCCCAAGATAACCCAGGAAGAATTTTATAGATCTACAACATTGGAAAATCACCACCCTAGGATTTGATCCTTCATCTACTGGGAAATACAGATATGAAGCTAGATCTGACAAATATTTGGATGAAATATGTTATCATATTAGATCTATGCTTGAGGGTTTGATCCATTCTTCAGATGTATGAGCTAGAAGCTCAAGATCAAGCTTCTCAATCCTCCAATGATGATTTCAGCTACTGCAACACAGTTGCCACTAGAAAATGCACTGTGAGGGAAAGAGAGGCCTTCTGTATGCTGAAAAACGCTGCAATAAACTCCAGGCTGATGGTGAGACTGATATTAACGCAAGGGAATGATCCCTCACATGATTACTAGCTGAAGTGCTAGTAACTTCCTTCCTCCTTTTGGATCTGCAAGATAGACAACGTAATACCTGAATGAAGTACTGCTGCTAGGAGGTCAATAACTTTTGGCCTAATGCCAAATCTGCAATAAAGCTCTAGGAATGCTGATATATAAGCCCAAGGTGAAGGGAATAAACCTTCACCAGTTCTCCAGCTGAAGTACTGGAGACAACTTCCACCTCCGAAACTGATCTTTAGAAATCTGCAATTTCTGAATATGGATGTTCTGCAGAAAGTGGGGAAAGAGATGTGGCACTTTTTCTTGATGTAGAATGAAGTCCAATACTCTCTCTAGAGCTACTCTACGAAATGTATGGGATTCCTTCTTGGGAACACCCTGTGCTAAACAACCTGCAATCTCTACTAAACAACCCAAGGAAGCAGTGGAATGTCACATGACAATTCCAGATTTGAAAATATCTTTACCTCAAGAATAACCAACATACCTCCATCCTTGCCCTCATATTATTTATATAATTTTTGAGCCTTCCCAAGCCTTGGCCCTCATCTAGACTGCGCTATCACATGTGGACAAGACCCTCCAAGTTGGACTGCACTGTTTGACCAAATCAACCATCATGTCTAGGTGCAATGTACACCTTCTCCTCCAAATGGCATGTCCCATGATATTTTTTTTGAGATCTCCAAGATCTTAGTTGAATGAATCAACCTTCTATTTTATCTCTTCAAGATCTTAGTTGACTATGTCAACCTCCATGATCTATCTCATTAATGAGACAGGCTCTCCAATTTCATTCACATTAGTAGTTGATCAACCACCTTATTATGTAGATCTAGGCTTAATTAATCCACATTCACACATAAAAAGTGGATATTTATTCATATTGAGGATTGTGGATCCCTCCACCATTTTATTTTCTTAATGCATTAGGAAATTTAAGAACTCTAATATCCAAATATCATGTGAAAAGTTTGGAATATTACAAGAGACGGGACCTCTTGAAATTACAAAGAAGAATATTCTGCATTGGTGAAAAAAGGAAAGAAATGCAAGGAAAAGAAGTGCCGAGGTGAAGAGGGAAAGAGAGACTTGTCCAAGATCAAGTGTTTTCACTATCACGAGCACGAGCACTATGCCTTGAATTTTCCAGAGAAGAAGGAAATGAATAATGATCATTCACTTGTAGTGGGTGAACTACTAAATTCATAGTTTGAGCTTGATTTTAATCTCATTTCATGCATGGACAACATTATAATGGGATGCACATGGTTCTGGACAGTAGTTCCTCGTTCCATATAATGGGGAAATTTTGAGCTATATGGGAATACAGATCACATGCGTCTATACCTCCAGGTGAGAGGTGGGGTGATGCGAATTCATAATCCCAAGATAAAATATTTGGGCAGGGTCCATTGAGATGTCTTATCTCATGGATAAAACTTGGCTACGAGAGCCCACAATACACGGTAGCAGGAAGGACTAGTATTGATTGATGTAGTCTTATATGAGAAAGACAAAAATCATAGTGACATATGTCAAATACTAGAGCGCATATCAGAGTTGGCAGCAGTGTATATGGCATGGATTCAGATTCAACAACAATGCAGTGTTTTTAGTAGATAGTGACATAACTAGTAGTATTCAGATAATTTGATGAGAGATGCATGATATTGATTCAGTTTGGATGCTTTTCAGTTTCAGAAGTTGCAGGAGAAAATAACATTAGAGAATTCTTTCATGTAGAACATTCCAAAGGTATCAGATCATGATAGATTTAATTCCTTTCTTGGTTAGAGGGAGTGTTGAAATTTGTAACAAGAAATATTTAAAGGGGCACCAAGAAATGGCACCATAGGGGGCTTATAATTTAATTTTCCCTTAATTAAATTGGAAGAGAAATTGTAATTCCATCACATGACAACTTGTATTAGGTAACTAGGTCGAAAAAACTTACTTATCTTAGTAAATTCGAGTTGAGGGTCTAATAGTAGGCATGCATAGTTGTCCCATGATTTTAGGTGGTTGAGTTATAGCTATTTTTGAGTTGTAATTAGTTAACTCAATTAATTGAGTTAAAATGATTTTAACTAGTTCTAACTAAGAGATGAGCTAACGATCGGTCAAGTGAATTAAATCTTATTTAACTCACAATTAGTGGCCAATCAATTAACTGATTATTAACTATAGATATTTTTTGGAAGTGAGTTCTAAGGAAAGGCCAATTAAGATTGGGGTTAAAGGGAAGATAGCAATGAGTTGTATAAATAGAAAATTGTGCAAGTCATGCATGAGGTCATGAAGAAGCCTTAGATGTATAGTGCATTCATTAATTTCTATTTTGCTAGTTAATAGAGGCTCAAATAGCCCAAGAAGGTGCAAGGAAGGTAGGAAATTCCAACGCAATAAAGAGGTTAAATATTGGACCAAAATTGCTTAGATTAGCGCCAGATTAGAGGAGGATCAGAGTGAGACAATTAGTCAAGTGGCAAGGTTTCTTTAGTGAGAGAAATCATTGTTTGTTTCATGGCATTGAATTTGTAAAATATATAGATAGTATGGTTTTGAGCAGTTGCTTTCCTGAGATACATCTTGTGTTGTGCGATTAATTTACTTCTTTATCTTACTTGTTATGTGATTGTGCGATCGTGTTTTGTTTCTCCAAATTGTAGAAGGATTCAATATCTCATTTTAGTACATCATAAGACCATATTTAATGCCTTGGTTATATTTTCTACATAGTGAACTATAATAGGTCATATTCAACCATGTGAAACTTTTGGAAATTGTATTCAACATCACTCTACCAAACTTGTAGAAATTATACAACATGGATGTATATCTTGGATTTAGCCGATCTAACAATGTACTAAAGTTAAATATTGAATCTCTTCTACAAATATTTTGTGGAATTAAAAATAGAATCACTAATCACATGAACATGAAGAAATATCAATCACACACAACACAGATAATTTTCCACGGAAGTCTTACAGCTAAAAACCCCACTATCTTCTATTTTATATTAAGCGTGGATCATGAAACGATTACATACAAAAATATTTTCACAAGAGATCTCCAGTACTCATCTAATTGTATCACGCTGTCATATGAAAAAAATTACCAACACATAACCAATTCTCAGCCTCCAGACAACCTGCCTTGCTTGCGCAATCCCTGATGGTAAATATCCCTAAAAGATAGGAATTATTGCCACCCTTACTGTGCAAGTATCATGGGCACTCCAATGGGTGTTTGGTTTAATATATGCAACCCAATAATCCTAAAACTGGTATTCAACTTCCCTTTCACCTGGAACTCATCTGGGTCTCCACTAGATCTGACATGCATGCAGATAGTAGTAGTAAATTATAATATCTCAAATTGGGAACTGTCAGCAAGGCATGACTGGAAAACACATTTTACAGGAATGGCTACTACAAGATATGAAAACAAGACCTGGATCCCTTAGATAAATGAATATAATACTGAAATACAAGAGGTGGCTCAAAATAAATCCCTCTAGATGGGTTAAATAGGTCTCCCACACCTAGTTGTCTTCAGAAAATGCCCGATGAAGGGACTTCAAACAATTCTTGAACAAGAAGTGGAATAACAACATTATTTTACAACCATGAACACATGAAGATATGAATAGAAAAAAAATGTATAATATATCATCAATGATATACAAATCCTTGAGGGAAGATTCACTCAAGCAAAGCAATGCAACCTCAAATGGGACATGTACATGAAAATAGTGAAACACTGGTACACAAGTATTTCTGCAGGCTAAGAGGACACATTTTATAAAGGATACTACATCATAATATATCATA
Organism: Pinus albicaulis; assembly: GCA_034641835.2. NCBI lineage: Eukaryota > Viridiplantae > Streptophyta > Pinopsida > Pinales > Pinaceae > Pinus > Pinus albicaulis. Next base: position 215,290,153 of record CM076576.1, on the reverse strand, counting down.
ACTGAGAGATATAATAATTTATGGCTCAATAAATGTGGGGGAGCAAGCTCTCAATCACTGAAAACAATAATACAACAATCCTGAGAAGGATTGGCTGAAATATACAAAATTGGAAAAATGTCGTAGTTGCGAGGTAGCAGCTCCAACTCAGAAAATGGAACTAGATGAAGATAGCTAAAGATGATGCAACTAATAGCTAAATCTCATCAAATGGATCCTTCAGGTGAAAGGCTTATCCTATCACTGAAGATCTCACACTCCAATCAACACTGCAAACCCTCACTGCAAGTGCACTCTAAAAATAACGCAGTCTAAGAGGGAAAATGCACTGTAGGTGGAATAGAAAGTGTTGGCCAAGTTCCAAAATCTGAAATGAGCTCTAAATCCTTCCTTACTGATCCCCTAAATGAAATAATGCCCCTTCCTCTGAAAAACAATCCGAGGAATGGTGTTGTAGAACCTCCACTACAACACCCTGCAACACTACATTACACTTGAGCATAGATAACATTGTAGCTGAAGGAATGGATTTGGACTTGAGCCTGGATGTGTAAAAATGAAGTGAAATACCTCAAGAGGCCTCTCCGGAAGGATAAGGAATCGTAAATAGGAATCCCTTGTGCTAAGCAGCACTGCAACTCAGCTAAATAGTCGGAACTACAAATAGTCTAAGCAGACACAAAATCAATAATCATATGCATCTATAACAATGGTTGTTTTGTGCTCCTTTTAAACACATGAGAGATCCCTCTCCATGGGTCCCACTCTTTAGGTTTTCCTCCATCAAGGAAACTTCCCTCCTCTTTCTCTGCGCTATCCCACAGGATGCTCTCCACCTCATACCTCTGCGTTGTTTGACTTGGCCAAACTTGACCTAGCCTCTTTGCAAATGTGTCCTTTCACACATGAGGGTGTGAAATATAGATCCATTGATCATCCCCTTTGATAATATAGGGATTTTATCCATTTTTTTATTATGAATGGGCCTTGTCACCCAATTATTCAACTCCTAAGTGAAAATAGCAAAAGTTAATATTCCAATTTATTGTGGGAAAATTTTGGAATATTACAATCCTCCCCTCCAAAATCTTGCTTGTCATCAAGAAACTGAAAGGATAGAGCTAATAAGTTTCCCCAAGGCATGTATACTGAAAAGTGTTGGAAAAAAATCTTCCCCACATGGATCCTCCATCCCCAAGAAATCATCTAGACAAAATGAGTCACCTCCCAACATGGCAACTCCTGAAATTCTCCTTGCACCTCAAGCTATGGAAATGAAGGTGGGCTGAGAATATGAACATGTTAAGCATCATAGCCTACCCCATGTTTTCCTTCTCTCCACTCATGATAAGCGTAGAGTGTGTGCTAATTCTGGGCTTCAAAATTATTTCCCTCGAGCGGAAAAGTGAAGAATAATCCTCCAAAGATTCCTCTTCCAACATTGAATAATAAGCTGGCCCAAAATATTTCATCCATGATTAATAGGACATTATCATCATAGAACATCCTAATGATAATTTTTCTGAATGTTTTACATGTTCATACATGATAAAAACAATGTCTAAAGAGGACACAACACAGTCTCATCCACTGTAACTTCAGAAAATAACATGGCAAGTAACATAAAAAAATCATCACATCTATGAATGAATAGTAAATGGCTAAATTTTTCAACAATACATAATCAAATACTTTCCCATGGTTATACAATGGATGGCTACCAAAATCATGGTCCACCTCAAAAGAAAAGAAATGTGTGGCCGTGGTGGCCATATCTCCTCCCATGCTCCCATTAGAACATGTAGTGCAGAAAATGTGGGAGTCTTCTCCCTTCTAGGACACATCCAACTCATGTGTCAACCTCCCAATCATGCTCTCAAAAAGAATAGAAACAATATCAGAAAATTAAGATATGATCACTACAAGATTGCAGGAAATACTGATGGCTTCATGTGATGCTTGAAGGTACCAACAGTCTCCTAAGTATGTACAGTGCAGTTTTGCAAACTGCTGCTTCAGAAAAGTACAAGGAAAAATGTTTCTTATTACATAGTTAATCATGTATGTCATCACATGGTAAATGTTTGGATGCAATAACTGAACATACATGTGATGATAAAACATTTTCCCAAGGCCACATAAAATATGGCTGCCTCCACCATATAGTTTGGCCCAACATTGATCATGGAGTAATATGAAAATATTGCCCTCTTGTGGAGCAATGCAATGCATAATATGGTAAGAATATGTATATCACTAAATGTAAAAAAAAAATCCTCACCATATGCTGGAAGTAAGATGGTACATGGATCCATGAGTGAGTCCTCCATATTCTTTTGGTAGGCTATGAATAAGAATGAACCATGTGTTGCAAGAAGATAATCCTCCTCATGCTTGGGGATCCAATTCAAGAAGAATATGTCATAGTGATAGATGTCTCTATCCACTACTCTGTCATCCCCACCTCCTCTTTGTTCATCAAGTGCATCCAATGTGAAGTGATCCTAGGGACACTCAATCCATAAGTCCCTGCTCCAAAGTGATAGCGCTGTGAGCTCATGCGAATTGGCTCCTTTCAATACAAAGATTTGTTCTTTGACATGTTCCTTGTCAAAGACTCCTCTAGTAATGCTGCTACAAATATGGAAGACCTCCCAAGATGGAAGTGCTCGAAAATACTCCAAGGGCAAGGAGTAGCCCCTTTGCACCATGAGAGTTCTCTCCTCTACTCCTGCAACATGACACCATATGTGAGAGCAATTTTTCCCTTGCTCTCTCAAGCACAACTTAAGAAACCCAAATGCTTACTGCCTCCTTATGCTCCCATCATAAAACTCATGTGATCCCTCAAGGAATTTCCAGCACAAGCATGAGAGATGTTATCCATCCTAAGATGTCCTCCATATTCTATCTGCTCCTCCTTGAATCATGAAGACTCAAGTGTGAGAAAGGAAGATAAACCTTGCACTCCTTGATGTGTTTAAGTGCACCTCTAATGAAATCTCTCCATGAGATCTCCCTCTCAATAACAGTCCTCCAAAACTAGTGAGGTCTTGGATTTGCTAAAAGTAGAATTTTCTCTTTGAGCTGAGAGGAGCTCATCGAGAAAGGGTCATCTAGAAAGGAGAAAGGGTTTCTCACTTCAAGATGTCTACTATCTTCCATATTTCCCTTCAAGTCTTCAAACCCCAACCTCAAATGTGATATAAAACCCAACAATGGCTCATGAGGATGATGGTTTATTTCCTCCTTGAATGTTTCCATGTTGCACAGCGCAGTGCAACCAGGTTGCTCTAGATCAGTAATGGGATTTGAACCTTGTCATGTAAAAGAAAATTTCCACAACTTCCAAAAGAATTTGTTGAAAAAAAAGATAGTGGAAATCCCTTCATACCTTGATGAGATTTTGGAATCTCTTGTAGGGCTACAAGAGTTCCTTCCTCCAATGTATTGGTTGCTCCAACTATTGATGCATGTGGCTGCTCCTCCATGAGTGTGATAGTGTTAGTACAAGGCTCTTCAAGTGGTGGTGTGAGCTTTTCCTCCTTTTCCCTTTCTCCATCAAAGGTTTTGATCAACATTTCAGTTGACTCTACAAAATTTTCCACCCTTGGATGGCTCAAGTGGTTGAACCACCAAACATAGGCTGCACCCTCCAAGTGAAACACTGAGATTTCAATAGCTTCTTCCCCTACTACAGGATGTAGTAGGAAAAATCCCTTCAAATTTCTCACCCACGCTTTTGATGTATATGACCCATGAAAGGTAGAAAATAGAAATATATTGCCTTTGATTTCTCTTCTATTGTAGGGTCTCTTATCTTCCTTTAACTAGATGAAATTTCGAAAAGCTAGAGTCTCCTTGAAGGCTCTAGGCTAATATATTTACTCAACAAGGTAATCAATTACAATCTGATGATCCAAGTGTCCTTCATGCTTGTCTTCTTCCTCATGACAATAGGAAGTGCATGGTCCTTCCTCTTCTTCTTGCTCCTTTTTCTTGACCTCCTTGGAGAGGTCCTCTCTAGATATAAACACTGATGAGAGTAATATCATATTATTCATCATTCTAATCTTCTTCGGCTAAGACTCATAGGATGAGCCAAGACTATAGCTTTGATACCACTGTAATATCCCAAATTGGGAACTGCTAGCAAGGCATGAATGGAAAACACATTTTCTAGGAATGGTTGCTACAGGATTTGAAGCCAATACCTGTATCCCTTATATCAATGCATCTAAGACTTAAATCAAATATGTGGCTCAAAATAAATCCCTCCAGGTGGGTTAAACATGTCTCCCACACCTAGTTGTCTTCAGAAAATGCCCGTTGAAGGGACTATAAACAATTCTTGAACAAGAAGTGGAATAAAAACATTATTTTAAAACCATGAACATATGAATATATGAATAGACCGTGAATGTATAATATAGCAGAAATTATATAAAAATACTTGAGGGAAGAGTCACTCAAGCAAAGCAATGCAACCTCAAATGGGACATGTACATGAAAATAGTGAAACACAGCTACACATGTATTTTTGCAGGCTAAGAGGACGTAGTTTATAAATGATATTGCATCATACTATATCATAAAAAATATATATAACAATGTATGGCTCAAGAAATGTGGGGAAGCAAGCTCTCAACCCTTGAACACAATAATACAACAATCCTGAGAAGGATTGGCTGAAATATACAAAATTGGAAAAATGGCGGAGTTGCAGGGTAGAAGCTACAACTCAGAAAATGGAACTGGATGAAGATAGCTGAAGATTCTGAAACTGATGGCTGAATCTCATCCAATGGATCCTTCAGGTGAAAGGCTGATCTTATCACTGAAGATCTCACCCTCCAATCAACACTGCAAACCCTCATTGCAAGTGCACTCTGAAAATAACAGAGTTTAAGAGGGAAACTACATTGTAGGTGGAATAGAAAGTGTTGGCCATGTGCGAAGATCTAAAATGGGCTCTGAATCCCTAATTACTAATCCCCCAAAGGAAATAAGGCCACTTCCTCTGAAAAACAAGCCAAGGAATGGTGTTGTGGAACCTCCAGTGAAACACCGTTCAACACAACGTTACACTTGAGCAGAAATAACGTTGTAGCTAAAGGAATGGCTTTGGCCTTGAGCCTGGATGTGGAGAAATGAAGTGAAATCCCTCAAGAGGCCTCTCAATAAGGAGAAGGAATCCTAAACAGGAATCCTTCATGCTGAGCAACACTGCAACTCAACTAAAAAGCTGGGACTGCAAATATTCTAAGTAAACACAAAATCAATAATCATATGCATCTATAACAATGGATGCCTTGTCCTCCTTTTAAACACATGAGAGATCCCTCTCCATGGGTCCCACTCTTTATGATTTCCTCCATCAAGGAAAATTCCCTCCTCTTTCTCTGCATTGTCCCACAAGATGCTCTCCACCTCATACCTCCGCGCTGTTTGACTTGGTCAAACTTGACCTAGCCTCTTTGCAAATATCTCCTTTCACACTTGAGGGTGTGAAATCTAGTTCCACTGATGATATCCTTTCATACTAGAGGTATTTTATACATGTTTTGATTATGAATGGGCCTTCTTGCCCAATTATTCAACTCCTAAGTGAGTATAGCAAAAGTTAATATTCCAACTTATTGTTGGAAAATTTTGGAATATTACAAAAATCCTCAATTGCGTGTGAGATCACTGATTGTTATTTAATTAATATTTAATTCACTTGATATCTCACTATTGTATCCTCAATTACAACTAGCGCAACTGAGTTTAATTCACTTAACCGAGTTAAACTATTTACAACTTGCATTAACTAATGCACCACTGCACTTCAAACTCTGTTACAACTAGAATTACTCTGCATGCCTCACCAACTACCTCTATCTCAAAATCCACTAGCTATCATAATTGATCACTTTCAGTTAGCTGATTCAAGTCCACATTGTGAATAGATTACAATTTAATTTCCATCTTAATTAATGGATAACCATAATAGACATGAACCCAAAAATAACATTTTGGACCCCACCCTAGTCTCGGTGCTTAATGCAACCAAGTGATTAATGCAGTAGGCATGGGTACTGAATTTTCTTGTTGAATATCAACAATCCCTCTCAAAAAGAAATGGATTATCCTTCACCCTGATATTGTCTCTATGGTATTCTAATTTTCTCCTCATGAGCACCTTTGTCAGAATATCTGCATCTTGTTCTTCTGTGGGAATGTACTGAAGCAACATTATACTTCTCTGCACACAGTATCTGAGATGATAGTACCAGATATCTATATTCTTGGACCTATCATGAAACATGTTAGCACTCATTTTTTACTCATATTAAAAGTTTCCCTCTCCATCATTCTATTTGGGATTTAGTGCCTTATGCTTCAATTAAACCTAAAATCATTTACATTGTCGTCTCCTACAAACCTCTCAAAAATACGATACATGATGGAGCAGAACCCATTCCCCACCACACTTACTTTTTCATATCATCTTCCATTGAAAATCATTCAAGTTAGTCCTTTTTCCACCTTTCTGCTTTTACCTTTGTTACCCTTACCTTTTATCTCTTTTCACTTACTCGAATTCCTTAATTCCCCGATCACAATGAAAGTGGGGCCCTTATCGCATTTTGCATATGTTAGATGTTTTGAATTGCAACAAAACTTAAATTATGTGATTTCCGATTTGCAATGTCGCATCACATATGTTTTGAATTACCTTGTGAGCAGCCAAAATATATTTTATTTAGTTTCCAATGTGGTAAGTCGGCCCCACCTCAGCAGTTCCACCCCCATTGCACAGCCGTCACAATACATTGATATACCATTTAAAAACGTTAACACCTACCGCTTAAACATTCATCGATTCAAAAAAATTCACCACATAGACAGTGCGTCCCTCTTCCCTGCACTTCCTAAATTTCAAAAGTTAATCCCTGTAGCTTATAACTGAAATCTACGATCTGTGTTGTGATCTAGTCCCACTTCTTCCTTGCCACGTCACTCATCTCCTCCCCTACGCGTCGCACTTTACAACATTTAAAGTTTATATCCCCCGTGCTTATAAATAAAAGCTAAAAATTGCAATATGTGATGTGGTATGACCCTCCACGTCACCTCCCCTTCGCATCGCATTGTTGGTTGTATTATTTATAAATAAAACTGTAAAGGTTGCTAAGTACACGAATTGGATGTTGCTTCAGAATTAAAGTTTAAAAGGTTTCAAGTCTGGTGTATAAGGTTTTTTATGTTGTTATGAAGAAAAATCTAAACATGGCAGAGTGACAGGGGTAGGATAAGACCCGACAAAGAGCTAAGAGCATAGTAATGTTGAACATCGTAGTCATAAAGAGATAGACTCCATGGGTCAGGTCGAGCAAAAGGAATTTCTAGGTAACTGTAATGATATGGAAAGAGTAACTAGCATAAAAGAAAAAATCATAGGTTTGTAGAAAATCTGACAGCAAAGACTTTAAATATTCGACACCTATCAAAAAATAACAATATCTTCTTAAATCTCAAAGAGAGTTTGTGAATAAGATTAATTCCATCAGAGTTCTATTAGGATTGATTAAAGTGGCCAGTTTTACAATTCCACCTTTATTGCAATAGGTGAAGATAGTTAGGCCAGGTGGTAGAAAGAAGCTTATGTGGCAGTAAAATAGTTTCATGTATCAGATTTTGAGGGCTTGAACCATTCAGTAGTTCTAAATTCATACAATATTTTGATTTGTTTACTATTTGTTTTATTCAATTTCATTCCTAAAATTTAGGAGGAGAATGTTTTCTGCAACTCTATTTAAGAGTTGAGTTTTATGTAATAAAAGGAGGGGGGAGGGGGAGGAGGAGGAGATGGTTGGTGGCATAGGGCTTAGTGCCATGGCCCTGTTGCTGACCCTCATGATATTCCTAAAGTTGTGTATTGTTGAACTCATAATATATTCCAGCTACACTCTTGAGTATTCACAAAATCTTATGGTGCGTGTATTGTTTTCACTTCTTTTTTTTACATACTTTATCTACCTTTCCAAATTTATCATAAAAATCGTATCTTATTTTTTTATCAGTCTTGTGAACCTCCAAATCATATGGATCTATTTTTGTAAGTCTTGTTCCAATCTTTTCTGTTTAATAATTGAAGATTATTCATAAGCATTCCTTGAGGGGGAATTAAACTTTGTTTCATGTTTTTGTAAGTCTTTTGATCTAGCATGAAAGTTAATCTATTTTTTTCATTCTTGATTCATGAACCAATCCTGATTCATGAGGTCATGTCACTCAGACACATTCCTTGTGATGGGATTCTTTAAATGTAAAGTGAGATTCTTGTAAGTATTTTAAAAGCATTCTTTCACTTTACATTCCAGATATGGAATTTGTGTCATTTTTCCTCCCAATAGTGTATTTCTATCCTACAGATCCACTGTCCTTCCTCCATTCTTCTAAAGATAAGGATACAAACTCAACTTTGCTACCACATCATACACTAGTTCCCTCATATGTGTCAGAGCCTTTTATATGTTCAAAATTCTTTCCAGAGTGCTCGAGATTAAACTACTTTCCAAAAAGCCCAATAAAATCATAACAATAAATCTTAGAGTTTAATATGTGTCTAGTTAGGTGCCTGATGTAGCCCAAGTGCTGATTCTAGTGCCGACATATTTTGGTGCATTTTCTGAGAGACAAAGGCCTTGAAACAAAATATTTTATCGAGTCTCTTGTTTTAATTGTCGTAGATCAATTCTTGAAGGTGAACAAAAATTGACAACTTGAAGAGAACTGCAGTTTTTCACTTGACGAATCCATTGTTATAGATCCATTGGCAACTTCACGGGGATGCAAAGATCATATTTTCAGTTGAAGTTTTCGATAAACAACTACACCTTTCAGAATTCTGAAAGGGACATCGTTTCAGAGGTATAATTCAATGTTTTCCTCATTCAGTAGCTGATGATTTGGAGTTTTCTTATAGTGCATAGATTCAATGCTTTATGAGTATCCCATGTTGTGATTATTCTCATCATGAATTGCAATATGTTATGATATGGATTATTTCAATTTTACTCTTCAGATCTAGAATCCATATGAGTTTTTTTCGGATATTTGAATGGTTGTACAAAAAATTCCATATTGCATGAATATTTCCATTCAAATCAGAGTAGAAGTAGAAGAATGAATAAGCTTGTTGTTTTGAGCATTTTTTAGACAGATAGATTTCATTTTTCAGTTTGAATCCAACTTCAGTTTGGAGATATATGTTGCAGAATTGAAATGATTTTTTTTGCTCCATTACCCAATTGCTAGGTATACTGGTATTTTTCAGTCAATGACCATAATTGTAGGTTCAAGAAATAAGAGCTGGATAAGGTAATGGAACTAGGGTTATTGATAGCCCTAGGGGGCATATCATCCCCAATTAGAGCCACTTTTAGCATTAATTCTTAACTCATATTCCATGTTGCGCTCTCCATAATTCTATTTGGCCTCTAGCCCCGTATGTTTCAATTAAACCCAAAATACTTTACATTTCCATCTCCTACAAACCTTTCAAAAATACCATACATGATGGAGCGGGACCCATTCCCCACCACACTTCCTTTTTCATATCATTTTCCATTGAAAATCATTAAACTTACCCATTTTTCAACCTTTCCAATTTTACCTTTTTTACCATTACCTTTTATTTCTTTTCACTTAATCTGCTTCCTTAATTCCCCGATCACAATTAAAGTGGAGCCCTCATCGCATTTTGTAGATGTTATATGTTTTGCATCGCGAAAAAAATTAAATTTTGTGCTTGCCAATTTGTGATATCACATCACATATGTTTTGACTTACCTTGTGAGCATCCACAATCATTTTTGATGCAATAAGTTGGCCCCAACTCAGTAGTTCTTCCCCCATTGCATATTCGTTGCAATACATTGATATACTATATAAAATATATAACAATTACCACTTAAAACTTCACCAATTCATAAAAGTCCGCCACATAGCCAGTGGGTCCCTCTTCCCCACACTTCTTAAATTTTAAAAGTTAATCCCCACAACTTATAAATAAAGGCTAAATGTTGCGATCTCTGCTGCGGTCCGGTCCCACTTCTTTTTTTCCACGTCACTCATCTCCTCCCCCATGCGTCGCACTTTGCAATGTTTAAAGTTTATATCCTTTGCGCTTATAACTAAAATCTACGAATTGAAATGTGTGTTGTGGTCCGACCCTCCACGTCACCTACCCTGCATGTCACCTCCCATTCACATCACATTGTCGATTTTATTATTTATAAATTAAATTGTAAATGTTGCGAAGTATGTGGATGTGATGCCACTTCAGAATTAAATTTTAAAAGGTTTCAACTCTAGTTTATAATGACTCGGGTAGGATAAGACCCAACAAAGAGAAAAAAGCATAGTAATGATGAACGTCACTATAATAATGAGATAGAATCCATAGGTCAAGTTAAGAAAAAGGCATTTCTATGGAACTGTAATGATATGGCAATAGTAACTAATGCAAAAGAAACAGTCATAGGTTTTCAAAAAACCTAGCAACAAAGAATTTAAAGATTCGATGCCTATCAACAAATCACAATATCTTCTTAAATGTCAAAGAGATTTTTTCAATATGACTAATTCCATGAGAGTTATTTTAGGATTGATTAAAGTGGCAAGTTTTACAGTTCCACCTTTCTTGCAGAAGTTGAAGATAGCTAGGGAAGGTGGCAAAAAGAAGCTTATGTGGTGGTCCAATATTTTCATGCATTGGATTTTGAAGCCTCGAACCATTCATAAGTTCTAAATTCATGCAACAATTTGATTTGTTTACTGTTTTTTTTATTTAATTTCATTCCCAAAATCTAGCAGGATTCTGTTTTGTGCAACTCCATTTAAGAGTTGAGTTTTATGTAATAAAAAACGGGGGCAGGGGGAGGAGATGGTTGGTGGTGTAGGGCCTAGTGCCCTGGCCCTGTTGTTGATCCTTATTCTATTCCTGAAGTTGTGTATTTTTTAAATCATAATTTTTATGTAGGTAAATCCCCTCTGCGGATAGAGACGATCCCTCTAGCCCTAGGGTGGGTCTAGAAATAAAGGGACATGCTAAAGTGTTGCTTCCTAGTTAATGAATGAACAAGAGACACAGTAGATTGACCTACCTAGAATCCATTGCTATCATTGTTGGGGAAAGAGTAGTAGCCTATTGTTCCTGCCTTCGGAAATCACAACTCGTTCGTTGTTACGCCTGAATACCTGCACATAGAACAAGAAACAAGAGAAACATACAACATCATAGTTTCACTCTTAAATATTAACCAGTAAAATAGGTCTAAACATATTTTATTATACAAACATCATAACATAATAGTGGAACCAAATAGTATTCATGTATATATATGTAGAAGGAAGACGTACAACCAATGCTTTGACATCGTGGTCTCCTCCAGTGGGGTTCAGCCAGAGCGCATCTCAGTACTTGTCAAGGGATTTAGATGGGATGACGGCCTCAATATATTTCAATATATTTTCTCCTTTATCTATCTCTTCTGACCACAACTCTTCAATCTATGCTCAGTTGTTCAGTTATAGTATCAGTTCTCCAAGTTCATCTCTTCAGCTATTCAGCTTGTTAATGAGAAGAGAGATAGTTTCTTTTATAGAGGAGAAGGAGGGGTTTGGGATCCCTAAAAAGGTGGGAGGAAGCCCTATCCTTTAGGAGAGTTCCAAGGGAGGTGGAAAATACTAACTAAAGGAGGGAGTCTGTGGTTTTTTCAGTTCAACCACTCTCAGTGACTCATCCTCAGGGTGGTTGGAATAAAACCTCCGCCTCTATTTTTTAAAAACATTCCATAAAAATCTTGGCGCGAGTGCCTAACTAAGACAGAGATCCAACTGGCGTGGGCTCAGTGTTAATTTTTTGGCTCGGCGCAGGAGTGTAACTAGCTACTCGTGCCAAGGAAAAAACAAGGGTTGTTACAGTCTTGTTCAGGGAATTGTCAACATGAAGAATGTTACTCTCATGAAAAGTAATGTAATGAAGGTATTCTCAAGGCATGACACTTCTTATAATTCAAAAATATGAACCTCCAATGTGCGGGATGGGGATTGCAGGGGCAGTGAAAAAATGTTGTGTATTAGATGCCCCTTAAAGCATGAGGTGCAAGGGAGAGGGAGGGGTGAAATTCTTTATGAGAACATGTTTGAACTAACCACATTTGTCGAAAAACCTGCAATTACAAATACAATTGATATCTGTGGTATATGAACATGTGGCATGGGCGCAACCATTCATAATAGAACACATAAAAGCTGAGATCCGAGGTATGGACATAGCCATCCAACAGTACAGATCAAAAAATAGACTCAGGTATGGTCGGAGCCATCCAATCAAAAAGAGTCATGTAATAAGTCATGATAATCCACAAAAATCCGTAGCCTGGATTTTATTAGACAAAACCTAGGGTCTTGCGCTCCATATCGACCCGAACAAGTAAAATTTCAAGCATGCAAATGTATGGGCTAAAGTCAAACATGTAGGAAAATCGTCTGGTTACCAACCAATGATGAAAGTCGTTAATAGACACGAGAGAAACCACTAACGATGAAAATGGCCCTCAAGGCATAAAAGGTACAATCTATAGAATGTGAACAATGATCTGACGTCGAACGCCAACAGAATCACCCGATCGAAGGTCAATCATGTGAACCTTGCATCGAATGTGAAAAACCTATGATTAAGACATCTAGGCTCGAAGGTACCAGAAGGGAGTCTCTAGATAAAATTCCTGGATAATGAGTTGAAGTCGATAGGAAATGACCTAGTCAAAGGAGGGCCATAATTTTTCCCACATCATTGACACGGGATAGAGATACATGTTTATAGTGAATTAGGACAAACAGAGAATCAGAGGGAGCTTGACAACTGTAAAAGCACACTTCTCTTGAACATATCAGTAGCACAACACTGGATTTGGTAGTAATTGACATCAAAGGATCTGAGGTCATGATGATGTGGAAAAGAGCAGATGAGAGGTCAAAAGAGATTACCTAAACCCATGGAAGAAAAAATGATGAAATGAGATGTCCCTGACCCAACACGAATGCAGAAAAGTGCTGTGTTCAAGAGCAACATACTACCAACATAACTAAAACTTGGTTCCATTTCCCCCCACCATTTTTGGCGAGTACCCCAATTATTTTTCAAAACACAAGCTTGAAGGGGATAACATATGCTTGCAATATACTTTTTCCCTTCGGAAAAATCCATCCTAGTAAATTTTACGAGCCCTAGGTAGGAGGAACTCAAGTAACGGCATGGCGACAACATCCGATGTCATCAGGGATTAACTAGTCTAAAAAGGGGAGAACTCATCATATTTTCATGTTTAGAGAGTTTGAAAATATGACGGAAAATAAAACTCTAGCAGTCCCTTTTCGTAGGTAGTCTCACAGATCTGAAAAGGTATAAAATTCTGTCTACAAGAACCTCTTAGTCATGATAGGCTAAGGTATTCCTTTTTCGTAAATAATCTAGCCTAGATGGAAAAATGGTTAAACATATACTGGGTGGATATCGTTTCACATCTGTTTAACGAGTTCAAGATGACAAGAATCTTGAAAATATTTTCAATTTTAGAGAGTCAGAAAAGAGCTTAAAGATAACTCCAGTAGTGACTTTTCCGTGTTCTTACCGAGTCCGAAAAATTATTAAATATAACTCGTCACTTCGTCACTGTCGCATAAAAACCTATTGCTGCATAAGAGACACGTGTAAAACCCATTTATCAAAAGTAATACAATAAAATAATCAAAAAATATCTTTTAAAACCTAATTAGGGTTGTGGAAAAGTTATAAAATGCCAAAAATGGTAAAAATAATTACTTTTCACATTTTATCTCTTGTGGAGAAATAGTTATCCATTTTACTATGCAATCTTGCAGCAACGATAGCAGTCAATCCAACGGACCAACCTCAAATCCATTAGTTCTAGGTAAGAGCCGAGATCCTTCTTCTCAATTTAAGTAATCCCTTACTATCTGCAATGTCTAATTTTAAATTTTGGTGGAGGGGATGTAAAAATTAGGGCACGGCAGTTAGCACAGGTTTCGGGCATGGAGTCGTGCCAACTGCCCAATTTTATACACTAGGGTACGCCCATTGGCGTGATTATTTTGGAAACAGTCACGCCAATAGTACAGACCATTTTTATGAAAAATGTTAATCAAATTACCCCAATTATTTACAAATTTGATTTTAAAAAATGGCTAATACAATTCATATGAATGTGTTTGTAGGTAGAAAGAGACAAAATGGTCATATAATGGAAAGAATGGGAACATAGCGAAGAAGATGAGATGGCCATGGACAATGAGAGAGTCATGGAAGCTCTCAGAAATTGTGTTCTAAAGAAATTCTTCCTAACGCCATGTCTCTGAGCCCAAACAGAGTTATTATAGTACCTGATTGGCATATGGGATGAAAATCAATAGTATTTCATCCTTCAGGATCAAGAACTTGATATTGAAGTCTTTGACGTTTATTTCATAAGAGGATTATCATGGAGGGGAGTAGCACCAATCCTAACTAGCACCCGACCTTGCATGTAAAACATTACCATAGTGATAAACAGGGTATGTGTTATAGCATCACTTTTCACCTTCATATGATTCATGATTGCTTTTATGGCTTTGGGCACCCATTCCTACAGACTTGAACAAAATTCACTAAAAAACAGTGTTAAAATTCCCATACGCGGGTATGCCCAGACTTTTCCGCGTGTATACGCGAGTCCACATGTACTTTCCCATGTATGCCATTAAAATCATTAAAAAATATATTAAAATTCCCTATTTTCGGGCTGGGCTGATGGTTACTCTGGTAGTTCAGCCACCCCAACACGTGGCTAATTGTTTCCAACTGGTTGAAACTACTTTGAGGGAGTATAAAATCCCCTCATGTGTTTGGCCTAAGGGAGAGAGAAATTTTATAGACATTATACTCTGTTGGAATCCTAGTTCAAGTCTGAATCCCTGTGTGATCCAGGTGGATATTGGTGGCCACCAGCCTATTCCACTTGGGCCCCGTTTTTGGGATGTTGAGGGCTCTCCATTGTTTCTCAATAATAAATAGGCCCTCGAGCCTCATTGTAACTCAGTTCAGAGGTTTGTAACCACCACATCTCTTCTCAGAGATTCGCTACCAGCACCCTAGCTATTTTATTTCCATTATGTCTGTAAGCATCTTTCTGTGATTTTGATATTAATGAAATGAACTGTTATTTCCGCTGCATCTCTGTATTTATGGTTATGTGTTTATTCTATTGCGTTCCTGCATAAATCCGGATCAGTGGTATCAGAGCGGTCTGCTTTTTCTCAATCCTTCTTTGCATGTCCCCAACGAGGTCGGGGTATAAGGAGCTAGGGCTTGATCTGGTGGAACCTTTGCAAGATCAGCCTCGCAAACCTCGACGGACGCCCATGGGGGACGAAAAGAAAGATGAGGGAGCAGGAGATCCTATCAAAATATTGCTCGAGGAGGCCCTCGAAAGCCAAAGGAACGTGATGATGGATAACTTTGCTCAGATCCTTCAACGGCTACCCACCGGCGGCGCATCTGCATCCAGCAGCCACTCTGGAGGCGCGACTCCTTTTAAGGTACAAGTAAATTTTTACATTCCCATATTTGAGGGTCAAATAGACGCAGATGCTGTAGATAAATGGTTGAATCTGTTAGAAGGATATTTCTCGGTTCATGACTTTTCAGACCGGGAGAAGATTATTTTTGCACTCCTCAAAGCTACCCCCATGTTAAGGACTGGTGGGAAACCTACTGTGAGAACAAGGACCAGACAGAACCCTCTCTGTTCTCGGCCGTACCAACTTGGAATTCTTTCCGAGACGCCGTCAAGGAACAGTACTATCCTGTGGGGAGCTATGAGGACAAGTACACACAATGGACCACGCTGCGACAACAAAGGGATCAAGATGTGCACGAGCTGACGAATCTGTTCCATACCCTGCGCACAAAGTTGGGTATCAAAGATTCAGAGAAACATTTAGTGCTAAAGTATCGCAGCTGTCTGCACAGATACATTCAGGAGGAAATGGAGTTCCTCGACATCTCCTCGCTTGGTACGGCATACCGGTATGCTGCCAAGATTGAGCAGAAATTCAAACAGAAGAAGCGAGACTTTGGATCTGCGAATCAAAAGCAAGGAAAAGGTGCTTCCAAACCGCAGAACAAAGGATAGAGCATGGCGGATAAGGACAACCCGTCAAAGCCACAAGACAAGAACAACACCGTAAAGCCAAAGAAGGACACGGGAAAGTGGTGTGAGTTCCATAAGAGCTCCACTCACAACACAAGTGAGTGTCGGGCCAAGCAGTCGCTAGTGGCCGAGATGAGGGCTTCTGAGTCAGATGCATGCTCCGACTCTGAATCAGAACCTGAAAAGGCGAATGAAAAAGGGAAACAGATTATTGATGCGGAGCCCAACGCCACTGTTGCCACTGCAAAGATCCAAAAGGAGGAACCGGAAGATCCAGAGGAGGAGGAACGTCTCTTCCACTCCCAGATGTGGGTAAAGGGCTCCCCGGTACAGTTCATTGTCGACAATGGGAGCCAAAAGAACCTCATTTCAGCAGACGCCGTGAAGCGGTTGGGCTTGCCGACCACAGCTCACCCATATCCATACACCATCGGGTGGCTTCACCAAGGACGAGATCTCCGCGTCAGCCGGCAGTGTCGCCTTCCCTATAGCATCAAGCCCTTCACGGATGAGGTATTATGTGACGTTGCTCCTATTGATGTTTCTAATGTATTATTAGGACAACCATACTTGTGGAAGCGTCATGCTGTGTATGAGTCTCGACCTCGTGCTGTTATTATTAATTTGGGAAATAAGTTGTACAGGATACCAGAGGTACCACCTCCTACGACTATCTCTTTGGTTACTGCAAAACAATGTAGTAAGCTCATTTCCCAAACCAGGAAATTCGTTTTCCTGATGATCCGCCCCCAGGGCAAGAAGAAGGCTGTGGCCACGACCTCCAGACAGGGCCCCTCTGCACGACAACAACAAATGGATAAGGTCGTGGAGGAGTACGGGGACATCTTCACCTCACCCACAGGGGTTCCTCTGCACTGCCAGGTCAAGCACCCGATTGATCTGACCCCAGGTGCGCCACTGCCCAATGGACCGATCTATCGACGCTCTGTTCTGGAAAATGATGAAATCAAGAGGCAGATTCAGGAGCTGTTGCAGAAAGGTCACATCAGACCAAGTTCATCGCCCTGTGGGAGCCCGATCGTGTTGGTACAGAAGAATGATGGGACGTGGAGACTCTGTATTGACTATCGGGCGCTGAACAAGATCACTGTCCGGAATAGGTACCCAATCCCACGGATTGATGACCTTCTGGACCAACTCCAAGGTGCAAAATATTTCAGTAAGATCGACCTGAAGTCTGGGTATCACCAGGTACCAAGTGAACCCTCTGATGTGTGGAAGACTGCCTTCAAAGCTAAGGAAGGCCTTTTTGAATGGCTGGTCATGCCTTTCGGGTTGACGAATGCTCCCGCAACCTTCATGAGGATGATGGACGACATCTTGCGGCCATTCACTAACTCATTCGTAGTGGTGTACTTGGATGACATTCTGATCTTCAGCAAGACTTGGGAAGAGCACCTTCATCACATCCGACAAGTCCTCCAAACACTGCGGAAAAACAAGTTGTGTGCCAATTTGGAGAAGTACACGTTTGGCATGACCCAGGTTCAATATCTGGGATACATTATTGATGAAAGGGGGGTGCATGTGGATCCAGCCAAGATCCAAGTCATTCGGGATTGGCCAGCCCCGACTACTATAACAGAGCTTCGGAGCTTTCCGGGTCTTGCTAATTTCTACCATAGATTCGTGTTGGGATTCTCTCATATCACTTGGCCCTTGAGTCAAGTCACCAAAGGAGGAGCGAGAGCAAAATTATTTTGGTTGGAACCTCAACAGAAGGCGTTCAAAGAATTGAAAAATCGCCTCTGTTCTGCCCCAGTGCTCACCTTACCAGACTTGCAGCAGCCATTTGAGATCGAGACAGATGCCTCTGACTATGCTATTGGGGCAGTTCTTACTCAACAGGGACATCCAGTGGCATATCACGGTGAGACATTGTCTGAGACAGTTCGCAAGTATCCCACCTATGACAAAGAAATGTATTCCATTGTGCAAGCCTGTCGACAATGGAAGCATTACATTTTGGGGAAGGAAACAATCATCCACACGGACCACCGGCCCCTGCAGTTCATACAGACACAAGGGAAGTTGCAGAATGATCGCCATCAGAAGTGGTCCACATATCTGCAACAGTTTCATTTGAACATCAAGTACAAGAAGGGTAGCACCAATAATGTTGCAGACTGCCTCAGCCGACCACCGATCGCGGCGCTCACCACCGTGCTCAACTCTTGTGGGCACGAGACTTCTGATTGGCCGCTTCTCTATGAGAGTGACCCAGAATTCGGCCACACTTACAAGGCACTCTTAGGGGGCACAAAAGTTCCAAATTTTCACCTCCAAGATGCACTTTTATGTCACCTGGGACACCTTTGTGTTCCTTCAAGCGAGCGTGCCAAGATGATCTGGGAAGCACACTACAGTCGAGTCGCTGGGCATTTCGGGGTCGAGAAAACAGTAGCAATACTACAGAAGTATTTCTATTAGCTGAACCTTCGAAAGGATGTCGAGAAGCACATCAGATCCTGCACTGCTTGTGCCATTGCCAAACCGACCATCAAGAAGCAAGGCCTATATACTCCACTACCTACCCCTAGTCGACCGTGGGAATCCATCTCCATGGATTACATGTCGGGCCTGCCTTCTACTAAGAATGGAAATTACTGTGTTTTCGTGGTCGTTGACAGATTCTCGAAGATGGCCATCATGGCGGCCTGTAAGAAGAATATCACAGCAGAAGCCACTGCTAAACTCTTCTTTGAACGAGTGTGGGTGCACTTTGGGATCCCACAGCCTATCATATCAGATCGAGATAGCAGGTTCCTCAGCACATTTTGGTCCAGCCTCTGGTCAATGTTGGACACAAAGCTCACCAAGTCCACAGCTTTCCATCCCCAAACAGATGGCCAGACAGAGGTCGTCAACAGAATGATTGTACACATTCTGCGCATGTGCAACTCAAAGCATGTTGAAAATGGCAACAAGAAATAGTGAAGGAGGCCTCTTGAAACATCTTTCCTGATCCTAGTTGGAAAGCGATCACCTAAACTAGGTGGGGACCACACATGTGATTTTTGTCGAAAAGTCTATTTTTAGACTATGTCTATTTTTAGACATATGGATCATGGACCGGGAGCTGCAATATGCTATTCTTGGAGGATTGGTCATGTTGGTAAAAATAGATGGACCTCTATTTTTAGACATTCAAGTGGTTTCTATTTTTAGACTGCCGAGCTAAAAATAGAACAGTCGAATATTATTTTCTCTTAATAATATTCGGACTAAAAACATTATCTTTGTCTCTTGCGGCACTTCAGTTTGACCCCCGGAGGTGGGGCATGCAGCTGACATAAGGAAATTCGAATTTCCTATGAGTTAGATGAACTCATGCATGTTAGACTTCAGTTAGACTCATGTGGTGGATTTTTGGTGGAGTTGATTGAGGAGTTGATGGAGGAGGTGTTCCGGTTAACTAGTTTAACTAGTTATGATCAGTTTAACTTATGATTATACTAGAGATGAGTTGGGTGAATTAATTATTAATTAATTCACTGATATTAACTCATTATTAAACTAAAAGAACACATCAGTTAACTCAGTGCATGGACAGTTCAGTGAAAGACCAGTGGAAGAGGTAGATGAAAGGGTGAGACTGACAGCAGTTGTACATTAGTTGTGCATGAGATTTGCACAATCAGTGGGATGATGATGCCAATGATGATTGTGCTGTACCAAATAAGTGAATTCGAATTCCATTCAGATATATTCACTTTTTGGATTGCACAGTAGAGGCAGGCAGAGCAGCAGAAGGATTTGAACCTGTGACTAGTTTCAGATCTAGCTAGTTTTGTGTTCAGCATATGAGATAGTACTGAGTACTTGTGAGGAGTATTGTATTATGTATTGCTGAATGTTTCTCATCCATTATATGATACATATAGCTGGGGGTTTTCAGCTATAAGCTTTCCTCATACATGCTGCGTTCTATGTGTGTGAATTGATGTTCTGTCGCTTTGTTTTTTATTCCGCATGTGACGATTAATGGTAGAAGCGATTATGTGTTATGCATGCAATTCGAATTGATGTATGATCAGGTTAATCGCAGCGAATAAACTTCATTATTCAGAAAATTTATACATGGTATCGGAGCTAAATTAATCGTCGAGATCTATTACGGTGATTGTTTATTATTTCCTCGGACAGAGCCTGCATGCGGGCCAGGTAGCCTCTGGAATATTCATCCTTCTTTGTAAGGTGAAAGATCTGGTGAATGCCCATGCATTCAATCTCTGTTTTGGAAATAATTAGCTCTCAAGTGTAGATCGGAAGCGACTGAGTTATCAGCTGGTGGTGAAATTCGAATTTGCAGATTTGTGTTCTTGGTGCCGCGGCGAAAATGTCTTTCATCGGGTTGCGACTAGAATATGCCTTGGAAGGCAGTTCAAATTATGTTGCATGGAAGGACCGCATGGAGGCTGTATTAGATGATCATGGGCTATTGGAATTCGTGGAGAAAGAGATTCCAAAGCCTACTTCTAATGATGCTGATGTTGTGGAAGCATGGCAAAAGAAACAAGCAAAATGTCGAAGGATCCTGTTGGAGGGTGTAAAGGATCACATTGTATCCAGTTTACACGGGAAGGCCTCTCCATATTTGATGTGGAAAGCCTTGACGGATCTGTACCAAAGCAAGAGCGATTAGAGGAAGCTAGCGCTCAAAGATAGACTCAGGAACATCAAGTGTGAGAAGGGGGAAAGTATGCCGAAGTACCTCACGAGGTTCACCCAATGTCGGGATGAGCTGGGAAGTGTTGGTGTGACGGTGGAGGATGAGGATATGGTGAGTTTGGCGCTTCTTGGTTTGCCGAAGAGTTGGCATGCATATCAAGATAGTGTCAATGGTCGGGAAAAGTTGCCGGGATGGGAAAGACTGTGGTCTGATCTCGTGCAAGAGGAGATCCGGCGAAATACCAGAGATGGATCTTCATCAAAGGTATCTGATGAAGAAGACTGCGCTTTGGCTGCCAAAGCAAGGAAGGGGAAAGGCAAGGAGAAGGCTTCTCAATCCGGTGCAGATGGTAAAGAGCGTGACATGTCCAAAGTGAAGTGTTTTCACTGTCACGATCATGGACATTACGCCACGAATTGCCCAAAGAAGAAGAAGAACAAGCAGGCTGCTGGAGCTGCAGCGGGTGAGGCTCTTGCCTCGAAATTTGAGCTGGACTTCTCATTGATCGCATGCATGTTGTCTAGTGCATTGGGATCGGGGTGGTATATTGATAGTGGCGCTTCCTTTCACATGACGGGAGATGCAAATCTTTTCAGTCACTTGGTGGAGAAAGGTCTCCAGATGCATGTTGAGTTGGGCGACGGTGGACGATACAATGCAACCGGCATTGGTACCATAACCTTTCAAAGGGAGTCAGGTAAACTCATTCTTTTACAAGATGTATTGCATGTACCAGGTCTAACAAATAATTTGATCTCAGTTGCAATGTTAGAGGATAAAGGGTATGAAGTTGTCTTTAGAGAAGGAAAGGTGTTCCTTCGGCACAAGGCAACGGGACAAGTCAAGAAGGTTGGGATTCGAGCAAAGAATCTCTACAGACTTGAAGTAGATGGGATGTCTACGGAGCTTCCTACTGTTGGGAAGCGGAAGGAAGACATGCAACTGAAGCTTGAGAGGGAGCAAGTGTTGCATGCAGGCGAGAAAGCCATGCAATTGGAGCTTGAGAGGGAGCGGGTTTTGCATGCAGGTGAAAGTGAACCTCGGGATGTGGAGCAGCCACAAGAGGATCATGGAGTGGGAGAAACCACTAATGCAGAGAAATTTCATGCCAGATGGGCAGAGGGAGTGCATGCAGCTATACCACCAGGTGAGAGGTGGTGCGACGTGCATGATTGATCCCAAGAGGAGATTTCTGGGCAGGATTCATGAGATGGTGTGGATCTCATGAGTTGAACCTGGCTACGAGGTGCCCACGAAAGCCCCATAAAGAGTGCATCGCTGGATGTCATGCAAAGACTTCAAAGTGACAAAGTACCTGACACCGGAGCGCTTGGACGAGTTGACAGCAAGTGCAAGAGTGCATGGGTGTAAAGATTTCAACAGCGCAGTGGTTCTTGATGACATGTGCAGTAGCTAAGCAGAGGTCGAAGACTTTGATGATAGATGCTAGATGCATTAGACTGATTGAGTTGTTTGGAGCCTATTCAGTTTCAGAGGAGTTGCAGAGCAGATGCATGAGTTTGCATGGTGCATGCATGGAGTTGCATGGCGCATGCAACAGGTGCATGGCACATGCATGGAGTTGCATGGTGCATGCATGAGTTTGCATGGCGCATGCAAAGGGTGCATGGCGAATGCATGGAGTTGCATGTCGCATGCATGGAGTTGCATGGCGCTTGTGAAGGTTGCAGGGCGAATGCATGGAGTTACATGTCGCATGCAATGACAGTCCTTTCTTGTTGAGAGGGAGTGTTGAAAATGGCAACAAGAAATAGTGAAGGAGGCCTCCTAAAACATCTTTCCTGATCCTAGTTGGAAAGTGATCACCTAAACTAGGTGGGGACCACACATGTGATTTTTGTCGAAAAGTCTATTTTTAGACTATGTCTATTTTTAGACATATGGATCATGGACCGGGAGCTGCAGTATGCTATTCTTGGAGGATTGGTCATGCTGGTAAAAATAGATGGATCTCTATTTTTAGCATTTAGGTCGAAGTCTATTTTTAGATTGACGGGCTAAAAATATAATAGTCAAATATTATTTACCCTTAATAATATTTGGACTCTAACCCGCCTTTATCCCCGTGCACTTCGCTCAATTCTCGGAGGTAAATGGAATGGTATAAGGAAATTCGAATAATTATGGTTAGGAGAGCTTTTGCATGGTTGACTTCATTAGACTCATGTAAGTAGTTTTGGTGGAGTTGATTTAGAGTTGATGGAGGAGGTGGTTCGCTTTAACTTAGTTTAACTAGTTAGTGACTAGCCAATTTGTGATTATGCTAGAGATGAGTTGGGTGAATTAATTATTAATTAATTCAATTATATTAACTCATTATTAAACTAAAATAACACATCAGTTAACTCAGTGCATGGATAGTTCAGTGAAAGACCAGTGGAAGAGGTAGATGAAAGGGTGAGATTGACAGCTGTTGTACATTAGTTGTGCATGAGATTTGCACAATCAGTGGGATGATGATGCCAATGATGATTGCACTATACCAACTAAGTGAATTCGAATTCCATTCAGCTATATTCACTTTTTGGATTGCGCAGTAGAGGCAGGCAGAGCAGCAGAAGGATTTGAACCTGTGACTAGTTTCAGATCTAGCTAGTTTTGTGTTCAGCATATGAGATAGGACTGAGTACTTGTGAGGAGTATTGTATTATGTATTGCTGAATGTTTCTCATCCATTATATGATACATATAGCTGGGGGTTTTCAGCTATAAGCTTTCCCCGTACATGCTGCGTTCTATGTGTGTGATTTAATGTTCTGTCGCTTTTTTTTTATTTTCCGCATGTGACGATTAATGGTAGAAGCGATTATGTGTTATGCATGCAATTCGAATTGATGTATGATTAGGTTAATCGCAGCGAATAAACTTCATTATTCAGCAAATTTATACATGGTATCGGAGCAAAGGTTAATCGTCGAGATCTATTACGGTGATTGTTTATTATTTCCTCGGACAGAGCCTGCATGCGGGCCAGGTAGCCTCCGGAATATTCATCCTTCTTTGTAAGGTGAAAGATCTGGTGAATGCCCATGCAGTCAATCTCTGATTTGGAAATAATTAGCTCTCAAGTGTAGATCAAAAGCGATTGAGTTATCAGCTGGTGGTGAAATTCGAATTTGCAGATTTGTGTTCTTGGTGCCGCGGTGAAAATGTCTTTCATCGGGTTGCGACTAGAATATGCCTTGGAAGGCAGTTCGAATTATGTTGCATGGAAGGACCGCATGGAGGCTGTATTAGATGATCATGGGCTATTGGAATTCATGGAGAAAGAGATTCCAAAGCCTACTTCTAATGATGCTGATGTTGTGGAAGCATGGCGAAAGAAACAAGCAAAGTGTCGAAGGATCCTGTTGGAGGGTGTAAAGGATCACATTGTATCCAGTTTGCACGGGAAGGCCTCTCCATATTTGATGTGGAAAGCCTTGACGGATCTATACCAAGGCAAGAGTGATCAGAGGAAGCTGGCACTCAAAGATAAACTCAGGAACATCAAGTGCGAGAAGGGGGAAAGTATGCCAAAGTACCTCACGAGGTTCACCCAATGTCGGGATGAGCTGGGAAGTGTTGGTGTGACGGTGGAGGATGAGGATCTGGTGAGTTTGGCGCTTCTTGGTTTGCCGAAGAGTTGGCATGCATATCAAGATAGTGTCAATGGTCGGGAAAAGTTGCCGGGATGGGAAAGACTGTGGTCTGATCTCGTGCAAGAGGAGATCCGCCGAAATACCAGAGATGGTTCTTCGTCAAAGGGAGCTGATGAAGAAGACTGCGCTTTGGCTGCCAAAGCAAGGAAGGGGAAGGGCAAGGAGAAGGCTTCTCAATCTGGTGCGGATGGTAAAGAGCGTGACATGTCCAAAGTGAAGTGTTTTCACTGTCACGATCATGGACATTACGCCACGAATTGCCCAAAGAAGAAGAACAACAAGCAGGCTGCTGGAACTGCAGCTGGTGAGGCTCTTGCCTCGCAATTTGAGCTGGACTTCTCATTGATCGCATGCATGTTGTCTAGTGCATTGGGATCGAGGTGGTATATTGATAGTGGCGCTTCCTTTCACATGACGGGAGATGCAAATATTTTCAGTGACTTGGTGGAGAAAGGTCTCCAGATGCATGTTGAGTTGGGTGACGGTGGACGATACAATGCAACCGGCATTGGTACCATAACCTTTCAGAGGGAGTCAGGTAAACTCATTCTTTTACAAGATGTATTGCATGTACCAGGTCTAACAAAGAATCTGATCTCAGTCGCAATGTTAGAGGATAAAGGGTATGAAGTTGTCTTCAAAGAAGGAAAGGTGTTCCTTCGGCATAAGGCAACGGGACAAGTCAAGAAGGTTGGGATTCGAGCAAAGAATCTCTACAGACTTGAAGTAGATGGGATGTCTACGGAGCTGCCTACCGTTGAAGTTTCGAAGGAAGACATGCAAATCGAAGCTTGAGAGGGAGCAAGTGTTTCATGCAAAGTAGAAAGACATGCAACTGAAGCTTGAGAGGGAGCAAGTTTTGCATGCAGGTGATAGTGAACCTCAGGATGTGGAGCAGCCACAAGAGGATCATGGAGTGGGAGAAACCACTCATGCAGAGAAATTTCGTGCCAGATGGGCAGAGGGAATGCATGCTGGTATACCACGAGGTGAGAGGTGGGGTGACATGCATGATTGATCCCAAGAGGAGATTTCTGGGCAAGATTCATGAGATGGTGTGGATCTCATGAGTTGAACCTGGCTACGAGGTGCCCACAGCGCAGCAGTAGCAGATCAGTTGGATTGATGCAGGCAGATCAAAGTGACAGTGTCGGATACTGGAGCGCGGATCAGAGTTGACAGCAAGTGCAAGAGTGCATGGGTGCAAAGAGTTCAACAGCGCAGTGGTTCCTGATGACATGTGTAGTTGGCCAAGCAGAAGTCGAAGACTTTGATGATAGATGCTAGATGCATCAAGACTGATTGAGTTGTTTGGAGCCTATTCAGTTTCAGAGGAGTTGCAGAGCAGATGCATGGAGTTGCATGGTGCATGCATGAGTTTGCATGGTGCATGAAAAGGGTGCATGGCACATGCATGGAGTTGCATGGTGCATGCATGAGTTTGCATGGCGCATGCAAAGGGTGCATGGCGAATGCATGGAGTTGCATGTCGCATGCATGGAGTTGCATGGCGCTTGTGAAGGTTGCAGGGCAAATGCATGGAGTTTCATGTCGCATGCAATGACAGTCCTTTCTTGTTGAGAGGGAGTGTTGAAAATGGCAACAAGAAATAGTGAAGGAGGCCTCCTGAAACATCTTTCCTGATCCTAGTTGGAAAGCGATCACCTAAACTAGGTGGGGACCACACATGTGATTTTTGTCGAAAATTCTATTTTTAGACTATGTCTATTTTTAGACATATGGATCATGGACCGGGAGCTGCAGTATGCTATTCTTGGAGGATTGGTCATGTTGGTAAAAATATATGGACCTCTATTTTTAGACATTCAGGTGGTTTCTATTTTTAGACTGCCAGGCTAAAAATAGAACAGTCAAATATTATTTACCCTTAATAATATTTGGACTATAAACTTCAGTTTATCCTCTTGGAGCACTTCAGTTTGACCCTCGGAGGTGGGGCATGCAGCTGACATAAGGAAATTCGAATTTCCTATGGGTTAGTTGAGCTTTTGCATGGTTGAATTCAGTTAGACTCATGTGGCAGAGTTTTGGTGGAGTTGATTGAGGAGTTAATGGAGATTGTGTTCCGGTTAACTAGTTTAACTAGTTATGATCAGTTTAACTTGTGATTATGCTAGAGATGAGTTGGGTGAATTAATTATTAATTAATTCATTGATATTAAATCATTATTAAACTAAAATAACACATCAGTTAACTCAGTGCATGGACAGTTCAGTGAAAGACTAGTGGAAGAGGTAGATGAAAGGGTGAGACTGACAGCAGTTGTACATTAGTTGTGCATGAGATTTGCACAATCAGTGGGATGATGATGCCAATGATGATTGCGTTGTACCAACTAAGTGAATTCGAATTCCATTCAGCTATATTCACTTTTGGATTGCGCAGTAGAGGCAGGCAGAGCAGCAGAAGGATTTGAACCTGTGACTAGTTTCAGATCTAGCTAGTTTTGTGTTCAGCATATGAGATAGTACTGAGTACTTGTGAGGAGTATTGTATTATGTATTTCTGAATGTTTCTCATCCATTATATGATACATATAGCTGGGGGTTTTCAGCTATAAGCTTTCCCCGCACATGCTGCGTTCTATGTGTGTGATTTAATGTTCTGTCGCTTTGTTTTATTTTCCGCATGTGATGATTAATGGTAGAAGCGATTATGTGTTATGCATGCAATTCGAATTGATGTATGATCAGGTTAATCGCAGCGAATAAACTTCATTATTCAGAAAATTTCTACAAAGCATCCACGCACATGGGACGAGAGAGCCTCCCTGTACAACAGCGCTATGTAACCGGCTCTGTCAGCTCAATCGTCATAGCCCCTTTCAGGTGGGCTTGGGATTCCAGCCACTATGTCCCATTGACGTAGCCATGCCATTTGCAGCTGCTCAGGCCGATTCAGCGCACGTCCAGTCTGAAGTTGACAAAGCAAGTAGCTTCATCGAGCGCATTCAACACATCCGCCAACAAGTTCATGATATATTGGACAGAGCCAATGCGAAGTACAAGCAGCGCCATGATCAACACCGGGTGCCACACAACTTCCAGGTGGGCGACAAAGTATGGCTGCATTTGTAGAAGGAGCGCCTCACTGGACCTCACCGCAAGCTTCGCCCACTCCGATACGGGCCGTACACCATCACCAAGGCTGTAGGTAACAATGCCTTCAAGCTTAGTATTCCACCATTCCTTGGTCTGCACCCAGTCTTCAATGTGGATCGCCTTCGTCCTTACTTTCCACCTCTACTGGACACCTCGGACATTGCAGAGCAACTCACACCAACAGAGTTAAACCCAGACTGCATGGAACAGGCCACCACAGATTGTATCATGGACATGCAAATCAAGAACACTCGTCAACAACAGATCCAACTGTATCGGGTTGTCAAAGCTGGCCAACTCCTGCACCAAGGAAAGTGGTTCACCAGGGACCAAGTTCAGCAGAAATTTCCTCATCTCGTGGAGGAACTTAACGCAATGGGGACCATTGCTTCCTAAGGGGGGAGGAATGATCCAGGTGGATATTGGTGGCCACCCGCCTATTCCACTTGGGCCCCCACCATTGTCTCTTTCAGTTTTTCAGTTTTGCCATAACTTGCTATTTTTAGCAGTTTTTCGGGTCCTGAACTTCCGGAGCCGTTTTGAGGCCCTAAACGACGTTTTTTGGTATGAAAAATTTATTGCGATTTTGATCATCAAAATCGTCACAAAAGTTGTAGTCCTCGGATAGAGCTTTCTAATGATGTATCATGTGCGTCAAACGGAGATAGTATGCCAAAGTTACGTCCCTGGGAAGTTGAAACACCAATTTACCCAAATAGGGCCCATAGTTTTGGCGCTTCATCTCCTAGGGTTAGGTTTTTGGATGTTTAGGGTTCTCCATTGTTTCTCAATAATAAATAGGCCCTCGAGCCTCATTGTAACTCAGTTCAGAGGCCTGTAGCCACTACATCTCTTCTCAGAGATAGCTACCAGCGCCCTAGCTAGTTTTATTTCCATTCTGTCTGTAAGCAAATTTCAGTTCTTTGATATTAATGAAATGAAGTGTTATTTCCGCTGCATCTCTGTATTTATGGTTATGTGTTTATTCTATTGCATTCCTGCATAAATCCGGATCACTGTGCCTCCTGCACTTTCCCAGATTTATATCAGGAAACCTTTGTTTCCTGGAGATGTTCATCCATTTATATGCCATCTCAAGTGCACAAGTCTTGGAAGTATCTTAGTGAGGCAAGGGCAGGACGAATCCGGACGACGGTCTGCTCGAATATTGTGGAAGGATTCAGGTGATCTCTCCACTCTTTATCTCTGTACATGCTATTTGTGATAATGAAGAACCATCTTGTTCCTAAACTTACGTGTTGATATATACTTGTATATGTGAAAAGATTATCATTTAAGCATTTATTATGGTTTATATAGTATTTCACATGGATTACACTAACGTTTAGAAGAATTATATGCTGTACAACTAGGTTTCTGTTCACGTTCTTTCTTGTTTTCAGGTTGAAGGAGGAAGAAAGGCTGCTGGGGGTTTGGACCCCGCGGGATCTACATCGAACGTAGGACTACAGGTAAGTCCTGCTATCGTTGTTAACTAGTTTTTTTGCATTCAAGAATGGTTATGTGTGAGTCCTTCTGAATGGCATGCCCTGCTCTATGGAGGTTTTAACCCAACAAACCTCTACGGTGATTTTCCCCGAAACAGAACTGGCGACTCCGCTGGGGACCAAATTTTTGTGATTCCCCTGTTGGGTGGTTTCAGCTGCTTGAAAGGTTTCCAACAGTTTTAACTTTTATTTCCAGTCCAGTTAACTCTTTCTCAGTCAGACTGAAGTCTTGGTTCCTTATCCAGGCTTGATCTTTTTTATTTTTTATTATTTTCTTTTTCATACGCAGTTTTTTCGGTGCACAGTCGCGTATACACATTGTTTCTGTTAAAGGTGGTCGCGTATACGCAGGTTTCCTTTGACACAGTTGCGTATGCACGCCTATTGTCAAACTGTTAAAGTGCTTATGCCTGGGGGAAAATTTTGAAAATTTGATTTTTAGCTTTTCTGGTCTTGTCTGCCTGTGGTGACCTGTTTCTACAGTGTTTTTTAATCTCTGGACTATGTTTAAAGTGTTTATATGTATATTTCTCTCTCCTTTGTGGGAAGACTCTTTCGGTTGGTGAAATTTTTGGTTGTTACGTTTGCAATTTTGGTTTGAGTACCAAGATATTTTCTTGAAGATCCTTGATTATTCTGCTTAATCATAACAGAGAGCTTCTACTCATTTACTCTTTCCTTGTGTGTTGCTACGCGTTTTGATTTTTTACCTATTTTCTACGTTTAGTTTCCTTGATGTTCAGTAGACTAGTTTTGTTGCAATTTTGGAAGAGTCTCTTTTTTATTCTTTGAAGTTTTTATTGCAAGTCTATACTATTGTACTGAGTTGATTTATTGAGTTTCTTGTCTTCCTTTTTGCTCGTATGAAGCCCCGCTACGAGAGTGGCATGGTTGGCTTTGAGCATTTTGTTGAAGTTATACTTGAAATTCAGAGTTTGTTTGACTTAGTTACCGGATAGTTCAATTGGTCTTCTTGAAATCTCTTTTATAAACTAAAACTGGCATATAGGTTAGGGAATCCACTTTCCGTTGCATTCTGCATACTAGCCTCCATTCTGATCACTTGCCATAGGGTTGATCCCATCAGGACATGAGTATTACACCCATTTCACTCGCCAATTTTTTAATCATGACTTGGTGGTAGAGCCTTCCTTTACATGGGCTTCCTAGTTAGTTCCTCGCTATCACTTGTTGCCCATGTTGCGTTTTATGTAGGCTTGTGAGTCCTCTTTAGTCTTGCCATGACTTATGTGTTGAAGCTTCATTCTTCTTCTTCCTCACTATCATTTTTTCTGGCTATTACCCTAGAGGCTCCCTGGTGTTGTTGAGTTGTATTATTGCATTACATATTGGCTACTTGTTTATCCTGGCCTTTAGCCGGCTTCATTTGGACTCAATGTTTAAGACAACTTTTGACCTTGACTATCTGTACAAGTTAACCATTGCATGCACTTTAGCTATCGCGACTTGACACCCTTTTACCCATGGATGTTACATTCCTCTGAGTATCGCTTACCAGTTTTTGCCACCTTGCATTGAGCATACCATCGTTCCAATCCCAGGAACTAGTGCATCTGTTTCTTGATATTCGTTCTATCCATTGTACCATAGCATTATTTTTTTTTTTTCAAGCTTATTATATGAAAAAGACAAAAAAAAATCAAATATGACAAAAAGAGCGGGAACGAGATGTAACTTCATACTTTTATGGAAGTACAGTGTCAGTTTGTCGCCCTTGAACAAAGCATATACACTTATATCTTTCCTCCATTTGGGATGGTTTTAGTTTTGACCTAGGTTCAGCCTTTACCTTGTTTCACTGGTCAGTTCTCCCCCAGTTGGTTATCTCTTCCAATCATATGGAGAGTTTGTTCTGCCTCCTGCATAACAGACTTATACAGTGTTAGTTTTTACTGCCATGGTCATCATGACTCGTGCTTTTGTTCAAGGGAAGTCTAACTCGAGTCGGCCATTCTACGGTGTCTCTTGACTCATTATTCAGTCGGCCTTCCTGTTCTTGTCAGTATCTTGTTCTATCATATCATATGTTTTGGTCCTTTGCTCGTGCTAGTTTGAGAAGGTCTCCATTGACTTCTTACTGGCGGGTTTGTCTCTTATCGACTACAACACATTGCTCTGAGAGAAAACCTAGAGCTGCACCCTCGCCCTATTTCCACCATTGATAGGTGACCTTGTGCTCAGCATTTGATCATCATTATGGGTCTTTGACTGAGTGGTTTCCCTTGTGTTCGACGTCAACATACATTATCACACTTGGGATTCGTGTAGTACCTTGATTTCCATTTGACCCTATCGGTGGATTTCTCGCCTCTGTGTCAGCTTTCACTATTGGTTGCTTCAGAGGGTTTCTTCCGTGCGCTAGCTTCATCTTGTGCATGTCGAAAACGTACTTCGGTTTGGTTCCGTCACTCTACTTCGTCCGATTCCTTCCAAATCTTTCCCTGCGGGTTACACTCGCGCTGGACTAATGTGGGATGTCGTAATGCCTTCCTTCCAGCAGATCTTTTCCCATCGACTCCGACTCATTGCTCTCGGAAGAAGGTCTAGAGTCTTTTTGTCAGTACCTTAGGGTTTGCAGTCATCAATGGCAAACTCTTTGCTATCGACAGTGGAGATTCATCATTGCCTCCTGATTGGTAGATTCTTTCAAGTGTTCAACTTCAACTCATTCATTCGCACTTGTTAGATTGTACTGGGGCACCTTGGCACTCATTTTCATTATTGGTGGGTTGTCTCGCATTGGTTAACACTATACATCATTAACCGGTAATCCAACGATTTCTCACATGGTCGACTTTAGCTCATTTATTCCCATTGTGTAGAATTGTGCCATAGTGTCAGTGAAGACCTCGGGTTGCATCAGCATTTCTTGGTTCACTTTTGACAGTCCATTCAGTTTCTGCCAGTGATGCCATTCACCCTTATATGTTGTAGTTTAGTACAATAGCATCTTATATGTTGGCTCCCGAGTTGCGTGATTGTACCGTTTGTTCCACCCTTTATGATTTGGTACATGGAGATTCAATTACTTATATGATCAAACATCCAGTTTCAGCATCATTGCTCAGCTGTCTATATGTGATACTTGGACATTGATTCAGACTTATATTTCCGGGCCATGCTCAGATGATTCATTGTGTACTTTCAGTTCAGCTATACTTGTATACATTTTGGATCCATTCAGTACTTTCTATATGATGTATTTTTGACTGAGCATGGGTATGCCCGCCTCAGCATGAGTTGACTCTCTGTTTTCTTTCATTGGTTTTTGGCAGGCTGAAATCTGGTGAAGTCCTCTCTTGTCCTTTGCGAAGTTCTTTCTATGTGCATAATACATTTCGGCCATCATGTACCCCTTCTGACCTCATATATTAGGGGGCATCTGTTATAGCATCATTTCTCACCTTCATATGATTCATGATTTCTTTTATGGCTTTGGGCACCCATTCCTACAGACTTGGACAAATTCACTAAAAAACAGTGTAAAAATCCCCATACGCGGTTATGCCCAGACTTTTCCGCGTGTATACGCGAGTCCACATGTACTTTTCCGCGTATGCCATTAAAATAATTAAAAAATATATAAAAATTCCCTATTTTCGGGCTGGGTTGATGGTTACTCCAGTAGTTCAACCACCCCAGCACGTGGCCAACTGTTTCCAACTGATTGAAACTACTTTGAGGGAGTATAAAAGCCCCTCATGTGCATGGCCTAAGAGAGAGAGAAATTTTATAGACATTATACTCTGTTGGAATCCCAATTCAAGTCTGATTCCCCGTGCCTCCTGCACTTTCCCAGATTTATACAGGAAACCCTTGTTTCCTAGAGATGTTCATCCATTTATATGCCATCTCGAGTGCACAAGTCTTGGAAGAATCTTAGCGAGGCAAGGGCGGGACGAATCCGGACGACGGTCTGCTCGAAGATCGTGGAAGGATTCAGGTGATCTCTCCACTCTTTATTTCTGTACATGCTGTTCGTAATAATGAAGAACCATCTTGTTCCTGAACTTATGTGTTAGTATCTATTTGTATATGTGAAAAGATTGATTATTAAGCAGTTATTATCGTTTATATCATATTTCACATGGATTACACTAACGTTTAGGAGAAATATATGTTGTACAACTAGGTTTCCGTGCATGTTCTTTCTTGTTTTCCAGGTTAAGGAGGAAGAAGGGTTGCTGGGGGTTTGGACCCCGCGGGATCTACATCGAACGTAGGACTACGGGTGAGTTCTACTATCGTTGTTATCTAGTTTTTAACATTTAAGTATGGTTGTGTGTGAGTCCTTCTGAATAGCATGCCCTGATCTGTGGAGGTTTTAACCCAACAAACCTCTAGGGTGTTTTTTCTCGAAACAGAACTGGCGACTCCGCTGGGGATCACATTCTTGTGATTCCCCTGTTGGGTGGTTTCAGTTGTTTGAAAGGTTTCCAACAGTTTTAACTATTATTTCCAGTCTAGTTAAATTTTTCTCAGTCAAACTGAAGACCTCGTTCTTTATCCAGGCTTGATCTTTTTTTATTTTTCATTATTTGCTTTTGCATACGCGGTTTTTTCTCTGCAGAGTCACATATTCACGTTGTTTATGTCAAAGGTGGTCGCATATACGCAGGTTTCCTTTGCCATAGTCGCGTGTACACGCTGGTTGAAAAACTGTAAAAGCGCATATGCCTGGGGGCAAATTTTGAAATTTTGATTTTTAGCTTTTCTGGTCTTGTCTGCCTGTGGTGACCTGTTTCTACAGTGTTTTTTTAATCTCTGGACTGTGTTTAAAAGTGTTTATATATCTATTTCTCTCTCCTTTGTGTGAAGACTCTCTTGGTTGGTGAAATTTTTGGTTGTTCTGTTTGCAATTTTGGTTTGAGCACCAAGGTCTTTTCTTGAAGATTCTTGGCCGTTCTGCTTAATCAGAACAGAGAGCTCCTACTCATTTACTCTTTCCTTGTGTGTTTCTGCGCATTTTAATTTTTTACCTGTTTGCTGTGTTTGGTTTCCTTGATGTTCAGTAGACTAGTTTTGTTGCAATTTTCGAAGAGTCTCTTTTTGATTCTTTGAAGTTTTTTATTGCAAGTCTATACTATTGTACTGAGTTGATTTATTGAGTTTCTTGTCTTCCTTTTTGCTCATATAAAGCCCCGCTGCGAGAGTGGCATGGTTGGATTTGAGCATTTTGTTGAAGTTATACTTGAAATTCAGAGTTTGTTTGACTTAGTTACCGGATAGTTCAATTGGTCTTCTTGAAATCTCTTTTTTATAAACTAAAACTGGCATATAGGTTAGGAAATCCACTTTCCGTTGCATTTTGCATACTAGCCTCCATTCTGATCACTTGCCATAGGGTCGATCCCATCAGGTCATGAGTATTACACCCATTTCACTCGCCGATTTTTTAATCATGACTTGGTGGTAGAGCCTTCCTTTACATGGGCTTCCTAGTTAGTTCCTCGCTATCACTTGTTGCCCATGCTACATTTTATGTAGGCTCGGGAGTCCTCTTTACTCCTGCCATGACTTATGTGTTGAAGCTTCATTCTTCTTCTTCCTCACTATCATTTTTCTGGCTATTACCCTAGAGGCTCCCTGGTGTTGTTGAGTTGTATTATTGCATTGCATATTGGCTACTTGTTTATCCTGGCCTTTAGCCGGCTTCATTTGGACTCAGTGTTTAAGCCAACTTTTGACCTTGAATATCCGTACAAGTTAACCATTGCATGCACTTTAGCTATCGCGACTTGACACCCTTTTACCCATGGATGGAACATTCCTCTGAGTATCGCTTACCAGTTTTCACCACCTTGCATTGAGCATAGGATCGTTCCAATCCCAGGAACTAGTGCATCTGTTTCTTGATACTCGTTCTATCCATTGTACCATAACATTCTTTTATTCTTTTTCAGGCTTATTATATGAAAAAGACAAAAAAATAAAATATAACAAAAAGAGCGGGAACGGGATGTATCTTCGTTGTTTTGATGGCAGTACAGAGTCAGTTTGTCGCCCTTGAACAAAGCACATATACTTATATATATTTCCTTCATTTTGGATGGTTTTAGTTTTGACCTAGGTTCAGCCTTTACCATGTTTCACTTGTCAGTTCTCCCCCGGTTGGTTATCTCTTCCAATCATATGGAGAGTTTTTTGTGCCTCCTGCATAACAGACTTATACAGTGTCACTTTTTACTGCCATGGTCATCACAGAGTCGTGCTTTTGTTCAAGGGAAGTCTAGCCTGAGTCGGCCATTCTGCGGTGTCTCTTAACTCATTATTCAGTCGGCCTTCCCGGTCTTGTCAGTATCATGTTCTATCACATCAGATGTTTTGATCTTCTGCTCGTGCTGGTTTGAGAAGGTCTCCATTGACTTCTTGTCGGCGGGTTTGTCTCTTATCGACTACGACACATTTCTCTGAGAGCAAACCTAGAGCCGCACCTTGGGCCTATTTCCATCATTGATAGGTCACCTCGTGCTCAGCATTTGATCATCATCATGGGTCTTTGACTGAGTGGTTTCCCCTGTGTTCGACGTCAGCACACATTATCACACTTGGGATTCGTGTAGTACCTTGATTTCCATTTGACCCTATCGGTGGATTTCTCGCCTCTGTGTCAGCTTTCATTATTGGTTGGTTCAGAGGGTTTCTTCCGTGCGCTAGATTCATCTTGTGCATGTCGGAAACGTACTTCGGTTTTGGTTCCATCACTCTACTTCGTCCGATTCCTTCCAAATCTTGGCCTGCGGGTTACACTCGCGCTGGAATGATGTGTGATGCCTTAATGCCTTCCTTCCAGTAGATCTTTTCCCATCGACTCTGACTCATTGCTCTGGGAATAAGGTCTAGAGTCTTTTTGTCAGTACCTTAGGGTTTGCAGTCATCAGTGGCAGACTCTTCACTATCGACAGTGGGGATTCATCATTGCCTCCTGATTGGTAGATTCTTTCAAGTGTTTGACTTCAACTCATTCATTCGCACTTGTTAGATTGTATTGGGGCACCTTGACACTAATTTTCATTTTTGGTGGGTTGTCTCGCGTTGGTTAACAATATACATCATTGACGGTAATCCAACGATTTCTCACATGATCGACTTCAGCTCATTTATTCCCATTGTGTAGAATTGTGCCATAGTGATCAGTGAAGACCTCGGGTTGCATCAACATTTCTCGGTTCACTTTTGACAGTCCATTCAGTTTTTTCCAGTGATGCCGTTCACCCTTATATGTTGCAGTTCAGTACAACAGCATCTTATATGTTGGCTCTCGAGTTGCGTGATTGTACCGTTTGTTCCACCCTTTATGATTTGGTACATGGAGATTCAGTTACTTAAATGATCAGACATCCAATTTCAGCATCATTGCTTAGCTTTCTATATGTGATACTTGGACATTGATTCAGACTTATATTTCTGGGCCATGCTCAGATGATTCATTGTGTACTTTTAGTTCAACTATACTTGTATACATTTTAGATCCATTATGTATTTTCTATATGATGCATTTTTGACTGAGCATGGGTATGCCTATCTCAGCATGAGTTGACTCTCTGTTTTCTTTCATTGGTTTTTGGCAGGCTGAAATCTGCTGAAGTCCTCTCTTGTCCTTGCAAAGTTCTTTCTATGTGCATAGTACATTTCGGCCATAATGTACCCCTTCTGACCTCATATATTAGGGGGCATATGTTATAGCATCATTTTTCACCTTCATATGATTCATGATTGCTTTTATGGCTTTGGGCACCCATTCCTACAGACTTGAAAAAAATTCACTAAAAAACAGTGTTAAAATTCCCATACGCGGGTATGCCCAGACTTTTCCACGTGTATACGCGAGTCCACATGTACTTTCCTGCATATGCCATTAAAATCATTAAAATATATATTAAAATTCCCTATTTTTGGGTTGGGTTGATGGTTACTCTGGTAGTTCAACCACCCCAGGATGTGGCCAACTATTTCCAACTGGTTGAAACTACTTTGAGGGAGTATAAAAGCCCCTCATGTGTTTAGCCTAAGGGAGAGAGAAATTTTATAGACATTATACTCTATTGGAATCCCAGTTCAAGTCTGAATCCCCGTGCCTCCTGCACTTTCCCAGATTTATATCAGGAAACCTTTGTTTCTTGGAGATGTTCATCCATTTATATGCCATCTCGAGTGCACAAGTTTTGGAAGAATCTTAGCGAGGCAAGGGCAGGACGAATCCAGATGATGGTCTTCTCGAAGATCGTGGAAGGATTCAGGTGATCTCTCCACTCTTTATCTCTGTACATGCTATTCGTGATAATGAAGAACCATTTTGTTCCTGAACTTACGTGTTGATATATAGTTGTATATGTGAAAATATTATCATTTAAGCATTTATTATGGTTTATATAGTATTTCACATGGATTACACTAACGTTTAGAAGAAGTATATTCTTTACAACTAGGTTTCCGTGCACGTTCTTTCTTGTTTTCAGGTTGAAGGAGGAAGAAAGGCTGCTGGGGGTTTGGACCCCGCGGGATCTACATCGAATGTAGGACTACGAGTAAGTCCTGCTATCGTTTTTAACTAGTTTTTTTGCATTCAAGAATGGTTATGTGTGAGTCCTTCGGAATGGCATGCCCTGCTCTATGGAGGTTTTAACCCAACAAACCTCTAGGGTGATTTTCCCCGAAACAGTATGTCTAGGAGCACAGAAGGGATTAGGTAGTGGGAAAGTTGATATCTAGACTATCCCAGACTTGACACTAAGATTAGTGATACATACCATCACACGAGATGTGGGATCACAAGCACTGTGCGAAGCAACAAAGACATAGTTTCTTCTTGCTGTAGACTGCTTGGCACCAACCATCTACAACTGGGTAGAGGCTATGAAAATAAACATGAAACACAAGTTAAAAAGATGCAAGAAGACCAAATTGAAGAAATTTGGTTATGGATATATTCTAGTATCGTTCTTCTTAGAACGACTACCCATTTTCCAGCGATAGAAGGTCATAGTCCCGACACCACTAGCGAGAGAACCACGGATGGCCCGATGGGCGGTTCTGATGCCAAGGACAAGGGGCGGTTACTAGATGTCCTGGAGGCTTGAATTATTTGATTGGCTCCACCGAAAATTGATTGTCGTGGAGGACTAGCCCTACTCTGGTACAAATTTCACTAATGATCTGAACCTCCCACTCTTAGAGGGAGAGGATTGGGATGACGATTTAGGTGAGACTCATTTTTTAAGTTTCACGAGTATTATGATTTTTTTATCTATGCGTGTTCTGACATTAAATCCATGTTTTTGAAAATGTTGGCGCAGAGAGACCTGCAAGCATGTCATCAATAGTGAGGTGAATCCCTCGCGATTTCGACCCTCAAGGTGAGGGCAACAAGGAAGATGAAATAGTGCGTAATCTGGAGGGAATCACCTGAGGATTCTTGGATTATGCACGATTTGACAATGTTCCATGAGCCTAATAGAGAAATACTCTTGGGGTGCCCAACCAAATTCACCGCTTGGTGAGGTGACTTGTACAGGTAGTGACATGATATCAAGAGCACCATGCTGATTAGACACCTAGGTTTTATTTTCATCTGCATATTTTAACAGACATGATGTCTCAGGATGTAATAGAAACACACATATATTTTTTTAAGTTATGATGCACACAAATACAAACATGTGAGACATATATATATATACATCTATTTTCCTACATGAATCTTTTACATGTGATGATGATTTTAAAAATTACAAAAATGTCTATCTAATACAATGTTAGCCATTGTATCAATCAATGTATTCATTCATCTAGGAATATGTTGATATGTAATAAAATCAAAATTTATTTCTAGAAAACAAATACGTAAATGCAATCTCAGAATGTGAAGATTTCTAAATGAATAATGACTATTGAGTTGCAGAACGACAAGCTGTGAATATAGATTTACAAGCAATGCACGTATGCTGAGGTTGATTTCTTCAGTTAATATCTCAATGATAGTGCTATATTCAGTGATATTTTTTGTAGTTCATCCTAGACAAATACCTTGCAGATTGATCAACTCACTAGCAGGATCATAAATTACCCAGGCTGCTGAAGACAAATTCCTGGTACCGCAGGAAGCACCATCCGCGAAAATTACATAAGGGTTAATAGACATTTGCACCAAAAGCAAGACCCAATAAGCAAGAAAATTCTCACAAAGCACATCAAACCAAAACATGTACAAAAATGAAAATGACACCTATGTACACCTATTACACATGGATGACTCATGCATAATATTTCTTGAGATACAACGCATTTTTGGGATATTCAAGAGGATGAACTTCAGAATCAATAAGCTCATAGGCCCCATTTTGCAATACATGTTTAATAATGTAGGGCCCATGCCACATAGGTTGAAATTTTCCTGCCCCCAGCTTATCATGAGCTTGGTCATACAAGAGGATGAGATCTCCTTCAACGAAAGGACGAGGGGTAATTGACTGGTCAAAGTGAGCCTTGACCCGCTTTTTCTATGCTTCAATAACCAAAGCAACAAAGCAAAAAGTTTCATCCAGTATTTCTAAATAAAGGAGACGTTATTCTTCCAGCCAAATATTCTGCCATAATTCAACAGCTAACTTGAGTGAAGGTATTTCACATTCAATCGAGAGAGTAGCTTCCAGGCCATAGACCAACTAGAAGGGAGTGAACCTAGTTGCAGTCTTAACTGAGGTTCGGTATGCCCAAAGAGCCAAAAATAACATGAGATTCCAATTGGATTAATGGATCCCAATCATATATTGAAGCATAGTGACAAGAACTTTGTTCACAACTTCAACCTGGCCATTGGCTTGAGGGTAGTATGATGTTGAGTTTTTTTGACCCAAACCCAACTTAGAAGTCAACTCCACCACCATATAATGCCAAAAATGGGAACCATGATCGGTAACAATGGCTTGAGGGACACCAAACCTAGAAATAATGTGATTGAAAATGAACTGAGCAGCTATCTTACCGTCGGCGACAAGTGTAGGCATTGCTTCGGCCCATTTGGTGAAGTAGTCCACGGCTATAATAATATAAGCATGCCCCCCAGCCAAGTGAGGGTTACATGTCATAAAATCAATGCCCCACTTCGTAAAGGGACCAATGGTAATGAAAGTATGAAGAGGAATGGGTGGTGCACGCATATTACGTTGGTAAATCTGGAAATCATGGAATTTACGAACCACGACAATGAAGTCCTTAAAAATAGAAGGCCAAAAATAACCAGCATGAAGAATTTTTTGAGCAGTAGCATAACTAGACATGTGACCGCCACAGGTGCCACTGTGAAAATCATTGAGGGCTTTCTCAGCCTCCTCGAGATTCAAACATCGACGGAGTATAGAATTGACTCCAATATGATAGAGTGTATCTCCAACTATATGATAAGGTTGCGACTGATGGCGGATGCATCGGCGGGCATCCTTTATCAACTCAGATCTAAAAGAGGAAGTCTAGAAATAGATGATGATATCACTATACCAAGGATCTAGGGTGCTAATCAAGAAAATCGAATCATCTGGAATGGATTCCTCAGAACGAGAAGGAGCGGAGTCGGAAGGGAGAGAACAAAGAAAATAAGAAAAAACTAATGATTTCTTAGATTTGGCAACAGTAAATTCCAAATCAAACTCTTGGAGAATAAAAATATGTTAGGTCCCTATAGTTTGCAAGATTGGAAAATACAAACACTGCAGAGCCTACATATGAACCACTTTGGGATTCCAGGATCTATTCTTCCTAAATCCAGAGAGAGATCTCTCTATAAGTGCAGAGATTGATTTATCTTTTAATGTTTTGGTATGATATTAGGCTAGTTATTAAGATCAAGGGTTTTTTTTTTTTTTTTGGTTGGGCAAGGATATGATGAAGGTGAAGGAAGTCTATATGAAGGGTGAAGGTGTAAATAGATAGAAGAATGGTTCAGCTAATAGGATATGCAAGGAGCAACTTTAATCCATTGGGCTATGGAGTCATAAGAGGATTTAATTGAAACAGCAAGGTTCAAGAGTAGTCCATGGGGCAAGTCATCTATGTCAAAGGATATCTTTAAGTTGATTTTATGGAATGGAAAAATAATAAATGGAGTGAGGGAAATCGAACAGATGAAGAAACAAAGAGCAGCCTAAGATCAAGTAAGTACTTTGCAACTATCCTTCTTTTGGCATGCACTTAAGAAAAGACACAAAAGTAATCTAAGATTAGGTAAGTACTTTGAAACTATCCTACTTTTCATATACTTCCAACAGAAAAACATTTAAAACTCTTAGAATAGCTTAATATCAAGTAAATACTTTTAACTTAGCCTGATTTTAGCATATTCACAAGGAAAAAATTCATGATAAACATAAAAAGTAGTCTAAGATCAGGTAAGTACTTTGAAACTAGCTTGCTTTTAACATACTCTTATGGAAACTTTCAAACAACCTTTGGAGAAAGAACTAGAAGATAGGGAAAACCATAAACTTTCCTAGTCCAACTCTACTTAGCATGTAATGAAAATATCATTCAAGAACAATGTTTAAAGTTTAGACAGTAAGACATGGGCTCACCAAAAATCCTTGACTACTTGGACTGTATTAAATCATTCTTAAATACAAAATTGGAGGAAAACATAAAGATAAAGCTTATCAGTGAGATTAGGGTACTTTTAAGAGTAAATCCTAGCTCTATATTTGTTTTTATTTATCAGAGAAAAGTGGACAGAATGGAAAAATAAAGAAAAATAACAATTACAGTGAGAAACACATCACCATTGACTTAGACCAGGATCCCATAAATAAGCTATTTGCATTTGATGTTCAGACCAGTTACAACCATCAATTCCAGTAGGTTTCTACAGCTTTAAACTTCTCATCTCAGCTTATGTATCTTTGATTAAAAACAGAGCTTCAACAGCTTCAGAAAACTATTTACATGCAAAAGATATCTAGAGACCAACGATATCTCATCTTCTTCAGAAGTATTTATAGAAGAAAGAGGAGGTGGGATGAAAAATAAGATCTCCAGTTCAATTAATACAAGTTCTAATGCTTCTCTGTCTTTGACGGGTTCAATAGAGAAGATTTCTGATATTTCCTCTGTATTAATTGGTTTTCATTAAGTATTTAGTTGCTTAGTAGATTTTGTTGACTTTAAAACTCTTTTAGGCAGGCTGGAAATAACTCTGGCTGCTTTAAACAAAATATCACTGAGTAAGGAAATTACTATGCCATATTTTGATTTATTGAGGCTGTAGGTGGCACTTTTGGTAGATGAAAGGATATTTTAGCCTCTGATGTGTTAGTGGAGGCTTCTTTCGACTGATATGACTCTGTTTAACCTTTAAACACTTTAGTCTTTTCTTGAGCTGTGTTTAGGTTTAATTAGCCTTGAGCTTTATCTTTGGGTCTTCATTCTTTAACATTGTCTTTATCCTTTGATCTATGGATTAAAACCTGATATTTGGGCTTTGGCTTTAATCACCCTTTAACCTTCATTTCTTCACTCTGATACACTTTGTGCTCTGTTTCAGTGGCACAGGTGTCTTTCTGTTAGATGGAGGGTTTTTGAGATCGAGGGTCGTGATATCCCTGATAAACATGAATTTTGTAACTGGCAGCTCCTTTTCTTCATTGGATTAAGGCAAAAAATCATCACTCCGAGCCTTTTTGTCACTTGTATGTGACTGTGGAAAAACACCGAACAACCACCATTAAAACCCTAAAAAAAAACACAAAATTCATTAAGAAACCCTACAGATGTGGTAAAGACTGCTTCAAAGGCTCATGAGGGTGGAGGAGTAATGAGGAAAAAATATGGATGCAGTGGAAAAAAAGGGAGAAAACCCTGGCATAGTAGCTAACCAGGTGAAAATGGAGTTTGGGCGCAACGACGAACAGGAGCCATTGGATTAGAAAAATCAGAGGCTGAGATCTTTTGATGAAGTCACTTTGGAAGAAAATATGAAGGGAAAATGAATGGGTCGTCATATAACACAATTCGTTCGATCTCAGAGATCAATGGCCGAGATTAAAAGAAAAAACATTCAGGAGCAAGTTAGGTGGAAAATAAAATGGGGGCAAGATTAATTCAGAACTATCTAATATTTTGAGATTTACGGCTAGGATTGAACCAGGAGCAACATTGTGGAGGGTGGTGGTTTGGCAAAAAACTGGGAAGGGTTTTCGCGCGGCGAAATGGGGGGGAGGCATGATTGCCCAAAAAAACGCGATTCCATACAATGAATGACACGTGGATTTTCAAAACCGCCCATATCGTGCAATTTTAAAATGTTAACCCTTGGGCATAGAAATTACGCGACATGGAGTTTAAGCCATCGGATGAAGGGCAGCAGATCGAACGGCGCGGGTTAAGCGTGATCGATGAAGAGTTGTGTAGAGGATGTATGGTGGGACCAATAGTCGCGTCAGCACTTTTGTCGTGAGGTGGGTAGGTTATTGCTTCATGACGTT
This sequence comes from Pinus albicaulis, assembly GCA_034641835.2. Classification (NCBI taxonomy): domain Eukaryota; kingdom Viridiplantae; phylum Streptophyta; class Pinopsida; order Pinales; family Pinaceae; genus Pinus; species Pinus albicaulis. The sequence goes on along the minus strand of CM076576.1, from coordinate 215,246,413 downwards.
ACGTACCGACCATTAAATCTGATGAATGGATGGTGGAGATTTAAAGATGGAGCGGGTATATGGATCGAGGAAAAGGTAAGGTAGGATGGATGGGCGGAGAGTGGGTAACCCGATGGCTATTGATCTATATAGATCAACGGTCCATATTTTTCAAGATCGTAACGTCAGGAATGGTAAAATAAATAGAGGGAAACATTTTTTGTGATGCGACGAATCACGAATCGTCAAATCTGGCGAAATGAACAACTGGGATTACATCGCATCAGAGAAAATGAAAGCGGCCAAAGCACCAGGGTGTTTGAGTTTACGATGTGTGATTAAGCATTGGCCGTAGGATCGGTATGAGAGATCAACAGTCAGGATTAAATCAGCGGGTATGATGTTAGAGGGCTATGGGTGGAGTGCAATTGAATCTCAGCTGTCGATTCTTGTGGATTCGATGGTTGAGATTAAATCAGGGGATCGACATTGGAGGAGGAAAAATAAAATGATAAAGGGAATTTGAGACTGCCGATTGTGATGGAGCGATGTGATGAATATTTGCGATGCGATTAGCACTTTGCGCTTGGTCATAGTGCAGGTCATACGCGAAAAGGGGCTAGGGCTAAGGCCGAAAGGGGCTTAAGGTCTTAATGCTGAAAAATGGGTTTTTAGGCCAAAATGAAGGTTTTTCAGAGGATTTTGATGGTTTTGATAAGGAAGAAAAGGGTTTTTAAAACAAATGAAAGGGGGACATAAGGCTTAAAAAGGGTTTTGGAATGGTTTAGAAGTCAAAATGAAGGTTTATAGAGGAAATTTGTAAATGGTTTCAAGAGTGAAAAATGGAATATCATAAGAGTAAAATGGTGAAGCGAATGAATGAAGAATGGAGCCTTAAAAGTAGTTTTTCTCTTAGTAAATAGTAGGTACCTAAGGGCTAATAGTGAAACAGCAGTGAAGATTAACTCAAAGGGTAAAGATTATCATAAGACTTCAAGAACTCACAATTTAGACATGAATTGTTTCTTGAAGGCTAAACAGATTTAGCCACCATTTGATATGACAAATTTTATAGGTGGCTAACAGTGGCTCCAACTTGGGATGGCAACTCCTTGGAGGTGTCAAGAACCACATAAATTCATCTCTGGAATGTATATCAGTACCTTACATTTTTGACAACCTTTCCCTATTCTCTGATTAGTTGTTTGAAACATAAGTAGAACATTTGATATATCAACAGAGAAGTATTTCCCAAACATCTACGTACACAGCCTACTTCCTAACATTTTTTCTTCATAAGGTGCATTTGGACTTGCAGACCTTAAAAATCAGCATTTTATTCTTTTTTAAAACATAAAACTAGTCTAAGTCTACTCTTGTTCCTCCATGAGTTTAGATTACCCATTCGAACTCATAATTTTCTCTACCTAACTACTATCTGTCAGGATTATACTGTCTGATAGACCTTTATTCTCTAAATTCTTAAAACAGGAAATTTAAAGCAGCCAAGCCGGGATTAAGCAATTTGACTTGCTACAGATCTGAAAATCAAAAACATCCTTCATTATTTCTTCAACTTTGTTTTGAATTTGTTTGAGTTGTCTTTCTTTCTTTCCTGGTTCAAGTTTTGGGGATATTAGAACCAATTTGTTTTCTATCTTTGGCTCAATATTTGACCTAATTAGAGCCATTGTTATTTTGAGATTCATAGGTTCATATTTTGAGCTTGTTTGAACCTTCATTTTTCTATCCTAATCTACCTTACTGATAAGCCAAGATTGAGTTGTTTGGCTGATCTAATTCACTAACCTATCAGCAGTAAATTGAAAAGCTAATTAGTCATGATTAGGTTGTATGACTAACTAGAAGTGTGTTTTAGGAGTGGCATTTGAGCTTGCACACTTTCATATTTTATTTCTCTTTTTTGGTACGGGGTTGTACCTTTCTTGTTTTCATTCTGCCCTCTTTTCTATTTTTTATTTTTTTTCAAAGAAAATATCAACAACTAACTAAATTCTTAAAGGTTGAACTTTATTGAAATTCCTATCTAACCTAATATAACTCTCAAAATATTTACATGCTTCATATGATAGAATAGTGCCAATGTAGCCATTTGAGTAGTGACAAAAAGGAATATGGAAATTGGCTACTATTCAGAGGTAACCCTAGTACATATTGAATCTTAAACTTTAAAATCAAGGCTGTCACAGGAAGCAACAATTTTTTAAGTCTTTGGTTCCTGCAAAAGATCCATGCTTGAGAATTTGAGCCAATTGGGGTCTCCACACACTCTTCCATAGGATCAACAAAGAAAAGATGAGAATTATCTTCTTTTTGTCCCTCCATGATTGGTAGATTTTCTGCCTCTAAGATATCAGCTTTGAGGACTGCACCTTCAGCATGTTCCTTGGAAGCATTTGCAAATCAACAAGCAGTGAAATTTCTTCTTTCTCTAAATCTATGCTTGCTTCTAGTGTGAATTTAGGTTCTTTGGATGATAGATTGATATCAGCAATGGGAAAGGATTTCTCTTGAAAAGATAATATATCCTCAGTAGGATAGTCTTGCATTTTTTTTGTCTTCCCCAAAGACTTGCCAGTACCTTTTATTGTTTCGGACAGCTGATCTAAATTTTTCTTGAATTTTATATAACTCTCGAAATATTTACATGCTTCATATGATAGAATAGTGCCAATGTAGCCATTTGAGTAGTGACAAAAAGGAATAGGGAAACTAGCTACTAGTTAGAGGTAACCCTAGTACATATTGAATCTTAAACTTTAAAATCAAGGCTGTCACAGGAAGTGACAATTTTTTAAGTCTTTGGTTCCTACAAAAGATCCATGCTTGAGAATTTGAGCTAATTGCGGTCTCCACACACTCTTCCATACGATCAACAAAGAAAAGATGAGAATTCTCTTCTTTTTCTCCCTCCACGATTGGTAGATTTTCTTCCTCTAAGATATCAGCTTTGAGGACTGCACCTTCAACATGTTCCTTGGAACCATCATCATCCTTAATTTGCAAATCAACAAGCAGTGAAATTTATTCTTTCTCTAAATATATGCTTTCTTCTAATGTGAATTCAGGTTCTTTGGATGATAGATTGATATTAGCAATGGGAAAGGATTTCTCTTGAAAAGATAATATATCCTCAGTAGGACAGTCTTGTATTTTTTTTGTCTTCCCCAAAGACTTTCCAGTGCCTTTTATTGTTTCAGACAGCTCATCTAAATTTTTCTTGAATTGTATATAACTCTTGGAATATTTACATTCTTCATATGATAGAATAGCACCAATGTAGCCATTTAAGTAGTGACAAAAAGGAATAGGGAAATTGGCTACTAGTCAAAGGTAACCCTAGTACATATTGAATCTTAAACTTTAAAATCAAGGCTATCACAGCAAGTGACAATTTTTTAAGTCTTTGGTTCCTGCAAAAGATCCATGCTTGAGAATTTGAGCCAATTGGGGTCTCCACACACTCTTCCATTGGATCAACAAAGAAAATATGAGAATTCTCTTCTTTTTGTCCCTCCACGATTGGTAGATTTTCTGCCTCTAAGATATCAGCTTTGAGGACTGCACCTTCAGCATGTTCCTTGGAGGCATCATCATCCTTAATTTTTAAATCAACAAGAAGTGAAGTTTCTTCTTTTTCTAAATCTATGCTTGCTTCTAGTGTGAATTCAGGTTATTTGGATGATAGATTGATATCAGCAATGGGAAAGGATTTCTCTTGAAAAGATAATATATCCTCAGTAGTACAGTCTTATATTTTTTTTGTCTGCCCCAAAGACTTTCCAATACCTTTTATTGTTTCGGACAGCTCATCTAAATTTTTCTTGAATTGTATATTGTTTTATTTGCCAAGGTCTTAGACATGTACTAGCAACAAGGGCTAATCCACTGGAAAAACTATTTTGGTCTTTAGGAACAAGGGTAACATGGAATTCTTTAAAATACTTTAACAAATCTATGGCATCATCCTTATACACTCTAAGTTTTGGATGTTTAACCATGCATTCTTCATTCACTTGCCTAATTACTAATTCTGCATTTCCATGAACTGTTATCCTCTCGGCTCCTAATTTCTTCAATAAGTGCAGCCCTAAAACAAGTGCCTCATACTATACTATGTTACCTGTACATTGAAAATTGAATTTATATGAATGGCATTTAGAATGAATTTTTTCTGTATTGTAAAGCCATATTCCTGCACCTGCACTGGTTTTAGTATATGACCCATCAAATCTCAAACTCCAAAGAGGACTAGTTTCAGTTTTATCATTAATTTTCTTACTATCCTCTTTGTCTTGAGTGCCATTTGGTTGTTCTATGGAGTAGGCACTATGTTGATGATTGTCTTGTTAAAATGAAGGTTTGGAGGGTAGCTGCTTGTTTATTATTTGATCAATTTCTTCTTCTGTCAAAGGAGAGATCTCTCTTTCCGCATAGATAGAAGTACAAAAAACTTCCTTCTGTTGTGTTAACTGGTTTTGAGTTTGGATATCTTCTTGAGCCTCTTCTATTGAATCAAGACTTCTGCTTGAATGGAAACCTTGAGGATTTTCTACTATTTCCTGATCTACTTCTATTTCAAACAATTCCTCATGATTTTTATGATGATCAATTTGAATACAAGGTTCATGAGTTGTTTCTTCTACATTATCAGGATGCCATTCTGTTCTTAAAATCTGAAATGAGTTATAACACAGAGGGAGAGTCCCTATTCATGTTGATTTATCTTCCATTTCAAGTCCTATTTTTTCTGAGTGGCTTATTGTTTTGCGAAAAGTTTCAGAGACTGGCTATTTATTAATAGTCTGATCTGTCTCTTTTTCTATGAAAGGGGAAGATGTTTCTATGTTCCTTTGAACAGGAGTGCATCAGTTCTCTGTCTCTTGTGAAGACTAATTTTGAGGCTGGATGTTTTCTTGAGCCTCATCTATAAGGGATGGTGAATTATTGTTCATGATTGCAGGAATATCTTGAGGAATTTCTTCTGTTCCTTGATTGATTTTTTCCTCAACTGATTCATCTATATTCTTATAATTTTTCAATAAGATACTAAACTCATGAATGGCTATTAAAATATCTTCAGGATGTATTTTTTCCAAATCCTCATCATTGTCTATAATGTATTGGGTGATGTTTTGTAATGGATCATAATGTATTTCACCCCATGATAATGATGTAGTATTTCCTTTATAGTTATGATAAAACACATATTCAAGGTCATTTAAAGAAAACAAACTACCAGATTTCAACCATTCATACCAATCCCTAGCTTTTCCTTCTAATGTTAACAATAACATTTTCATTAGGAAGTCTTCATGTCATTCAACCTTTAACCTCCATACATATATGTGAAATTTGATAATATGTAACAATGGGTTATCAAACTTTTCACCCTGAAAAACAAGAAGGTTATCATCCCAATTCACCTCAGGCATCTTATGTGGAAACCCAGGGATATGATCTCTACTCATTGGGGCATATCTTTGTTGTATCCTTGGAATCATGTTTGTAAATCAAGAAAGAGGTCACTGTGTCTGGTCAACCAGTTTAGAGTCTTCTACCAGTGGAGTCATTTAGTCTTCTGAGAGTTGTGGAGTCGCCAGTTGGATGATTTAAATTTTGATGTCCACCAACAGTATGATTGGGTTTGCTCAATACATTCTCAAAGGAGTCTACAAATACTGAAGGGGTAATAAGGCTATTGGAGGCTAGTGGAGTCACCAGGTGGAAAATTTTAGCTCTTTTGGAGGTAAAATGTTTTATGGTCCACCACAATTTATTGATTTACATACCAATCTAAAAAAAATTGGGTCTTCTGAGATGTTTAAGGATGTATAAGATGTAATTTTACTCAGAAGTCCCCAGCTGAGTCACCAAAATGTTAGGTATCTATAGTTTGCAAGATTGGCAAATACAAATGCTGCAGAGCCTACATATGAACCAATTCAGGATTCTAGGATTTAGCCCTCCTGAATCCAGAGAGGGATCTATCTATAAGTGAAAATATTGATTTATCTTTTAAAGTTTTGGTATGATATTAGGCTAGTTATTAAGAACAAGGGTTTTTTTTGGTTTTGGTTGGGCAAGGATATGATGAAGGTGAATGAATTCTATATCAAGGGTGAAGGTGTAAATAGATAGAAGAATGGTTTAGCTAATAAGATAGGCAAGGATCAACTTTAATCCATTGGGCTATGGAGTCATAAGAGGATTCAATTGAAATAGCAAGGTTCAAGAGTGGTTCATGGGGCAAGTCATCTATGTAAAAGGATCTCTTTAAGTTGATTTTATGGAATGGAACAATAAGAAATGGAGTTGGGGAAATTGAATAGATGAAGAAACAAAGAGCAGCCTAAGATCAAGTAAGTACTTTGAAAATATCCTGCTTTTGGCATGCACTTAATAAAAGACACAAAAGTAATCTAAGATCAAGTAAGTACTTTGAAACTATCCTGCTTTTGATATAATTTCAATAGAAAAACATTTAAAACACTTAGAATAGCTTAAGATCAGGTAAAGACTCTTAACTTACCCTATTTTCAGTCTATTCAAAAGGAAAAAATTCATCATAAACATAAAAAGTAGTCTAAGATCAGGTAAGTAATTTGAAACTAGCCTTCTTTTAACATACTCTTAGGGAAACTTTCAAACAACCTTTGGAGAAAGAACTAGAAGATAGGGAAAACCATAAACTTTCCTAGTCCAACTCTAATTAGCATGTAATGAAAATATCATTCAAGAACGATGTTTAAAGTTTAGACAGTAAGACATGGGCTTACCAACATTCCTTGACTTCTTGGACTATATTAAATCATTCTTAAATACACAATTGGAGGAAAACATAAAGATAAAGCTTATCAGTGAGAGTAGGGTACTTTTAAAAGTAAATCCTAGCTCTATATTTATTGTTCTTTATCAGAGAAAATTGGACAGAATGGAAAAATAAAGAAAAATAACAATTACAATGAGAAACACATCACCATTGACATAGACCAGGATCCCATAAATCAGCTATTTGTATTTGATGTTCAGATCAGTTACAATCATCAAGTCCAGTAGGTTTCTACAACTTCAAACTTCCCATATCAGCTTATGTATCTTTGATTAAAAACAGGGCTTCAAAATCTTCATAAAACTATTTACATGCAAAAGATATCTAGAGACCAACGATATCTCATCTTCTTCAGAAGTATTTATAGAAGAAAGAGGAGGTGGGATGAAAAATAAGATCTCCAGTTCAGTTAATACAAGTTTTAATGCTTCTCTTTCTTTGACGGGTTCAATAGAGAAGATTTCTGATATTTCCTCTATATTAATTGGTTTTCATTAAGTATTTAGCCGCTTAGCATATTTTTTTGACTTTAAAACTCTTTTAGGCAGGCTGGCAGTAACTCTGGCTGATTTAAACAAAATATCACTGACTGAGGAAATTACTATGCCACATTTTGATTTATTGAGGCTATAGGTGGCATTTTTGGTAAATGAAAGGATATTTTAGCCTCTGATGTGGAAGTGGAGGCTTCCTTCAACTAATATTACTCTGTTTAAACTTTAAACACTTTAATATTTTCTTGAGTTGTGTTTAGGCTTAATTAGCCTTGATCTTTATCTTTGGGTCTTCATTATTTAACAGTATATTTATCCTTTGATCTGTGGATTAAAACCTTATCTTCGGGCTTTGGCTTTAATCACCATTCAACTTTGATTTATTCACTCTGATACATTTTCTGCTCTGTTTCAGTGGAAGAGGTGGCTTTCTATCAGATGGAGGGTTTTTGAGATTGAGGGTCATCATATCCCTGATAAACGTGAATTTCATAACTCGCATCTCCTTTTCTTCATTGGATTAAGGCATAGAATTGTCACTCCAAGAATTTTTGTCACATGTCTCTGACTGTGGAAAAACACAAAAAGCCCACCATTAAAACCCTTCAAAACACACAAAATTCATTAAGAAACCCTGCGGATGTGGTAAATACTGCTTCAGAGACTCGTGAGGGTGGAGGAGCAGTGAGGAAGAAATATGGTTGAAGCGGAAAAAAAAGGGAGAAAACCCTAGTAGAGCAGTTAACCAGGTGAAAATGGAGTTTGGGCATGACGACAAACATGAGCGATTGAATTAGAACAATCGATGGCTGAGATATTTCGACCAAGATGCTTTGGGAGAAAATATGAAGGGCAAACGAATGGGTCATGATATAACACAAGCCATTCGATATTAGAGATCAACGGTTGAGATTAAAAGCGAAAACATTCGGGAGAAAGTTAGGTGGAAAAATAAAATGAGGGTGAGATTAAATCAGAACCATCCGATCTTCGAATATTGACGGCTAGGATCGAACCAGGAGCAACATTGTAGAGGGTAGCAGTTTGGTAGAAAACCAGGAAGGGATTTTGTGCGGTGAAATAGGGGGATGCGTTATTGCCCAAAAAAGACGTGATTCCATACAATGAGTGACACATGGATTTTCAAAACCACCCATATCACACAATTTTGAAACGTTAACCTTTGGGCGCAAAAATCACGTGATATGGAGTTTAAGTCGTTGGATGAGGGGCAGCAGATCGAACGGCGTGGGTTAAGCGCGATCAATAAAGAGTTGTGTAGAGGATGTATGGTGGGACCAATAGTCGCGTCAATACTTTTTTCGTGAGGTGGGCGGGTTATTGGTTCATCACGTTACGTTCTGACTATTAGATCTGATGAATGGACAGTGGATATTTAAAGATGGAGTGGGTATATGGACGGAGGAAAAGATAAGGCAGGATGGATAGGCGGAGAGTGGGTAACTCGATGGTCGTTGATCTGTATAGATCAATGGTCCATATTTTTTCGAGACCATAATGTTGAGAATGGTAAAATAAATAGAGGGAAAGGTTTCTTGTGATGCACGAATCGCAAACCATCAGATTTGGTGTAATGAATGGCTAGGATTACATCACATCAGAGAAAAGGAAAGAGGCCAAAGCACCAAGGTGTTTGAGTTTATGATGTGCGATTAAGCACTGGCCACAGCATTGGTGTGAGAGATCAAAGGTTAGGATTAAATTGGTGGGTATGATGTTGGACGGCTATGGGCAGAGAGGGATTGAATCTTGACCGTCGGTTCTTGTGGATTCGATGGCTGAGATTAAATCGGGGGATCTACATCGGAGGAGGAAAAATAAAAGGATAAAGGGAATTTGCAATTGTCGATTGAGATGGAGAGATGCGATGAATATTTGCGATGCGATGAGTGCTTCACGCTTGGTCATAGTGCGGGTCATATGCGGAAAGGGGCTAGGGCTAAGGCCGAAAGGAGCTTAAGGCCTTAATGCTGAAAAATGGGTTTTTAGGCCAAAATGAAGGTTTATGAGAGGATTTTGAGGGTTCCGATAAGGAAGAAAATGGTTTTTAAACCAAATTAAAGCGGGACATAAGGTTTAAAAAGTGTTTTGGAATGGTTTAGAATTCAAAATGAAGGTTTATAAAGGAAATTTGGAAATGGTTTTAAGAGTGAAAAATGGAATCTCATAAGAGTAAAATGGTGAAGCGAATGAATGAAGAATGGAGCCTTAAAAGAAATTTTTCTCTTAATAAATAGTAGGTACTTGAGGGCTAATATTGAAATAGAAGTGAATATTAACTCAAAGGGTAAAGATCATCATAAGACTTTAAGAACTGACAATATATATATGAATTGTTTCTTGAAGGCTAAATAGATTTAGCCACCATTTGATATGAAAAATTTTATAGGTGGCTAACACAATCCATTTTGAGTATTTCCCCCCCAAAAATTGTCGAGACAATATGTAGGTCATGGGGTTGCAATCAGAAATCACCGTCACTATGCGTAAGATAATATAATGATGAAAATGTTGGACTGTCTGAATAGCAGATAATGCTAAATTCTCGACATGAGCGTAACAAGTTTTTGGATCGAGAAGGTTGCAAGACAAGTAGTAAATAACATGCTCATGACCGTCATCATCATCTTGTACCAAAACCATGGAAATCATGTTGAAAGAGACAACTAAATAAAGGGGAAAATCGTGATGATAATCTAGAGGGCGAAGTAGAGGAGCATTGACATGCAATGTATTCAACGCATCAAAATATTTCTAAGAAATTTCATTCCAATAGAAAGGAATTCCCTGCTTCAATAATCGTGTAAATCCTTTAGCTATTTTGGCATAGTTAGGTATAAAATGACGTAAAAAATTATCTTTCCCTTGTAAACTCTACAACTAGTCTAATGAGGAAGGAGAGGGGAGATTAATAATAGCCTCGGCCTTGAGAGGATCAAGGCGAATTCTGTGTTTGGACACGATAAAACCTAAGAGTCTACCACAATCAACACAGAAGATAAACTTGTGTGGATTAAGCCCAATGTTATAGTGTCTAGACCAAAGAGAAATCTGACGAAGATGGCCAGGATGGTCTCTACGCTTAGCTAAATGAGCTGGAAGGTCATCTAGATAAGGCTGCATGATGTGACGAATATCGTGAAAGGCGTAGGACATCGCGCACTGAAATGTGGCCCCAACATTCTTTAAACCAAAAGGAAGCTTCTTATAGGAAAAGGTACCCCAAGGACAGATGAAGACATTCTTGTGTTGATCAGTCAAGAGAATTTTTATCTAATTGTAACCAGAAAAACCATCCATCATGGAAAAAATCTCACTCCTGACAAAGTCGTCAATGATCTGATCGATAAAGGGAGTATGATAATTATCCTTAGGACAAGCTCAATTAATATCATGATAGTCAACAGAAACATGAATGGTGCCCTGTTTCTTATCTATAGGAACAATATTAGAGACCCATTCTGTCAATGGAATTGGATAAATGAAACCAGATTTAAGAAGCTTTTCAACTTCAGATTTGATGGCAGCAGCTTTTCTAGGATGCACCGGACGAAGACGCTAGTGAAAAGGTTTCAAACTGGGGTAAGTAGGAATTTCACTTACCACAATGCTAGGATCAATACCGGGAATTTCTTCGTAGGACCATGCAAAGACATCACAGAATTCACAAAAAAGGCTAGTATAGACTTGTACTTCATCAGAAGAACAAGTAACCTTGATATGGATGTTCTCGAAGATTCTTGGTTTAACGGAAAGGTCAATAGTTATCGTCTGTACAATGTTACTCAAGCTACCTTCTGAAAAAACTTCATGAATCTGAGAAAGTGTTTGAAGTGGAGGAGAAGGAACCTGAAAGGAAAAATGCTCAAGACAGGTAGACATGGCCCCATGAATTAGCAAAAACAAGGAACGATGATGATTATCGTCCCACGGGTGATCTTCGAGAGACATGGTTTCCATGATGGCTTCATTGGATGGAAACACTTCTTTCAAAGGATCCGGTGAATCAAAATCACCAAGCGAAGGGGATTGAGAATAAACGTCAAGAGATACACTTGAAAGAGCAGAATCAGAGGACATAGTGTCTGACACGGCGATGAGTTCACAATAATCAATTTCTATCGAACTCAACCTCTTAGATTCTCCGAAAGAATCAATGTTTTCAGGATAAGGAATAACCCATGGGTTATTAGTGTGAGAAATCATGTTAACCTGAACAATATTTGGTGGTGGAAGGGGAAAAACACCCATGAGGGCAGGATCCTTGAAAAGGACTAGCCCTACGCTCTCGTAAGGAGTAGGAATCTTATACACATACGGAACATTGTTCTTGGAAGAAGAAGTGAAAAAAGACAATTGATCAACAGTGATAATATTTCCTTCGTGTGGGAACTTCAAAACACGAAAGAGAGTGGACGAGACACATAGCATTGTGTAAGTCCAACTACGACCAAGGAGAAGATTATAGTTGAGTTAGCATCAATGACTTCAACCTCGAGATTGAATTTTTTCCCTTCTAATGTGATCGGTAAACTAGCGAGAACACCAAGAGGTTTAGAGTCTCCTCCATCGAATTCTTCAATATCATTGAGTGATGAGGTGAGAGCTGGAGAACCAATGGCTTTCCAGCAAGTAGATGACATAATATAGGTAGATGCACCCTCGTCCACAATCGCATGGTGAATATTCAAACCATTTATAACAACTTCGATGATGAGCGCAATTTGGTGTGGGAGTCGGGGGACAAAATTCTCTAAATAGAAAGCAAGCAAGCTATTATTAGCAGGATCAATCCCACCTATCAAAAATAACAATGCTTTCCTTTATGACGGACAACTCTGAAGTACTTCTAGCACAGAAATTACAGATGGCGCCTAAGCCAAATCCTCAATAATACTATAATTTTGAGCAGCACATGCATTAGGATTGTACGAAGACTTATCGAGTACACCTTTAGAAGGTGACCATACAATGGATTTAGTATTAGGCCATTCAATCTCAAGAGGGCCAGAAATAGGTGGCAGATGAGGACCATCAGCGATGTCCTTCCCCGCTACCTAACTTGAGCCAGAATAGTCTTTCGACCGAGTAGTAATAGAAATAGGTGCAGAACCATTCGTCATAAAGACCTTAGAACAAAATAGGGTAGAGGATTGAGGGTTCTCCACCATTTGAGTTTGTTGAGTAGGAAAAGGTTCTTTAAGAATGGCTGAAGCTCCTTGAGTGCCTTTGAGTAATCGGCTCACTTTTCACTGTCGAGGACAGTCTTTAGTGAAGTTCTCTTCATTAAAAATTAGACAAGGATACTTCAATTTGTGTTGAGAACTATCAGCAGAACGACGTTTCTGAGAATTATATTTCGGGGTATCGGATTTGGCCTTACCTTTACCCTTCTTCTTACCTCTAGAAGCATTATCTGTAGGATTTTCCTGAATGGAATTTACTTCTGTAGGTTTTCCAGAATTCGTAGTTTGCTGAGAAGCAACATTATTGGAAGAAGTAGACTTCTGATTCCCAGAATTATATGGAGACTTTTGAGAATTTTGAGATACAAAACCAATAATACCATCAATGGATGGAGTCGTTGGTGGTTTAGAAGTTCCATGTCAAGGAGCATCAAGCAAGATATTGTATAAAGTGTCGGATTGAGAGTATGCAAGATCGAGGTACTGGGCATAAGCAATGGATTTTTCCTCGGTTACACATGCCCCCATAGCTATGTCTTTCGCAATATGATTAACAAAGGAGGTAGTGAACCAATGAGTTAGAAGTTGATAAGGAATCTCAAATTAATTCATGCGATGATGTTAGTGCCATTCATGAATATGATCTAAGATATGAGTAGCTCAGTCTTGTTTCAATGAAGTGAGGAGATGCATCCCTGTCTCATAGCAGACCGGTAACTGAAAATGTGTAAGGAATGCCATAGCTAAAGAGTTGAAACGTTGAAAAACTCCTCAAGACAGCTCAATGTTCCACTTTTTAGCGGCACTAGTAAGAGTTCGCTGGAAAAGATGAAGCCAAATAGAATCATCAGCCCAAGAGTTAGAGGAACACCACAAGTGGTAAGTCATAACGTGCGTTTGGGGGTCTTGACAAGGTTTACCCTCAAATTTAGGACAATCACCAGGAATCTTGGTTGGAACCCGAGGCCAATATGGATTATGAATAATAGGATCATTGGTTAACTTTAACACATCAGGTAATTCCAACATAGCAATAAATGAAATTTGGGTATTAAAATTCATCGGAGGTCTTTGATAAGGACCCGTATGTACATTCTACCCATTCCGAGTAGGATTCTGTCCCCATACATTCTGTCCCAAAGGATTCGAATCATAGGAATTAGAAGCAGGATAATTCGGTTGGTACTAGGGTTGAGGACCAGGATATGGAGTCGAAGTAGAACACTGAGGCCCTTGCTGAGTAGCATAAGTATTTTTCCATGGAATGTAAGCATGGCTTTGAGGTTGATGATACACAGGCTGATTTTGAGGGTAAGGAATCTGGGGCGCACTATATACCAGTGGATATGAAAATTGAGGGTACTAAGCACCCTGTAGTTGAGTTGATTGACCCTGCAGAGTAGGTTGAGCAGGCTACTGAGCAGGATAAACAGGTACAACCGGTTGCAGAAACAAAAGAATCTACTGGTGGGCATGTTGCAATGGTTGTTGAGCTGGTTAAACTAGCTGTTGAAATGGTTGTTGGGGGCCACCAGATTGGCTTTGTCAGAAAAAAGGGCCTAATGGTTACAATGGACTAGGTTATCCCTGATGACCAAGTTGACTAGGAGAAGAACCATAGGGTTGTCCTAGTTTCACAATATTTGGGCCATACTGAACGTTCGGCTGTGATTGAGGTGCAACAAGCTGTCCCTGTGGTGGATAAACTTGCCTCCCAGGACCAAAAGATGATCTAGGTTGATTCAGAGGTTGATCTGAGGGATTGGATGGCTAGTCATGTTGGACCAAAGGTTTTCCTTGTAAAGGTTCACCTTGTGGACCGTATGGTTGTCCCTATGGACCGAAGGTAGGACCCTGCTGAGCTAAAGATTGTCCCATGGAGGGTTGTCCTTGCAAGCCAGCAGGTTGCACAGGTGAGGTAGGTCCTAAATGAGTAATAGACTGATAAGGATCATAAACAACCTGATAAGGATCAATAGGAGGCAAATATATTGGATTCCAATACACATCATAATGATGTGGATATACATATACGGGATTACCAACAGCATTATAATGATAGAAACGAGGATCTCTAGGAGCTTGGGATTGTTGAGAATCATGAGAACTCTATTGTTTAACATCGAACATATATTATTCAAAAGTAAGAACACCGAGAATCATAGGAATAGTGGAAACTGAACTGGAAGCCACACAAACCATTAGTTGAACTGGAACAGACGTAACAGTAACCGATGAACTAGGAGTCAAAGTTGATGGTCCTAACGAAGGGAGCACCGAACTTTGAGGAGGAGTTACTGTAACAGATTGCGCAATGAAGGCAATGCCAGACATAATCTGACTTAAAGACCTATAGCTAGCCAAGAGTGACACCAAAGGTGGTGAATATTGGATAGAGGCATGAGAGAGATCCTTAGGAAAGAGTTGATATTCTCCTATAGAAACAAGCATTCCTTCACTACCAACAGGACTGGACAAATCCATATCCGAGTCTACCGTAAGATCTTTGAAAAGACTACAGGGACTAGGAGGTACCGTAGTAGCAACAAAAGGCAAACCTGATGCAAGAGGAGGAAATACTCCTTCTTCTCCAAAACTAGACCAAGCACTCGAAGGGGGCCAATTTAACTCAACCAAATCTTCAAGTGGAGATCGGGTAGCAAGGGGTTGGATAGATGGAAGAATAGGCTGCGAAAAATCAACATACCTAGTGGATTGAGGGGTTTCAAAATAAATGTCCAGAAAAGAACCACCACTAGGAGGTAGTCAAGACGACGAAACTGGATGTTCTACCACTTTGACCATATATCAGAACAAGAAGGAAAGGAGATAACCAATCAAAGGTGACAAAACAAGAACTAAGGAAATTAATCAAGCCAAATAACAAAATTTTAATAGGCATGTGATCATAGGTGATTAATTTTATGACACGGAAACCAAAATCACTATTTCATGTTTTAAGAGTTGAGAAATAGACAAAATATGACTCTAGTGACTTTCAATTTTGAAACGAGCGTGAAAGGAAAAGTGCTCAATGATCTCCTGTCTTGTTTAAAGAGACATGAAAAGATCGAAATGACTACTTAGGTACTCTAAGCAAGAGGGTGTACTAGGTTTCCGTGAACTTCAAAATACACCTTGGTGATCAAATGAAAGAGAAATGACCAAGGAATTAATGTACATGTAGCTAGTCTCCCCGAATGTTGTGTTTAGTGTATCACAGTTACAATGCAGTAGACTCAGACTCCTAGAGATAAAGGATTGCAACCTAGATGGGTATCCCTTTATCTACGCGACGGTATGGGGAGCACAAGTCCGTAGTAGCACTATCTAAAGCTAGCAGGCGAGTGAAAACTACTAGGTCTTAAGACACTGGAACATGTCTCTAGCCTAGACCACTAGAAATGTTGCATTAGGTTTCAATGTTGCCTTAGGTTCATTGAGTAGATTTTAAAGCTGCTCATGAGTAACATTTCAATTTCAAGGCCCTATCAAATTTGGAGCTCAACCTCCTAAATGCAAACTATATGCAAATGAACATCATTTCAATTCGATGAATGCTAGCTATGAGAAGGATAGAAATCTTTTAATCAATAACAAACAAATAAAGTATACGAAGAAAACCTCTAATGCTTCTAATGCAATCAATTGAAAATGAAACTCCTTTCTAGATAAAAAAAGCTAGTTACGTAAAGGAACATTTCAATTTCAATGCAGCAAAATAATGAAAAACATATTTTTTTATTTTTCAATAGAATAAAGCACACAATGTACTAATTAAAATAAAAAACAAAATAAAAACTAGTTTGAGTTTTGCGAATGTACGGATCTAAAATTGAATGACTCAATCGAAATGAAACAAACACAAAAAAATTCAAGCTAATGCAACAAAATTTCAATCAAATAGAGAGAGTTTCCCAAAACGATCCAACACAAGAAATGCAATCGATGCCTGGAGCAATAAGGGGATGGATCAATAGACAAAATTAAAAGACCATTCAAAAAATCAAACACTCAAAAGGATAAGGAAAACTCAATGCAACCAACCCAAAACGAGATTGTCAACCACCACAGAGACTTGATCTGCAGGCAGAAGTCTCACTGCAAAAGAAACGTAGATAACCCTAAGGCCTTAAGCTGGACTAATAGGAAGATGGACAAATGACTGAGGAAAGACAAGTCTATAATGGTGAAAACAATTTCAAAGTCTTAATTACGCTCAATAGAAAACCCATAGGCTATAAAAATTGACCAAAAACTCATCAAATAGAGGTAAACCTACATCTACAGGAATGGGCGCAACTCTAAGGTTGTATTCAGCATGAAATAGAGGTTGGCGTGATTGAACCAAGAACAACTTGCACCAATAGGCACGATTGTTCAAATGAAAAGAGCCAATCCAAATAACTATAGAAACAAGGAAAATCCAATGAGCAGAGGTCAAACCTAACACCCTAGAGCTAAACAAAGGATAGCATGAAAGTTTAACAAACAAAAAAAAGATAAACAAGCAAATAAATTAACCGAAAAATGACTCAACAAATCAAGATGAAAAACTCCCCAGTGGAGTCGCCAATTTTTTATGTATGTAAATCCTCTCTGTAGGTAGAGATGATCCCTCTAGCCCTAGGGTGGGTCTAGAAACAAAGGGACACACTAAACTATTGCTTCCTAGTTAATGAATGAATAAGAGACACGGTCGATTGACCTACCTGGAATCCAATGCTGTCGTTGTTGTGGAAAGAGTGGTAGCGTCTCGTTCCTACCTTGAAAAATCACAACCCATTCGTTGTTATGCATGGATACCTGCACATAGAACAAGAAACAAGAGCAACATACAACATCATAGTTTCACTCTTAACTATTAACTAGTCAAAGAGGGCTGAACATATTGTATTACACAAACATCATAACATAATAGTGGAACCAAATAGTATTCATATATATATATGTAGAAGGAAGAGGTACAATCGATGCTTTGACGTCACGATCTCCTCCATTTGGGTTCATACAAAGTGCATATCAGTACTTGTCAAGGGATTTGGATGGGATGAGGGCCTCGAGCTCTCCCAACATAGTTTCTCCTTGCTCTATCTCTTCTGACCACAACTGTTCAATCTATGCTCAGTTATTCAGCTATAGTATCAGTTCTCCAAGTTCATCTCTTTAGCTCTTCAACTCTTCAGCTAGTTGATGAGAAGAGAGATATTTTCTTTTTTATAGGATAAGGAGGAGATTGGGATCCCTACAAAGGTGGGAGGAAGCCCTATCCTTTAGGAGAGTTCCAAGGGAGGTGGAAAGTACTAACTAAAGGGGGGATTCTGTGGTTGTTTTAGTTCAACCACTCCCAATGACTCATCCTCAAGGTAGTTGGAATGGAACCTTCACCTCTATTGTTTTAAAAAAATTCCATAAATAGCTTGGCATGGGTGCTTAACTGGGATAGAGCACCAACTGGCGCAGGCTTAGTATTAATTTTTCAGCTCGACATAGGAGTGTAATTGGCTACTCACGCCAAGGCAAAAACAAGGGTTTTTACAGTCCTATCGAGGGAATTTTCAATGGGAAGAACGTTACTCTCATGCAAAGGAATGTAATTAAGGCCTTTTCAAGGCATGAAACTTCTTATAAGTCACAAGATGACCCTCCAATGTGCGGGATGGGGATTCCAGGGACAATGAAAAAATGCTATGTAACAATAATATATTCTAGTTATACTATTGAGGATTCACAAAATATTATGGTGTGTGTATTGTTTTCCTTTTTGTTTTTACATATTTTATCTGTCTTTCCAGACTTATCATAAAAACTATATCTTATGTTTTTATGAGTCTTGTGAACCTCCAGATCAAATGGATCTGTTTTTGTAAGTCTTGTTCCAAGCTTTCCTGATTCAAAATTGAAGATTGTTCATAAGAATTACTTGAGGTGGGACTAAACCATGTTTCAAGTTTTTGTAAGCCTTTTGATCTATCATGCATGTTAATCTATTTTTTTCAATCTTGATTCACCAAGAATTCCTGATTCATAAGGCCATGTCAGTGAGAAGCATTCCTTGTATTGGGATTCTTTAATGTAAAGTGATATTCTTATAAGTATTTTAAAATCATTCTTTCACTTTATATTCCAGATCTAGAATTTGTGTCATTTTTCCTCCGAATAGTGGATTTATGTCTATAGACCCATTGTCTCTCTTCCATTCTTCTAACGATCAGGCTACAAACTTAAATTTTCTACCACATCATACACTAGTGCCCTCATATGTGTGAGAGCCTTTTATCTATTCAACATTCCTTTTAGAGTGCTTGAGGTCCAACCACTTTCCAAAAAACCCAATCAAATGATAAGAATAACTATTAGAGTTTAATATGTGTTTGGTCAAGTGCTTGCTACAGTCCAAGTGTTGATTCTAGCGCTAGCAAAACACAATATTAATCAAGAGTTTAAAGAAAATTTGATTATCAACTAGCCAATATCTTTCTCATCCAGATAGCCTTACATGCATCTTGAATTCCTGCCATGTATTCATCTTTCACTGAAATGTGTGCCATGGATCGTTGTTTCTTGTTTTACTAGGAAAATTCTGTCGATCAAATGCTAAAGATCCCCCTTGATGTTCTCTTTCTGTTCGATGAAATTCCAACCCAATATACATCTATGAAGCCATGCAATTTCACTCCCTTTGTCCATCTGTACCATAGAGCATACTCCGATGTGCCCCGAAGGTATCTCAGGACATGCTTCCCCGCCTTCCAAAAGAGCTTGGTAGGCTTAGGAATAGCTTGAATTAGCTGGTTAAATTTGTAGAAAATGTATGGTATTGTGTTCACCAAATAAATTAGTGAACCCACTAACTACCTGTAGATGATAACATCCACTACCTCTCCAAAAGTAGCATCCTCTTTCCTCCAATTTCCTAGAAGAGAAGTATCCATGGGTTTGCAGCTCTCCATGTTAAACATACCCAGTATCTCCTTTGCATACTTTCCTTGAGACATAAAAAATTTCACATTCCCACTGCCATATTTCCAATCCAAGGAATTAATGAAGGAGTCCCATGTCCTTCATTTCGAGCTCCCTTGAAAGATCCTCATTGCATGAGTGTATCATCATCTCATCACGAGTAAAATTTAGATCATCAACATAAATAAAAATGATCAATAGCTTACCCTCAACCCCAATATGGTATGTGTTTGCATCTACTTCACTTCTGGTGAGGACTGGTGTGGTGAAATAGCTATCTATCCAAGTGTACTAAGCATGGGTTGCTTGCTTCAGTCCATACAATGATATTTTTAGTCTGCACACATGCGACTCAGTATTGAATATCTCAAAACCTTCAGGGTTCTCTATGTACAACTCTTCCTCAATGATCCCATTGATAAACTTAGTTTTCACATCCATCTGATGAATTTGTGATCCCATATGCATTGAGAGTGCAAGGATGGATCTTATGGAAGAGTACCTTGCAACAGGTGCAAAATTCTCATCATAATATATCCCCTCGATCTGTCAGAATCCCTGAGCCACAAATGAGGAATTTTATTTATCCACACTCCCATCAACAACTTTATTTACCTTGTAGATCCATCTCGATCCAACTACTGATTTTTCAACTGGTCTCGGGACTATCTCCCATGCACTATTCTTGAAGATGGATTCATACTCCTCTACCATTCCATCAACCCAAGTTGGCTGCTGCACTGCTTCGAGAAAGGAAGAGGGTTCATTCAAAATAATTTTTCTCAGAAGAGCCATGTATCCAGTAAATTGTTCAGGAGACTATCTTTGTTTGAAATGTGAACTAAGGGCTCCTACATTCTCTACAACATCAAGTCTCAATCTATCAGTTTCCGTGGTGCGCCTTCTGCCATTTATGATGGATGGCTCTACATGAGTGTTTTCCTCCACTCCATGAACCTCCTCATGTAGCTGATCCACATCTTGAGACTCATATTTTGGAACCAATAGTTCCTCCTTTGCATGCAAGTCCAACTCCCTCTCAAGGGACATCTACATGGCTTTCTCCTCATCGAATTTGATATCCCATCGCACAACAATAATTTTTCTATTTGGAAAATAAAAATGATAATTATGGGGTGTTTCAGTGTACCCCACAAAAATCCTAACCTCAGCTGTTGGTTCTAGCTTCTTCCCGGCGTCCTTGGTTACATGCACATAAACCCATGAGAAAAAAATATTAAAGTGTGAAACATTAGGTTTCTTACTAGTGAAATCCTCTTCAGGTGTACTCATGCCAACTACTCTATTAGGACAACAGTTCTGCACATGTACCATTGTATTGCATGCTTCTGCCCACAGAAGCATTTGTAGGCCCTGTTCATGCAACATTTCTCATGTTGTGCTAACAATAGTTTTGTTCTTCCTCTCTGAGACCCCATTCTTCTGTGGGTTTTGAGGCACTATGAGTTCTCTTCAAATCCTTCTTTTTTGCAAAAGTTCTTGAATTCATTAGAGATGTATTCTCCACCATTATCACTCCTCAGAGCCTTCAATTTCTTCCTCGACTCTTTCTCTAGAAATATCTTAAACTCACATAACTTAGATAATTCCTTATCTTTCTTCCACATGAAGAAGATCTAGCACTTACAAGAAAATTCCTCAACAAAGATTACATAGTACTTATGTTTTTCTATTGAAGCAACCAAGAAAGGACCATACACATCTATGTGAACTCTGTCAAGGATCCTCGAATCTCAGTTTTACTTCTCATGAAAGGTGGCCTTTACATATTTTCCCATAGTACATCTCTTGTATATGTATGACTACCCAAGTGTACCCCTTGGAAGACTAGTAGAAATCTAGTACATGACTTTCAAGGCTCCATGGTGAAGATCGCCCAATCGCATGTGCCATAATTCGTCCTCATCCCGGTTCACCACTTGATATGTCTTGCCCATCATTTCCACGCAGCCATCTACCTCTAGCTTGTAGAGATTCTTAACTTGAATCCCTATCCTCTTGTATTGTCCCATTATTTTATGTCGTAGGAAATATTTTCCGTCACTAAGAACAACATCATAGCCTCTATCCTCCAAAATTGCTACTGAGACCAAAATTTCTTCATACTTGGTACATGCATTACATATTTTAATTGAAATAGTTTACCTGACTCCCTTTAAAAGGAAATGGTATCAATCTTAGTAGCACTGTACCGTTTGTCATCACCCATTTCAATATGCATCTGTAGATATTTCTCCTCCAAGTCATTGAAAAGTTCCTTATGTCCTGTCATGTGAAAGGAAGCACCACTATCCAAATACCACACAAATTCCAATGCACTAGACACCATGCATGTAATCAATGGGAATTTAAGCTCAAATTTCAAGGCAAGGGCCTCACCAGGTGCAGATCCTCCAACCTTATTTTTCTTCTTCTTTTGTGGAAAGTTAGTAGAAAAATGCACATGGTCGTGACAGTGAAAACACTTCACCTTAGATATGTCCTTCTTATTCCCATTCTTGGACTCAGATTTAGAATGGAATTTCTGCACCTTCCGCTTCCTCGCCTTGGTAGCCAAAGCATAATCCTCTTCATCCTCATTCTTGGATGAAGATCCATCTCTGGTGTTCCACCTCAACTCCTCCTGCACCAAATACGACCATATTCATTCCCAATATAGAAAATTTTCCCTTCAGTTGACAAAGTCTTGATAATTTTTCCAACTCCTGGGAAGTCATAGGAGAGCCAAGTGGTCAACCTGTGTTTTGCACAAAGAGTGCTGCAACTCCCATGGGCTTCCCTACTTTACTCTATCAACCCGGGGTTCGTACAAATTTGGAGGTGATAGTGCTATATACAAAGTAGATTCTTTCTGTTCATGTCATCCTCTTCTAATTTACAAAAGGGTGCTATTTCTAAGGGTTCTTAGTGAAGTCTGTCACACTTAAATGAAACTAAACTAAGTTGCAGAAATGAAATGACAGAAATAAAACTAAATTAAATCACTGAAAATAAATGACAGGAAGGAAACTAAGCTAAATAGAAGAAAGGAAATGACAGAAAAGAAGCTAAAATAAATTGCATCGAGCTAGACAAATAGCTAAACACACTTCAACTTATCCTATGATCAATCTACCATGCTTCTAACCATGCAGCTATTCATAATCTAATTATAACTGAAAAAGTGTTGATTGCAGTTCAGAGGAAAAAGAACTAAAGGTGCTCATGGAAGGCTTAAACACATGAAACAAGGCTTAGAGGAGTGAAAAAGGTGTTTGGACTTTATTAAAGTGCATAATCTCACAAAGGATTTGGAAAGTGGTGGTTTAAATCGGATTAAGACTTTATTATAGTGAAAAATTCTTTGGAGTGGAATAACTTGAAATATGTGATGGCGGAGATGCGATGTGGATATGGGACTGATATCAAAATCGCGATATTGTGAAGTTGTAGTGGTAAGAATTAAAGGGAACAGGCTAAATAATGTGATGTGTGAAGTGTGGTGGGGAAGAGCAGCGAAGTGCGATAAAAATATCACAATCAGAAAAAGAAAGCGGTAAGTTTTTATGAAAAAGGGAAAAGGTTGCGGAGAGTGATCTGCTAGGTGGTAAAAACTACAATCTCCAATATGTGATGTCGAATCGGCAAAAAAAAGGAGCAGTAAGTTTTAAGGGAAAAGGAAAAAGGTGCAACAAGTGATTGTGATGAGTGATAATATCGCAATCAGGGTTCAGAGGCAGAAACTATTAACAGAAAGAAAATGGAACGATTGAATTGCGATGTGCGAAATGCGAAATATGATTCAGGAAGGTGATGCGAAATGTGATTGTGATATTTTGAAATCGGGGTTTAGGAGCAGTAAATATTAACGAAAGGGAAAAAGGTTGCGGCGTGCGATTACGATGCGGCAGAGTTGGGATAAGTTGTAAAGGAATAACTAAACACTATGATTTTCATTCAGTGAAGTATGGTACGTATTTTTAAAATAAAAGGGATCAAGCCCAATTTTTTTCAAATATTTTCATTAGAAAGAGAAAGGTAAGGTGAAAAGGGAAAATGTCTAAAATGCTGAAGAATGACAAACGAAAGGGAACGGATTCTACGATGGGCGAGATGCGATAAGAGGGAAGGTCGACGAAGGAAGGGAAAAGTCAAACTTTTAATGTTTTGAAGTGTTTTTTTAATAAAAAAAGGCATGGCGACTGATAAGAAGAGAAAGGAAGGAGGGAAATGAGAGCGTAACAAAAATGCTCGGTCATGAAATCATAGATGGAAAATGAAGCAGGAAGGCGCCACTGAACTGCTCTAGGTGCTTTAACAATATGACCTGCGACCAACCCTACTAATGTATTCATGAAATACATATGAACAGGGTTATCACTCAGAAAAAGTGAAACATCATTTAACATTGTCTTAAAAGTTCAATTGTCAAAGGTATGGTCATAGAAGTTCATTAGGAAAATTTAAATCTTTTTCATACTGGCCTATTCTAAGGTCCAAACCCATTCCCATTCAAGTCACATCATGTCCCATCAGTCATCATTTGCTGACATATTTAATTTACCAAGATTTTGAATTCGAAAAAGTGACTTTAGTGATTTTTTCTTACTTTCATAGCGAATTACAGTGTAAAAAGGCAGTTTTCACTACGAAACTGCTAATACTTTCATAGAAAAAATTATAGTAAATACACTAAATACGTTACGAAAAGAGGTATTTTTGTCTTTATTTTCAAATCAGGTGCTAGGCGTCAGTCAATGATTAGAAGTGTTAGGGTGGATTTCATTCGAGTCATTTAGGGTTAGATCAAGGTACAATGGTCATAGCTGAGGTCATTATTAGTATTTTTAGCATGTATGAGTCATGATTAAGCCATGGGTTGTCATAAAAACTTTAAAACATTACCCAATTGAGTCATTTTTCATTCTCTGCTCCATCTTTCCATGCTACTGAGTTCTGGAGAGTTGTGATAGCATATTTGAAAGTTTCAGTTGTCACTGATCAAGCTAGGTAGAGAAGGCATAACAGCACCAAGGCTGCAAAGAGGAAGACCAAAAAAGGAGGCCACTACGTTAGATATGAGCCATTAGACATGAATTTAATAAATGAAGACTGTTACACAACATTTTTTCACTATCCTTGCAATTCCCATCCCGCACATTGGAGGATCATTTCTGTGGTCAAAAATAAGTGTCATGCCCTGCAAAGAACACTAGTGCATTCCTTTCCATGAATACAATATCTCTTCTATTCATTTTTTCCTGAGAAGACTGTCCAAAACACCTATTTTTATCTTGGCGTTGGTAGATATTTATGCCCTCACGCCAATGGGGAAATTAACACTAGGCCCTGCACCAATTGGCGCTATTTCCCAGTGATATGTCTGTGCCAACCTGCTTATGGAAGGTTTTTTAAATAAGGAAGTGAAGTTTCTATCCTAACAGCTTTGTGGGCGAGTCAGTTGGAGTGGTTTGACTGGATAACCATGACCTCCCTCCTTTCGCCTTTTGTTTCAACATTTTGGGGGAACCTTCCAAGGGATAAGGTCTCCCTCCCACCATAGTAGGGATCACAACCTCCTCCTCTTCCCCTATAAATACAAGCCATCTCCCATTTTATGAGCTAGTTGAACATAGTTAAAAAGAGAAATGAATTTATGAAGAGATAGAATAGGAAGGAACTATTCATTGAGAGAGCTTAGGCGTATGCCCTCATCCCGTCCAAATTCCCTGACGGTCACATGAGATGCACTTCGGCTGAACCCCACTGGAGGAGGCTGCAACATCAAAGCTTCAGTTGTAATGCTTCCTTTATTAATACACATACATGACTATTTTCTGGTTCTCATCTTGTGTTATATGATTTGATGCAATATTCTTAACCCTCTTTGAATGGTTACTAATTATAAATGAAATCGTTGTTTTGTATGCTGCTCTTGTTTGTTGATCTGTGTGCAGGTATTTGTGCATCATTACAGAAGGATTGTGACTTACTGAGGCAGAGATCGAGAGGCCACCACCCATATAGACACGACGATAGCGTTGGACTTCAAGTAGGTTGATCTACCATGTCGTTTTCCATTCAGTAATTAGGAACCTACACTCTAGAATTTCCTTTTGTTTCTAGACCCAATCTAGGCCTAGTGGGATTGTTTCTGTCGATACGGAGGATTTGCTTCCTTAAAAAATTGGTGACCATATTGGGGATCAGTGTGAGTTGATTGTTTCTTCCTTTTTAGGTCAAATTTGGTTGTTTTATTTCTTATCTATCTTTTCTGTTTTATTTTCATGTTCAAGATCCCTCTGTTTAGCTCCAGAGTGTCAAGATTGACCTCTTCTCTTTGGTTTTCCCCTTTTCCCATAGGTATCTGGCTTGGCGTGCTTTCTGTTTGAATATTCAAGACAATTGGCACTTGTTTCTCTTGTTATAGTAGTGCCAACCCTTGTTTGGCGTGAATTACTACCTCACAGTCACGCCAAATCCTGTAGGATTTGGTCTGACCTTCGTGTTGAAATTTTTGGTCAGTTGTGCTTGACCTTGGGTTGTTTTTTGCATGCATTCGAGTCTTTGGAATTTTTTTTATTGCTATGAAATTTCTCTTCTCAATCATTTTCTTATTTCCTTATCAGTGTAGTTTATGGACTCAGGGTTTCTGAGTGTCTTTGCTCACTAGGCTTTCTAGTTGGAGATCGAATCTTTTGGATAATTAGCAGTCTCATTCCCTGGTCGATGCCACTAAGTATTTCTTGAACCTTTGAGTGTTTTGGTTTATTGAATGATTGCTTCGCTTTTAATTTGGTTCTCCTTCTCATCATTCTGAGCATAGATCACATTTCTTAGTTGGGTCATTTTGAAGGCTTTTCCTTGGATTGAAAGAGTGCATCATTGGATTTTTGTGCATTTTGTGTCTGTTTTGCTTTCAAATAATCTAATTTGAAATATCCACCTTCGTAGTTTTTAAAGCTATTGTTCGATTTTTTTTTTTGATGTAATTAGTGCATTATGTGCTTTGTTCATTAAAAAATTAAAAAAAATTGTTGCATCCTTTCACTTGCATTGGAAATGGAAAACTCTTTTTCATAACTAGCATTTGATAAACTAGGAAAAAAAATTTCATTTTTGTTTGGATTGTCTTAGATGCATTAAGAGACTTCCTAGTATGATTTCGTTGCTTTTTTCTTTCTGAAAGATCTCTATCCTTCTTAATTAGCATTCATTGAATGGAAAGCGGTGTTCTTTTCATATAGCCTGCATTTAGGAATTTGAGATCCAAATCGATAGGGCCTTGAAACTGAAACGTAATTCAAGATCAACTATAATATTTATTCAATTAGCCTAAGGAAGCATTGGAACTTAACACAACATTTTTTGTGGTCTAGGATACAGATGTGTTCCAGCGTCTTCCAACCTAGTAGATTTCATTTTCCATCTGGCTTTAGACAATGCTAGTACGAACTTGTCCTCCTCGTACCCTCACGTATATAAAGGGAGATCCCTCTAGGTTCAAATCCTTTATCCATAGGAAGCTGAGTCTGCCACCCTGTAACCATGATATAGGAAACACAGCATTTGAAAAGATTACCTGGACGTACGTTAAGTCCTTGGTCATTTCTTTTTCATTTGATCACCAAGGTGTATATGGCAATTCAATGAAACTTGGTATGCCCTTTTACCTAGATTACCTGAGTAGTCATTTCAATCTTTTCATGACTCTTTAAAAAGAGAAGAGATCATCAAGCACTTGTCCTTTCATGCTTGTTTAAAATTGACAGTGACTAGAGTCATATTTTGTCTGTTTCTCGACTCTTAAAACATGAAAGAACAAATTTTTGTTCCAGTGTCATAAAATTAATTACCCATGATCACATGCCCATTAAAAGTTTTCAACTTGGCTTGTTTTTGTCATTCCTTATACTTTGATCTTGAAACCTTCATTTGGCTATATCGTTTTCCTTCATGTATTGAAATATTGTCATCGTGGCAGAACCAACAGTTTCATCGTCTTCTTCAAGACCTCCTAGTGGTAGTTCCTTTCCTGAAGTTTCGTTTGAAACCCCTCAATCCAATAGGTCTGCTAAGTTTTTGCAGCCTATTGTCCTGATTGTATTGCCTATTGCTACCCTATCTCATCCTAACGAGCTGGTTCAGTACAATTGGCCTCCTCAGGGTGCTTAGTCTAGTTTGCGAGCGAGAAAGAATTCCCTCCTCTTACTTCGAGATCACCATTTATAGTCGTTGCTATACCTCCTAGTCCTCGTTGTTTTTTTGACGATCTTACCAATTCGTCAGAAATGGACTCTTCGAGTCCTGTTAGCAGTGAAGGACTACCTATTTCTACAGAAGAATACCAAATTTTCACGGAAGATCTCCCACATGATTCAAGTCAGTCTTCTTCTCAGCCGGTGTCACTCCCACCCGGTTATTGAACCTTTAGTCAGATTATGTCTGGTGTCGTGTCCATAGCACAATCCAGTACGTCAACTCCTTCAAGGAGTCTGGTCCTTCCTTCATTAGGACTATCACCTTCGACACCAAGTTCGTTGATCACTGTTACATCTGTCCTAGTCCAACCTACAATTAGTGTGGCTTCATCCGCACCGGTTGTTATGCGTCAGTCGTCAGAGTCTTCTCACACTCGCAGGTCTATCATTCTAAATCCTATGTGGCCTGTCAATCTCGACCCGGGTAGATCACAATCTCGCGCCATAGAAACCTCAATTTTCTCTACCATGCCTATGGTTTCTACCTATGTGTTTGAAGAGAAGATGTTGGATATTCACTGATGTTACGCTTCCTTGACAGAGGCCACACCTGCTTCTAGTGTGGTTTAGACTCCCCCTATGATTCCTGGTAGCCTTACTTGCAAAGAGTACATGTTGGATGTTCAAAAACAGAACTCTCAGGCTTCTTAGTAGCTCCAAGTTCCTGTCTATCCCGCCCATCACTATGATGCTATTGGAAACCCCGTCTATTTGTTTCTGGTTGATCCCCATCAGGTTGTCTATTTTCCTCTGAAAAATCCTTATCAAGATATTATTCATTAAGGACCTTCGTTATAGGGACAACCCTCAGGTTTACAAGGAAAAACCTTTCAGAGAAAACCTTCAGCCCAGCAGGGACAACCCTTTGGTCCTCAGGGATAACCTTACAGTCCGCAAAGACAACCCTTATAGGTGTTATTATGGATGTTAATTGCAAGTGTAAAAAAAAATACCACTTTATTTGTGCATAACAAACAACCCTAACAACAAACATGGGTGCCAATATCCTCATATCTGTAATTAGGTGATCAAGATAAATGCTGCAAAAATCTAGATCTATGCATCAAAAGAAATTAAGCAGTAATAAAAACGAGATTTACTCCATGCATCCAATAGACAAGACAACAATATGTTGAATGAATTTTGTATTAAGGGCACCTGGGAGGAAAACATAGAAGGATGTTACCAGTTCTCCTCAATGGGATGGGTTCTTGTAAGTCCTCAACACTTCATATCTAAAATCCCTCTCTCTTGATGGTGTAGAAAACCCAGACAAAAATGGGATAAAATATGACAATGATGTTGGATCAAAGTCAGACCAAAAGTATAGATCCAGAGTGATATTTAGGCAACAAAAGGTGGTAAATGAATGGGAAAACCCTTCGATTTATAACAAAATATTGAGTTAGTCTAGATATTGGTGCATAATTAAAATATTATTAACTAAATCAATATCCAAATTTTATGGAATATTTTACTATATTTGTTAGAGGGAAAATAAATTTGACTTGGGTCAAATCCCTTTATTTGTAAATAATAAATAAAGAAATTATTTATTTATCATTTCAAGGATGTGGTTGATTAATAATCAAATAAATAATGATTTATGGGTGATTTAGTCATATTTAACAAAAAATATTATTTAAATAAGGTTTAAATAATTATTCCTAGAAAATAATAAGATAAATAATGATTTATCTAATTAATTTCCTTGTTTTTGGTTAAATATAACTAGGAATATTAATTAAACTATTGTTTAACCAATTATTCCTTGAGGAAAATAAAATAAAAAAAATATAGATTTATTTAATATTTCCTCATGGGGTTTCCTGTTTATACCATAAACAACTTAATAAAGGTAGTTTACTAAGTTATTTTCATAGTGAAAGTAATTTTAGTTAGGGTAAAATTGGTCTTACATGGTGTACTTGGGTCCATCTAATAATAATAGGTTAGATGACCAGAAAATGGTGTAACATGTTTCCCCCCAGCCTGCGAGCATTAGGAGCTAATCATATAACTGAAGTACATTGTAAGAACTCAATCACTAGACATCGAAGGGGAGGCTAGAGAGAGAGAAATACAAGCTAGACCAAAGTGCTGAGAGGACTATACCTTGAGGAGGTGAGACATACAGGTGCGACAAGTCTCTTTTATGAGTGAGTACCTGTGCTATAAGCGGTGGAGGATGCATACCTATGCCCGCCGAGACAAAGTACAAAAAATAATGCGTCCAGAAAACAAGGGACTGAACAATATAGTACATGCTAGCATAAACATGAGCCAAATAAATAACATGACTGTAATATTCCCAATTTATAATCATACAACTCTGATACCACTGGAGTATCCCAAATTGGGACTACTTAGCAAGGCATGCCTGAAAAACACATTTTTCAGAAATGTATGCTACAAAAATCAAGATCATCCCTTGGATCCCTTAGATATGATCATCTAAGAAACAAATCCTAAATGATATCAGAAACAAAGCAAACTAGATGAAGTAAACAATCCTTCCACACCTAGTATGGCTTGAAAGATGGCCAAGGAAGGGACTGCAACAATACAAAACAATACTTCTTAGAAAATAACGCAGTTTATCTTAACAATAGCAGGAGGCCATTGTGGAGGCTCAATAATTACATGTACATCAACAAATCAAATTTTCATTATGGCTCATACAATGTAAAATAGAGAAATGGAAGACTTTTATGAAGAAACCCTTAAGAATGAGGTGTTGCAAAAATAAATTAAGATTGCAAGGCTTGAAACCGTTATTTATAAGAGCTGAAGTAGCTTTATACTACATTCCAGATCTAGAATATATATGTATACAAAATATTATATCTATATCAGATCTTTACACTAGATGAGTTCCTTTACAAATACCCCTTGGGGTTTTCAACAAAACATGAAATACAAAGAGTAGATTTGAGATCTAAATTTGCAGATCTGCAGTAATATTCAGATTTTATGAAGTAAATATAATAAAAAGTAGATCAGATCTGAACATGACATATATTAGATTCCTAATCCATGGATCACCATAGTGAAGGGAAGAACCCCAACACAAGAGATCTCCCCTCCAAAAGTATGCCAAAACTCCCTGCAATTGTATACTTGCAAATAACATAGTTATGGGAGAGAAATTGCATTGTAGGCTCTAGTACGGATTTGGGGTGATGCCAAGATCTGAATATGCAGCTCCAAAAATGCAATACACTCTTGTCGATGAGATAGAAGACTGTCCCACTGAAAATAGGCACTAGATTGTCCTAGAACTGAGTAGATCTAGCCTCCACTTGCTGCAGCTTATAAGGACAACCAAACCCTCAACATGATATATGTTGTAGTTGGAAGATGTAGCTTAGCCAATGCCTGATAGTGGAAAATATCAACAAGGCTCCTCCTTGAGCTACTGAATCGAAGAGGCGGAATTCCTTCTTAGGAACACCCATTGCTAAACATCACTATTCTCAACTAAACATCAAGAGAATAAGAAATGTCTAAACAGAAAATATCTTTAGGAAATATCATATCATGAACAACCTTCTCTTGATGTCCTCCTCTTCCTTTTATAAGATCTAAATCCTACGAAACCATACACCATCTTAATGATTTAGCTACGTTCACATGTGTAGCCTCCAACTAAGACTGCAATGTGCATCTAGGAGGTTCATTGCATCTAGAAAACGTTGTTGATTTGGTCCTGGTTGAATTGGTCAATTGATTCAGCCTCTTTCACACTTAAGTGTGCTTATGAAAATAGCTCAGATTTAGCCTTGTTCATATTGAGCATTGATTTTATTTAAGATCCACTCCTCAAATATTAATGTTGTTGACTTGGTCAAGCTTGACTTTTTTCACATGAAAAAAGTCCATGTTCACACACGAGGGTGTGAAATCCGACTCTTATGTTTATCCATTTTCACATTATGAGGGATTTTATTCAAATTATTATTGTGCATGGGCCTCCTTACCCATTTATTCTTCTCTTAAGTGAAATCAACAAAAATCAATATTCCAATTTGCTGCATACAAATTTTGGAATATTGCAGTCCTCCCTTCCCAAATGTTGCTTGTCCTCAAGCAACTGCAAAGACATAACTAAATAGTTTCCTCTCCTACTGTATCATCCACATATGATGAACTCCTCCAAGGAATGAGATGATGTCTCATCAATGAATCTCCATATTTCCCCTCCCAACCATGCATGTTAGCCCAATAACCATCATCATGGATAAGTAAAGTACTCAAGGAGGAAATAAGGTGTTGTCTAGAGGTCTCCCAAGGCATGGAATCTGAAGTGTATTGGGAAACATATTTCCCATGTGGATCCTCCATCCTGAAGCAATCATCCATACAAAATGAGTCACCTCCCAACATGGAAACTCCTGAAAATGTTCCTCCACCTTGAGCTCCTGAAATGTAGGTGGGCTAAAAATCTAAACATGGTAGACAATGTAGCCTACCCCACGTTGTCTTCCTCTCCACTTATGATAAGTGTAGAGCATATGTTGATCATGGGCTGCAATAATGTTTCCCTCAAGTGGCAAGATGAAGACTAGATCTCCAAAGATCTCCTCCCCAACGCTCTGAATCAAGCTAACCTAAATCATTCCATATGTGCTGGATAGCAGATCATTACTATATGGCATCCCATCAATCACCTGGCCCACCTCAAAAAGAAACAATTGTTTGACTATGGTGTCCACATCTCCTCCCATGCTCCCATTAGAACATGCAATGCAGAAAGTGTGGGAATCCTCTTCCCAAAAGGACAGACCCAATCCATGTGTCTCTCTCCCAATCATGGTCCCAATAAAGATGAGGAAAATATCAGAAAATGAAATCATGATTAGAATATTAATGAGCGAAATAATAAAGGTCTCATATGGAGCTGAAATGTACCAACAGTTTCCCAAGTAGTCATAGCACAATTTTCCAAACTGTTGCTTCAGGAAATTACATGGAAAGTGGTTTCTTGATACATGGCTGATTATGTATGTTATGTCATCTAATAATGAATGGTAAATGGATGTGTACATCAAATGAACATACATGAAATAATACAAAATTTTCCCATGGCCACATAAGAGATGGTTGTCTCCATCATACATTTTGGCCCAATGTCGATCCTGGAGAAAAATGAAAAGCTTGCCCTCTTGTGGAGAAATGCACTACATAGAAATGGTAATAGTATGAAAATAAATAAATGCAAAAAAAACATCCTTACCATGTACTGAAATTAATATGGTGATAGGATCCATGAAAAATCTCTCCATAGTGGTATGACACACTCTCATGAATAGGAATAGATCATGAACTGCATGAAGATCCTTCCTCATATACTTGGAAATCCAAGCCAAGAAGAACATATTGAATCATACCGTTATTATATTGTTGTCATGATCCCTTTTCCTATACCCATTGTCCCATATCCCTTATACCCTTTTGTTCCCATGTGTTAATCCTCAAAATTTGTCACATACATCCATTGACAAAAGCCTAATTTCCACGACATTCAAGGACTGCCTCTATATCCTTGATTTCACTTATATTTTTCCATTTCATTGACTTTTGTTCCTAAAAACTACCCCCATCACTATCACCTATTCCTATATCACTTATAAAGGATCTTAGTCCCGAAATTCCCCAAGCAGTGAGT
Organism: Pinus albicaulis; assembly: GCA_034641835.2. Lineage (NCBI taxonomy): Eukaryota > Viridiplantae > Streptophyta > Pinopsida > Pinales > Pinaceae > Pinus > Pinus albicaulis. Next base: position 215,212,988 of record CM076576.1, on the reverse strand, counting down.
GATTGTCCTTCCACTCCGAATTCACTTTACCGTCTATTGTATTCATTGTGATATTTCCTTGCAGCCTCTCATTACATATGTGGCACAGTTGGTATTGAAAAACAAACTCTTGTTTTCACCATACATATATCAGCACATACTTGTTAAACACCTTGTTTTTAGCATCATGTCAGAGACAAATTCATCATATGAGCAGGGATGTGAGCAGGATAGTGATTCGACCACAGAGATAAATGTACCGAGGAGGTATCATAAAAGTGGCAGGCATGTCATAGAGGAGCCCACTTCTTTGGCTCAATTGCAGGCCTGCCTGCTTGCAATGACATGCTTTCAGCAATTGTCATGTTTTCAGTATTGTGAGCTGATATCTCAAATTCAACACCATCAGGAGTTTGTTCGCTTATTTGTCCTACATTTGCATGATGGTCATGTAAACCTTGCTAAAGTGAACTTCACCTTGACACCAGAGACTATTTCTGAGGCGACCGGGATACTGAACATTGGTGAGGAGTGGAATAAGAGACAATAGTTAGATAAAGCATATTATGAACCTTACATCGGGCCTGGATATTTGAGGCAGTTGAGCAGAGTACTTCCATTCCGGTTTCTGAAGGAGTCCTATGCGCCATTAATGAAACTCATCATTAGATACTTCAGCTGTGAGGGTAGAATCTCGCACCTTTATGCATACCATATCAGAATTTTGATGCATTTCACGAGAGTGTGACTGCCGAATATTCCATAATTCATGTGCCAAAACATAGAGTGGATGACTACCCTTGTGCAAAAGAAGACTCCAGAGTAGCAACATAACAACATTTATCATTATGCGCTCATCAAAATGATTTTGGTACATCAGCTTGGTTTGCAGGGCATCGCATGGGATGAGTTCATTTCTCGTGACTTCTTTACAGCCCCTCGGCCTCCTCCAAATATTTTTCATGATGTAGGTGAGACTTCACATCAGTTTGAGGTTCTTGAGATAGAGCCTATCAGTGTTCCAGTGTGTGTTACCTATCAGAGAGGTACCAAAGCCTTATTTTCAGTAGCACGACAGGTACTATCTCCGCCCAGGGTGGAAGGGGTCTCGTTACCTTCGACAGCAGCGCGAGTACTATCTCCATATGTCGTGGAATGGGTCTCGCCTTCTACATCAACACATGTACAGGACAGAGGAAAGAAGCCTATGCACGATGAGGGCCCTTTAGGAGGCCAAGACTCTGATTTTATACTCATTGATGTTGATTCGAGCTCTGCCAGCTCAAAGTTGAAAGAGATCATCCAGGAGAAAAAAGCTGAGATCGACACACTGACCAAGAAATTTCAGAGAGCTTAGTGGGTTATAGATTAAGCAGTGGAATAAAAAACTGGAGGATTATCATACACTCATAGAGTTGCGGCAAATCCGTGAAGACCGTGAATTGGCCCGGAAGAGACCAGGTGACATGACACCATTTGAACGAGAGACTTGCCTAACAAGCGTCAACATTCATCTGGAGAAACTCTTGGCGAAGGCTAATAGGGACAAAGACATGCTCACACATATGAAAAACCACTATTGGGCTCACATACACGTTTGCAGAGCAAAAATGAAGATCTTGAAGGCGAGGTTGAGAAAAGCACTGAAACGTCGAAAAAGGCTGGATCCACTTTGAATCTTGGGCAAAGCTTCCTTAGCTGAGCATGAGACATGATGGGAGACCTTCACTCCAAATTTCAGCAAATTTGGAGAATATTTTGTCATTTTTGAAAATTTTGGTTGCAAAACAGGTTTTTCTGCCCGACGCGTCGTGCCACCCGACGCGCGCTTATGATTGGGGCATCTTCTGGAGTAAAAATTTACATTTTTGGGTTTTTTATGATAAAATATGCATTCTTAGGAATGGATGAGAAATTCCATGAAGTTCTGGGTGGTCTTAAAGGTAAAAAACATTCCAAAAATGGCCTTTCTGCCACTTTTCGCACCAGTAGGAACCAGTCTTGAGAGATTGCAGTTTTGGAGGGGAAAATGACATCAAAATTCACATATTCCACTTGGGTTGGATAGCAGACATCTAGGGATTTTCAACGAGCTATCATGAGATCAATTGGGACTCCAGGAAGTGCCCCAAAAATAGGCTCAAAGTGGCGCGACGCATTGAGTTTTTGGGTGCGGCACATAGAGGAATTTTGCCCAATTTTCACTTTTCAGCTCAAAAATTCGGCCAGTTTGACTAGTTTCACTTTTGGATGTAATTATTGATCTATATTGATGTAAATTTGTGGCTATGATGTAAATTTGGCATTTTTTTACTTGTTTTAGAGAGTTCATTCACTAAAAAGTGAAAATTAAGTGAATGGATAAGTTTGCTAGCATATAGAGGCAAGTTGTTTGGCTGCCTAGATTTTAGTTCCATGTTTAGAATTGGTTGAAACAACCCCTAGAAGGATGAGCTCGACCCCTAGAGTCATGGGAAGGGGTTAGGATGGTCTATATATTTTCTTTTCTGAGACATTTTCAGGGTGGGATACTTGGGAAAAGTTTGGCACCTCATTGTATATTCTTTTCAGATTTTTGGCAAAGGAAAGACCAGAGTTTTGCAGCACTTGTTGGGATCCTTGTGGCTTCTGAGTTTTGATGATGTTATTCTCATGCTATTGTAAGTTTCATTAATGTTATATGTATGCCAGTTCCCTTCTCTTTTCTTCTGAATTAAACAAATGAGTAATTGAGGTAGAATTCATTAGTTTGCTGGTGCTCTACCTTAAACTTTTGTTTACATGTTTCTCGTTAGTTTGAAGAGGATAATTGCACTCTCTTTCCCTCTTCAGCTCCTCAGCAGTATTTTCAATCCATTCATTTGATCTAAGACATCAAAGTCATTGCCTACCCTGCCTCAACTTGAATTTTGCAAGAATTTGGCCTCATCCCCAAGCCCAAAATTATTTTTCCCTTTTTCCAACAAAATCCCAAAAAATAAAAATAAACCCTCCTATTTGTTTATCTAGCCTAAAATCAGTTGTTTTTTTAGTCATCTCAAGCCCCTTTGAATATTTTCATTGAGATTGACCCAGAGAGAGCCCTCTCTTGTCCTCGTAGGGCTAGCTACAAGGCTGAGCGTGGTTTGGTGTTGTCCTTTTTTTGCCTTATTTCAGCCTGAGGTGGATTTGGGAACTAACATAGTGGCGACCATACTGGGGAAGAAAATGGTTTGCTTGTTGGTGTTATTTTTTTCATAAGTTACAGATGGAGCCTGAAGTTACGCCAGGTAGCTTTCGAAACGCTTTTGCTTTGCATTAGCGGAAGTAGATAAACGCTGCTTCAGTCAATCTTCGGTTTAGCTTGTGAACGTGACATTTGACTTGTGAATTACCCCAATATATTACATCGTTATGGACTTTTGGGTGATTGATTCTAGAATTTGATAGGCTGAATAGATTGGTTTTTTCCTTTGATTTTTGAATAGATCAACACAATGGCTTCGAGAAGACATACTAGATCAAATCCCGATCCTGATTCGCCTCCAGTGTATGAGAATCCAAATCTAATTTCAAGAATCCTCCATCGAGAAAGTCCCGTGATTCCTTTTTTTAAATCTCATTCATGCCTGACTGTATTTGAGTTCCTTGAGGATATTGAGTTTGATGATCAATTTGAGTTGTTGTTGTTTGAAACTAAATCTGAAAGTGCTACTGGTTCTACCGTCATAAATCTCGAGTTTATCAAATATCTTGAGGTTGGAAAAGCTAATAGATCTATTGATAGTTACATCTTGAACATCCAAAACTCTATTGTGGCAACGGATATTCCTGAGTTTATTGAATCCGCTTCTGAAACTCTTGGTCCATCAGTAGTTGTTTCCAATTCACAATTTCACGCTGAACCTTCCTTCATTCCTACCATTCCCGTGCAACCATCTATTTCTGATCAGCAATCTACAGTAGTTCCTTCTCTGTCTCCACCACATACACCTCATGCATCTACGGCTCCTTCTCCATCCATTTCTCCAAGACAGATCATAAATCCACCAAGAGTAATGGCTGCTAGATTCGTACCTCTGGTCTTGCCCCAGAACTTGGATGCCATGCCCGTTGATTATCAGAGTAAGATTCCTTTTTTTGATGATACTCCTCAAAGTGTGCCCGCTCAGCAGCATATTGATAGAATGAAACACTTCTTTGATCTCCATGAAATTGATGAAGAGAATGTCTCCATCAGATTTTTTGTGCAAACTTTTAGAGGGGAGGTATGCAAGTGGTTTAGGGATTTTCATCCTAGAAGTATTAATACATTAGAAGACCTTCAGAGACAGTTTCTAGATCTATGGGAGATGAAGAAATATCCACTTCAAATAACTTCTGAGTATACCAAGATTAAGCGCAATCCTGGTGAGTCCGTCCAAGACTATATTATCAGATTTAATGCGGTTTATAATGCAATTCCTGATGGTTTGAGGCCTTCTAAGAAATCAGATTTGTTAAAATTCCCAGATGGTTTTGATCCGGAGATGGCTTATTCATTACGAGACAGAGATCCACCCACTTTAGAGGACATGCAGAAGATTTCCGTGAGTGTTGAGGAAAATTTGAATGACAAGAGAGCTAGATTGAAAGCAGAGAAGAAAGTTGTGATAAAGGAAGAAGTTTCTACATCTACAGATCAGATACTTCGCAAAGTGGAAAAAATGTTCGAAAGGTTCATTCTTGATTAGCACGAACCGCAAATTCAAAATCCCAACTTCCGTGGTCAGCAGTAGCCCCAATACAGGATTAAGCAACGAGAACAACGAGCACAAGAAATAGCAGTCTAGCAGCAAGTAAAGACACCTCTTCAGCAGAATTTTGTTGGTCAGGATTTAGATGATGAAGATGATGTAGTAGGGGAAGAAAATCACTTCTTTACTCTTGATGATTTGCCCATTTATCTCACTGAAGATGAGGAATATGCAGAAAGTTCAGCGGTACAAAGAGATGAGGATTTTATCTTGGCCAATGATGCAGCTCTTGAGGAAGAGTCGGATGAGTATTAGAGAGGTTATATGAATGCATTCTCAGCCTATCAGAAGCAATATTCTCTTAGAAATAGAGATGTACCAGTCAATCCAATCCAAAATAGAAAGGAAGTTTCAGCACCTAAAAACGATTCACCTGTTGCACAAAAGAAAGCAAAAGAGATACTTGATCCCACTGCCACCAATTCATCATCAGAAGAAAAATCAAATCAGCCAATTAAAACGAGGGATAAGGCTGAAAATAAAGATGCTCCATCCAAAGAGACCGAAAATACTTCAGCCTTTAGTTTGGAGAATGAGATTTCTAAATTAAAGGTATCCATTCCTTTGACTGAACTAATGAGGAACAACAGTTATAAAGGTCAAGTTTCTAGACTTTTGAATTTCGATCCCATGTGTGATATGGTGAACATTGAAGATGATCAACTAGAACTGATATTTGGACTAGCTTTAGATGGTGAGTCTCCGGACAACGAAGTGCCTCCTTTTTATATCAGTCTTCGATTGCATGAGTTTGTATTGCATAATGCCATGTTTGATTCTGGTGCTTCCCACAATCTTATGCCGAAAGAAATCATGGAGAAGTTGGGTTTAGACATTACCAGGAAGTACCATGATATTTATTAATTTGATTCTAGTAGAGTGAGATGTATTGGGCTCATTAAAGACTTGGTTCTTAGTTTTGATCAGATTCCCACAAAGAATGTTTTGATAGACATTGTTGTAGCAGACATTCCTCCGAGATTTGGTATGTTGCTTTCCAGATCTTGGGGACCCAAATTGAAAGGGACATTACAGTTATATTTCTCCTATGCGACGATTCCCGTGTTTGGCCAAATGAGAAAATTGTACCAATAAAAAAAAATGAAGTATATGATTACAACTAAGGAGAAAACGGTCAATCATCTGATTAATTATGTACATACAGATTTAGAGTCTTTTGTTTTGTTTGCTGATAGTTTCAATGATGTAGATAGTCATTTATTTCAAGCAGAAGATATTCTAGATATTACTGAGAATTTTAGAGAAGTTTTGTAGAAGGAAAGGCAACAACTGGAAAGCATAGTTGAGCAATCAGCTAAATATAGGGAACATCAAACAGAAAAAAGAGCTAGCACAATTTCAGCACTTAGAAGATGATGAAGAGGGTCTATGGACCATGGATTTTGATGGTGCAGTGGGCAAGGATGGTTCTGGGATTGGTATTTGGGTATGCAGTCCTTTTTCCGCTCCAAACAAGGTACCGAGAAATGTACGAGTATGTTCTTATAAATTAGCATTCGATTGTTCGAACAATGAGGCTGAGTATGAAGCTCTGATTGCTGGCCTAAAGATTCTTAGAAAGTTGAATGCTAAAATAATTTCAGTCTATGATGACTCCGAATTGGTGATTAAGAAAGTAAAGGGTGAATATCAAACGAAACATCCTTGGATGCGCACTTACCGGAACGCTGTCCTTGATATTTTGAAGCAGTTTTCAGATTATAGCTTGACCTGTATTCCTCGCATTCAAAATGGAATTGCAGATGCACTTGCTAAGGCAGCAAGTAACTTGAAGATCCCAATGAATTCAAGTAATAAATTTCAAATCCATGTGAAGCACCATCCTACCATCTCGGATAATCAAAGATGTTGGCAAGTTTTCCAAGATGATGATGAGATTAATGATTTTCTGCAAAATAAAGGGAAGTTCAAAGATACCTCAATCGATGTAGAATATGATGATGGTGATGATGTTCAAGTCAATCAAATGGAAGTGTTGCAGCTGAAAGATAAAATTATTCCTAAAGGTTTGATACCTTTAGAATAGCTCTTCGATCATGATGATGTGGCCAAGAAACCAACTTTATGACCGACTGAAAAAGGAGTTGAAGATGTAAATATTGGGACAGATGAAGACCCCAAGATGGTGAAGTTATCCAAATCATTGCCACCAGAGGTAAAGGCTAAATATGTGAGTTTTTTGTCTTCATTTGATGATGCTTTCACTTGGGATTACTCAGATTTAAAGACATATGACACCAACATAATTCAGCACACTATCCCAATAAAGCCTAATCAGAAGCCTTTCAGACAAAAGCTAAGAAGAATCAATCCAAAGTTGTTGCTATCAAATGAGAAGGAGGTAAACAGGTTGTACAAAGTAGGAATCATTGTTCCCATTAGATTTTCTGATTGGATTTCCAATTTAGTTCCAGTGTGGAAAAAGACAGGTGAGATTTGGTTGTGTATTGATTTCTGAAATTTGAACAAGGTGTCATTGAAGGACAATTATCCATTGCCTAAGATGGATCATATATTGCAACGAGTAGTGGGTGCATCTAGCATGTCACTACTCGACAGTTATTCTGGATATAACCAAATTTTGGTCCATGAGGACGACCGCGACAAAACATCGTTCACCACTCCGTGGGGGACATTCCACTATGCCAAGATGCCATTCAGTTTGAAGAATGATGGTGCGAATTTCCAGCGGGCGATGAACATGGCTTTTACGAATGAAAAAGATGTTTTCCTTGTTATATACCTTGATGATTTAACGGTTTTTTCCAATTCAGATGAAGAGCATATGTATCACTTGAAAGTTGTTTTTCAAAAGTGCAGAAAATATGGTGTCTCGATTAATCCTAAAAAGAGCTTTTTTTCCATGGATGAAGGAAAATTACTTGGTCACACTATTTCCAAAGATGGCATTCGTATTGATCCAGCACGTGTTGAAGCAATTCAGCAAATTGACCCTCCTAGGAACAAGAAGGAGATTCAGTATTTTAATGGTAAGATGAACTTTTTACGTCGCTTTGTCTCTAACCTTGTTGAACATTTAAGAGAAATAAAAAATATTTTGAAAAAGGGCAGCCAAGTGAAGTGGACTGAAGATGCGGTAAAGTCCTTTAATTTGGTGAAGTTGGCACTATCTTCAGCTCCGATGTTAATCAGCCCGGTTTACACCCAAGATTTTATTTTGTTTTCCTTCGCTTTGGAGCATACCATGGCAGCTGTGTTAATGCAGAAAAGAGATGGACATGAGAAGCCCATAGCATTTTTCAGTCGAACTATTAGATACATAGCTTTGAAGTACAACATCATTGAGAAACAAGCTCTAGCACTGGTAAAAGCATTGAAAGATTTCCGGGTATACATTTTTCATTCCCATATTTTGGCTTATGTTCCTAACGCTGCCGTGAAAGATGTTTTAGTATAAACTGATCCAGAAGGAAGACATGGCAAGTGGATTGTAGCTTTGCTAGAATATGATGTGGAAATAAGGCCCAGGAAAGTTATCAAGGGACAGGGGCTGGCAAAACTTATGGCTGAATCAAATTTGCACGCATTAGACATAAATCTGATTACTGCTATGTTTGATGAGGATGAGGAGAATTCACCACTTCAGGTATCAGAAATGTTTGTTACTTCCCCATGGTATTCAGATATCATGTAAGTTCTTCAAAATTTGTCATCCCTGCCCAGCATGACTAGAAACAAAGGTAGAACATTAAAAATGAAAGCTGCAAAATTTTGTATTTTGAATTCTACACTTTATTGGAAAGATCCAGGTGGTGTGTTGTTGAATTGTTTGGTGGAGGAAGAAGCGAAAAAGGAAATGGAGGATTTTCACAAAGGAGACTACGCAGGTCATCATTTTTGGAAAACAACAGCCAATAATATTTTGAGAGCAGGGTACTATTGGCCAAAATTGTTCACTGATGTATATAAGACAGTCAAAGGCTGCCATGAATGCTAGATTTTCGAAGGAAGACAAAAATTACAGCCATTGCCACTCAAGCCTATTGAGGTAAGCACCCCTTTTCAGCAGTGGGGTTTGGATTTCATTAGGGAGATCCCTCCTCCTTCCTCAAGACAGCATAGATGGATTCTAACAGCCACCGATTACTTTATGAAATGGATCAAAGCAGTTCCCACAAGGCAAGCCACCGATTCGGTAATTATTTCTTTCCTTGAGAACAACATTTTGTCTCGTTTTGGTTACCCAAGTAAATTGATCACTGATAATGCTGTAGCTTTTAAATCAAGAAATATGATCGAGTTTTGTGCTAAGTATAAAATCATTTTGGGGCATTCAACCGCCTATCATCTGCAAGGTAACAATTTGGTGGAATCTTCCAATAAATATCTAGTCAATATCATTAAAAATTTGCTGGACATAAATAAGAAGAGTTGTCATAAGAAGCTGGTAAATGCGCTATGGGCTGATCGGGTGAGTCAAAATAAGTCCATTGGTATGTCCCTCTTCAAGTTAGTTTATGGATTTGATACAGTATTTCCTACTTCACTTGCTGTTCCGGTGGTCAAGCTTTTTCAGGAAGCTGGTAGTGAAGAAAGCCATATGCAGAGAAGGATAAATCAGATGATTCATTTGCAGAAAACGAGAGAAGAGGTCTTCTAGAACAAATTCAAGTTGCAGGAGAGAATCAAAAAGATTTATGATAGGAAAGCGAAGACAGATAAATTCCAGTTGGAGGAAGTGGTACTGAAGTGGGATGCTAGGAATGAGGAAAAAGGTAAAAACGGTAAGTTTGAAAATCTCTGGAAAGGTCCATTCAAGATTGCAGCATATCGAGGTCAGAACTCCTTTCTTTTGAAGGAGATGAATGGTGAAGACTGTCCAGGAGGGCTGGTTAATGGTCGGCTGCTCAAGCGGTACCATTTCTAAGATGTTTTCTGCTGATCATATTGTCATTGTACATATCATTTATCTCAATTTCATTGCAAGTGTGCACTATAGTCTTTTCTTCATTTTGGGGCCTGAAGTGAAGGCTATAATTCTGAAGAAGGATCTTAGTTTTGGTTTGAGTCTATTCAGTCAGTTTGGTTCAGTCATTTCTGTTTTAAAAGTTGAGTCAGTTTGAGTTAAAGTTTGAGTCAAATAAATTCAGTCAATAGTCTTGAGTTTTTTGTCAAAATAATGGATTCCATAGCCCAACGGACGAAAGGCACTGGTCTGCTCTCCCAAATATCTGCCGTTCTTGGCACCTCCAAGGAGCTACCATCCCCATTGGAGCCAATGTTAGAGTCGGTCTTTACATCCCTCTGTCAGAGATTATTCCTCTTATTGCATTTCATTTTTTAGGTGTCTCATTCTGGTCATTAATTTGCATTTCGTTAGGGGCATGCCATTTTCTGATGGAAGGGCTTTGTTCTCTCATTTTCCCTCATGCTTGTACCTGTTGGGTTGGTCAAAATTTATCAAAATTCATCAAAGTTCATTTCACATCATTTACAGTCATAGATGCTATTTTGGTCAAAAAAGAGTCATTTTAGTTTCTAGGTCTACGGTTTGGTATTTAGAAATGTTAAATAATGCCCACAGGCCATGAGGATGTTTTTAACAAGTTTCATTTCAAGATTTACATCGTCAAATATGCTCGAGAATGTTTCTTCTTCAAAACTATGTTTTGAAGAAGAAATTGTCAAATTTGTTTTTGTAATAAATATGTATCTTTCCACCATGAATTTCTTCACATGAATACTTTTGTCATCCTTTTCCAAGGTTCAATCCAAACATCCCTGCAAAAATCAACCAATTTCATCATTTCAAGCTCAGAAAGTCAGTCAGGAAACAAAAGACAGAGTGTATTAAATGCAAAAAGTGCCAAAGTAAAAAAGATTACAAAATGGGTTATTGAGAAGAAAAAGTTAAAACCATGTATATATAAGAATTTTCTCCAAGTTATTAATCCATTTGCATCAAGAGATATTCATAAAATCCAAGAGGAAATTCGATGTTGAAGTTTGGAGGGACGAAGTCTGAGTTTAAAGGGTTGACTGTGTGTTTGAAAGCAGCGCGGCGCATTGGGACAGGGCGCGGCGCACCCACAGAGCGCGGCGCATAGAGCCGGAATAGACTGTGCATTTTCCAAAGGGTGTGACGCACTCACAAAGCGCGGCGCATTGGGCTTGTGCGCGGCAAATAGAGCCCCCAAGGCCAAAATCATTTCCGCTCCATAAAAACTCAATTCAATTCACTTCATTTTTCTCCAAGTAAGTTATGCGCCCTTGCTATTTGAGTTTAACTACTGTTGGGTGCTATTTGAAAGGAGGAATTCAAAGAGTTTAAATGGTGAAAATATAACCCTATATCCGTATCAAAATTTGCTCCTAGGGTTTGAAATTGGGTGTCAAAACTTGAACTTTGGTGCTTAAAACTCCCACCTCATTTTCATTTGTGCTCTTATCACTGTTATCATTGCTATTACTGTCACACTATCATACCACAGTCCCTCTCCTATTCCCGCTGTCCCATATCCCTTATACCCTTTTGTTCCCATGTGTTAATCCTCAAACTCTATCACTTACCATCCATTGAAAAAATCCTAATTTCCATAACATTCAAGGACTACCTCTATATCCTTGATTTCACTTATATTTTTCCATTTCATTGACTTTTGTTCCTAAAAACTACCCCCATCACTATCAGCTATTCCTATATCACTTATAAAGGTTCTGAATCCAAAAATTCCCCAAGTAGTGAGTGACTGTCCTTCCACTCCGAATTCACTTGACAGTCTATTGTATTCATTGTGATATTTCCTTACAGCCTCTCATTACATATGTGGCACATTTGGCATTAAAACATACACCAAACTCTTGTTTTCACCATACATATATCATCATATATTTGTCAAACACCTTGTTTTCAGCATCATGTCAGAGACAAATTCATCATATGAGCAGGGATATGAGTAGGACAGTGATTCAACCGCAGAGCTAAATGTACCGAGGAGGTCTCATAAAAGTGGTAGGCACGTCAGGGAGGAGCTCACTTCTTTGGCTCAATTGCAGGCCTGCCCGCTTGCAATGACATGCTTTCAGCAACATTCATGTTTTCGGTATTGTGAGATGATATCTCAAATTCAACACCATCAGGAGTTGGTTCACTTATTTTTCCTACATTTGCGTGATGGTCATGTAAACCTTGCTGGAGTAAACTTCACCTTGACACCAGACAGCATTTCAGAGGCAACAGGGATACCAAACATAGGTGAGGAGTGGAATAGGAGACAATAGCCGGATAGAGCATATTATGAACCTTAAATCAAGCCTGGATATTTGAGGCAGATGAGCAGAGTATTTCCATTCTAGTTTCTGAAAGAGTCCTATGCACCATTAATGAAACTCATCATTAGATACTTCAGCTGTGAGGGTAGATTCTCACGCATTTATGCATACCATATCAGACTGTTGATGCATTTCACGAGAGTACGACTGATGAATATTCCATACTTCATGTGCCGAAACATAGAGCATATGACTACCGTTGTGCACAAGAAGACTCCGGAGCAGCAACATAACATCATTTATCATTATGCGCTCATTAAAATCATTGTAGTACATCAGCTTGGATTGCAGGGCATCGAATGGGATGAGCTCATTTCTCGTGACTTCTTTACAGCCCCTCAACCTCCTCCAGAGATTGTTCACGATGCAGGTGAGCCTTCACATTAGTTTGAGGTTCCTGAGATAGAGCTTATTAGTGTTCCACTGTGTGTTACATATCAGAGAGGTACCAGAGCCTTATTTGCAGCAGCACGACGAGTACTATCTCCGCCCAGGGTGGAAGGGGTCTTGTTACCTTCGACAATAGCACGAGTACTATCTCCACATTTCGTGGAAGGGGTCTCACCTTCTACATCAACACAGGTACAGGATAGAAGCAAGAGGCCTATGCATGATGAGGGCCCTTCAGGAGGCCAAGATACTGATTTTATACTCATCAATGTTGATTTGAGCTCTCCCAGCTCAAAGCTGAAAGAAATCATCTAGGAGAAAAAATCTGAGATCGACACAATGAAAGAGAAATTACAAATAGCTCAGTGGGTTACAGATTACTTGGAGCAGTGAAATAAACAATTGGAGGATCATCAGACACTCATAGAGTTGCGGAAAATCCGTGAAGACCATGAATTGGCCCGAAAGAGACCAAGTGACATGACACCATTTGAGCGAGAGACTTGCCTTACGAGAGTCAGAATTCATCTAGAGAAGCTGTTGGTGAAGTCCAATAGGGACAAAGACATGCTCAAACATATGAAAAACCACTATTGGTCCCGCACACACGTTTGCAGAGCTAGGATGAAGATCCCGAAGGCGAGGCTGAGAAAAGAACTGAAACGTCAGAAAAGGCCTGATCCACTCCGAATCTTGGCTGAAGCTTCCTTGGATGAGCATGAGACATGATGGGAGACCTTCACTCCAAATTTCAGCAAATTTGGAGAAAATTTTGTGATTTTTGAAAATTTTGGTTGCAAAATAGGTTTTTTCGTCTGACGCATCGCGCCACCCGACGCGCGCTTATGATTGGGACATCTTTTGGAGGAAAAATTGATATTTTTGGGTTTTTTATGGTAAATTATGCATGCTCAGGAATGGCTGAGAGATTTCATGAAGTTCTACGGGGTCTTAAAGGTCAGAAACACTCCAAAAATGGCCTTTCTGCAACTTTTTGCACCAGCAGGAACCAGTCTTGGGAGATTGCAGTTTTGGAGGGGAAAATGACATCCAAATTGAAAAATTCCACTTGGTTTGGAAAGAAGACATCCAGGGATTTCCAACAAGATATCATGAGCTCAATGTGGACTTCAGGAAGTGCCCCAAAAATAGGTTCACAGTGGCACGGCGCATTGAGTTTTCTGGCGCGACGCATAGAGGAATTTTGCCCAATTTTCACTTTTCAGCTCAGAAATTCAGCCAGTTTGACTAGTTTCACTTCTGGATGTAATTATTAATCTATCTTGATGTAATTTTGTGGATATGATGTAAATTTGGCATGTTTTTACTTGTTCTAGAGGATTCATTCACTAAAAGGTGAAAGTTAAGTGAATGGATCAGTTTCCTAGCATATAGAGGCAAGTTGTTTGGCTGCCTAGATTTTAGTTCCATGTTTAGAATTGGTTGAAACAGCCCCTAGAAGGATGAGATCGACACATAGAGGCATGGAAAGGGGTTAGGATGGTCTATATATTGTATTTTCTAAGACATTTTCAGGGTTGGATACTTGGGAATAGTTTGGCACCTCATTGTACATTCATTTCAGATTTTTGGCAAAGGAAAGACCAGAGTTTTGCAGCACTTGTTGGGATCCTTGTGGCTTCTGAGTTTGATGATGTTTTTCTCCAAGTTTTTTTAAGTTTCATTAATGTTATATGTATGCCATTTTCCTTCTCTTTTCTTCTGAATTAAACAAATGAGTAATTGAGGTAGAATTCATTAGTTTGTCGGTGCTCTACCTTAAACTTTTGTTTAGTTTTACATGTTTTCGTAAATTTTAAGAGGATCCTTGCACTCTCTTGCCCTCTTTAGCTCCTCAACAATATTTTCAATCCATTCAGTTGATCTAAGACATAAAATTCATTGCCTACCCTGCCTAAACTTGCACTCTGCAAGAATTTGGCCTCATCCCCGAGCCCAAAAATTGCCTTTCTCTTTTTCCAACAAAAACCCCTAAAAATCAAATCAAACCCTCCTATTTGTTTATCTAGCCTAAGATCAGTTTTTTTTTTAGTCATCTCAATCCCCTTTGAATATTTTAATTGAGATTGACCCAGAGAGAGCCCTCTTCTGTCCTCGTAGGGCTAGCTACGAGGCTGAGCATGGTCTGGTGTTGTCCTTTTTCTGCCCTATTTCAGCCTAAGGTGGATTTGGGAACTAACAAGTCCCATGCATGATTCAGGAGATGCATGAGAGAAAGGAGGGAGATTCTAGTGCTGGTATACTTGGAGAAGGGCAGCCATCACTCTTACCAGTAGTTGGAGGCACTATTGTCTCCGTTGGAGGAAATTTTTTGTTTTGTCAAGAGGTTCCCACATATCAGTTGATCCAAGGTATGCATACACATTCATCACCTATTGTTTCAGTAGATCTTATTGAAACTTATGGGGACATGCCATCAGGGAAAATGCATAACCAAGGGTTAGAACATATTGCTGATTTGAAGCAGCATCATATCATAGTGCAAAGGACCCTTGATATAATCAATCAGAAGGTTAAGAACTATCCCAATTCATAATTGTTGAGCTACATTCAACCTTTTAAGTTGAAGTGTAAAGTTTTAGAAAATGGGATGAATATAATCCTGTGTATAATAACTAGTTATGAGATTAGTGTTATGCCTTGATTTGAGACAGCACATATATTATCTTGCAAATATACAGCACTGTCACTTAGCATATATGGAGATGAGAAGGTCCCATCATTCTTGGAGCATTCTGAAGGTAGCTTCACTCATGAAGTAATGGAGGTAAAGATGATAAATGGTAGACATCTTGAGATGAGAAACCTTTTCTCCTTTCTAGATGACCCTTTCTTAATGAGCATCTCACAGCTCAAAGAGAGACTTCTACCTATAGAAGATCCAGAACCTCATTGGTTTTGGAAGGCCATGGATGAGAAGAAGGTCTCGTTAAGAGATCTCATTGGAGGTGCACTTCAACATTTCATGAAGTGCAAAGTTCTTCATGATTTTTGGGAATATGGTATTCTACAAAGGTAGGATACCATGATTATGCAACACATCACTCATCTTCCATATTGGGGTGAGTGGGTGAGGGTGATAAGAAAGGGGTTTCATGACCACTTGTAGATGTATGACATGGGCTAGCAAGCTTGGTTATGTTGGTTTCCATTGGGATATTCTTATCACTGCCCAAAGGCTCCTATTTCTTTGATCCATGCCTAGAGGAACACTTCTGAGATGAAGGAGGCATGGTTGCGTTGGTTACTCTTGGGTGAGTATGATTACCACCCAATAGCTCATATTTTTCTGATTCATGCCTTTTGTATCAATGATAGAATGCAGTAAAATAAGGCATGTTCATTTTGGTTTCACTTGACAGAGATTGGCCACCAGATGACATCTCCTATGTCTATGTGTTTTGTATTGGATAAATCTTGGCATGATGCTCTCATGATGTGCATTGATTATGTTTCTTTGTATTGGGATGATGTGACATTCCATATTTCCATTAGTATGTTTTTGCTTCATGATGCACATGAGGAGGAGAGAAAGTAGCAAGATCTCTTGTTGCTTTGGTTGCTTTTGGGGGAGTTTAGCCTGTCCATTTTACATGGAGGAGATGGAGTATGGCAACAAAGGGCCCTACTCTTGTGGTTACTATTAGGAGAATATGGTTTGAAATCTTTGTCTACCCATATAACTCCTTCCCTTATTGTTTTGAATAACGTTGGAATGATGCTTGGAACCAACAAGGCTAAGAGGGCTAAGGAAGAGAGGATATCGATGCTCAATCAAATTCATAAAACATGGGATGGTGACATTTGACCTACTCCTATATGATAAGTTCAAAGACAAACACCTATGGTCCAATGGATTTTGTAGGAAAAACTTCCACCTGGTTCTAAAATAACCATCTAGAAAGACTAGACCCATGGTTAAATTACATAATGAAAGAAATAAACATGGATTCGGAAAAAATAATACCATATATTTTTTATTTTTTGAATTTTATAATTTTTTTGGACTTTTTGAATATATGATGTAATATAAAGGGTTTTCACACACCAAAAAAGAGATAAAATAATCTCATACTCTCTTATTTACAATGTGTACAAGAGTATCTCACTCTAATAGGTCACGTGAAAGTTTGGCCACTATCGGGTACAAGGAAAGGATTCCCATACATGAACTCATGCAGGAGTGGAGGTACAATATAGTTCACCATGAAGGAGCCATGACATGCAAAGTTGAATTGGATAATTCATAAATGTTCATGATGCTAGGGAACACCTAGAACCATAAAGTTATCAGGAATGACCTGAGGGCATACAAGCTGAGTGGTCTCATGAGCTAGTGGAGCTCCTTGACAAGTAAGATAAACACATAAGGGGGGTACAAAACACTCTTAAAAAGGAATATGTCAGTTGGAAAATTCATTGGCATGTTTAACATTATAAACCTAAGACTTGACTTGGTCCTTGAGTGGAACTTCCAAGGAGAGTTGGGTATATTCCCCCTTGCTTGATTCAAGATGTTTTTTTCCAATATATACCTTTTTCATGTCGTGAAGAATAAGTTCATGAAGAGGTACAATATCCCTAGGGTTATCAATAGGTGAATCCATGACCTATAGGATGAATTTTTGAGAAGAAGACTCTTCATTAGGGGAGTCACTTGGAAGAGACATAGGGACGAGCTGTGTCGGATAGGGATCCTTCTGATATTCCATATTAGGATGGATTTTTTAACCAACGTCATGAGGTACTGATGGGACTTTAGAATATGAAATATATTTAAAAAAAGTGACATTTTCTCACCATTCTGATCTACATCTATAGAAGAAGGCACATTACAAGGGTTAGGAGACCTATGGGGTCCACTGGTGACAAAAGAGATCATGTACATATGAGCAGTTGTAGAAGATGGAGGAATGTCGAGGAGGGATAAAGGAAAGACACCAATAAAGGAAATTTTAAATAAACCTGCACCAAGACTGTCATAACTCTAATGGTTATATCCAACAAGTGGGACATAGTTCTCCAAAGTGGTAAGCTGGGTTGATGACACACTATAGCTAAAGTGATCAATCATGACTATATTCCCTGTAGAGGGAAAGAAAATAACATGAAATACCAAGGAAATTATGATTGTGATAGCATAAAACTAGCTATCACCAAGAATAAGATTATAATCGAAAACAACATGGAAAATTTCAACATCGGCATATGTATTTTTTCTCCCTATCGCGAAGGAAAACTTAGGAATCACCCTCTAGGGTATGAAATTATGTCCATGAAATTCTTGAAGAGTGGTAGTTGACTTAGCGAGCTGATCAGGTGATCATGTCCAAGAGGAAAAAAATGCTCAAAATTGGAACTGCTTAGAGTTGGTTGCAAACTAAAAGAACGTATAGGCCTCGTCCTTGTGATTCTGGCGCCATGAGCGAGGCCCAAATCTGATGTCGTATGAGGAAGATATTGGAGTTTTAAAATGCCCAATAACCTTCAAAACATGACCTTTTAACTCGGAAATTTTATCATCTTAAAAAAAAAAAATTATGCCAAAAAAAAATTCATTTTTTATGGTTTTATGATGGCCTATTAGGGGGTGCCATGTTCCCTACCTGGAGGCATCCACGTGGCCTGCCTGGAGGCTGCCACGTGGCCCCAGGCCAAAGGCTGAAATCTTCTTAAAAGGTTGTGTTGGTGGGAAGACTGACCTGAGATGAACGCATTTGGGTTAGTTAGGCATGACCCAATCCAAACATTCATGGGTCATCCCATAGCGGCCTCATGCAAAGTGAACACGAAAGGGTCAGTTGGGCAGAGGTCGACCCAACCTGCACGCAAAAGGGTCAGAAATCAGGTTGTTGGCGTGTTGTCATGAATGAAGGTTGGCCAGAGTTAAGGTAAGCCCCCAGGGCTAAAGAAATAATGCCTGCAACCACAAGCTATGACCGTGGCTTAATCCAATTCACCGGCGGAAAGATTTTGGTTAAGCACTCGGGTGCTAGCCCCCTACCACATGACCTGCAGGCGGTGTCCAAGGGCATGGCTTCAGCCTTATCTACCAGTTAGACTAACCATCCGGGAAATAAGCATGTGAACATGAGTTAATCTAATAGTTAAATTAAATGTCTCCACCTTATTTAGTGCATGGTTTTGATAATTCAGAGATTCCGCCTTTTCTAGTGGAGCTAACTGGAGTTAGCCAAATTTAGTGGAGGATTTCTAGTGCCATTGGGCAAAATACTGTTTGGATCATAAATTTCACCATATTCGACAAAATTAGACAAAATGTTAGTCAATATTGAGTATTTTGAGCATTCTAGAGCCATTGGAATAGGTGTGAAAGCCAATAGAGGTGTTTTTAAGCCATTTTTTCTTCAGGGAAGCTTGGAGATCCATTAGGGCCATGAGGGAAATGGAGCTGCATTGGGCTACACTTCACTGTTTGAGGTGAAATAAAAGCCATACGTAGCTTATTTCTATCTTCTGAATTCATTTTCACAGCTATTTCATCCTTCTTAGGCTTATTTCTCACTTTAAAACCAATTTGAGCATCATAATATATCAAGGACATGCCCATTGGGAGCCTTGGATATGACAGATGTAGCCCGAGAGGGGTGAATTGCCTCATCATGTCGTTGTGTTGTTATGGTGAAGTTATTCTGCTGTGTATTTCAGATTCAAGATGTTAAACAGTGATTTTAATTAACATTCCCTCACACATAAACTCAAACACAGTTACCAAAAACACTTTGTTTAATTTGCAAGACATGTCAAACACTTTGCACACTTAATTAAATGGAAATGAATACTTTGAAAAAAAGATACAAATAGTTTAATTTTCAGATCATATGGTATCATAGCTAAGGATTTGAGCCTTAGGAGCTATATTTTTACTCAGCAATTATTTTGGGCAAAGATATAGTTGATTGTTTGCAAGTTTTGATGCTTACTAGGCTTAAACTCAAGAGAGGTGAAGGACATTTGGTTAGTGTAAAAAGTAATCCATAACCAAGAAGGGTCAGAGAGCCACCTCTAAGAGCCATAGAATCATCTTCAAGAATGTATTCAAGAGAGGGAGAAGCTCATGAAGATATGGATCCCAAAGAAGAGGAACGGGTGTTCCAAAAGGATTTCTTGGATATGACGGAGATGCTAAGGATAATCTACCAAGAAAGGAATGATAGGCTTGTTGGAGAAGGGTCTAAAAACCGGAAAGAAGGAGAGGGTTCTTCAAGAGGAAATAAAAGTGATGAAAAGTCAAAGAAAGTACATGGAGGAAATGGTGATCCACCATCCCCATCTTCATCCTCTTCCTCTACATCGTCATCCTCAACTTCAGTGAATCAATCTCACAAGTGTTAGACCACTAGTAAAATTCCATTTTTAAAGCTTGATGTCAAATTTGAGTTGTCTATGTTTAATGGTGAAGTAAATGTAGAGAAACTTGACAATTGGATCAGACAGTTGGAAGTTTACTTGAGGATACAGAACCTTCATGATGACGACACCAAGATACAGTTAGCCTCGTTGAGAATGGATGGAGCAGCATTGGTATGGTGGAAAGCCAAGACCAAGGATGAATTTAAAAAACATGGCAAGATCAATTTATCATGGGCTAAATTTATTTCTATAATTAAAAAGCAATTTTATCCATTAGCTCATTTACAAAAGGCTATCATGATCTGGCAAAACTTCAGACAGCTTAAGGGACAAAATGTACAAGACTACACCCAAGAGTTTAGGAGAAGAGCACTCTTATTAGGGGTAGAAATACAAATTCAAGATACTTTGCTGAAATATATAGCTGGTTTGAACAACTACCTTAAACATACTATCCTTATGTTCAATCGTACTAGTCTCGACAAAGTTTGTGTATAAGCTATGCATTTAGAGGCTAGAGGGAAAAACACTTTTGATGAGGGTAGAAACAAGCCTTTTAAGGAGAAGAAACAAAAATAAAACCTTTAAGGGAAAAGGAAAAGAGAATGCATTTGTCAAACAAGAGGGTGAGAAAGTGATATGTAAACATTGTTCAAGAGAAAAAATGTTGGAAATTACATCCTGAAAAAAGAACTGAGTTTAACAAAAACAAAGGAAGGAAGAAAACTACAGCTACTACAACTACACCACAAGAATTAGGTGATGATTCAAATGATGAAACCAAAATTGCGGCCATGGGTTTGAAAAGTATGAAGGGAAAGGAAACTAAAACTAAGCCAAGCACTAGTACTTCAAATTGTCATGTACAAGCTCCAAATGAGGAAGAAAGAATTGAATTGTTCCATGTGAGGGTAGTCTCAAAACATATAAAAATAGACACACTATTTGACAGTGGGTCACAAGAAAATATCATATCATAAGACTTGGTAAAAAAACTTAAACTTGATACCATTCCACATCCAAAGCCTTATCCACTTGGGTGGATGTGCAAGGATGCAAACTTACAAGTCTCAAGAAAGTGCATATTGTGATTCGTGATTACTGCACACTTTATTGACACAATTGAACTTGATGTAGTACCGCTTGATATATCAGGAGTTGTTTTGTGAAGTCCTTACTTATTTGATAGGAAAGCAATCTTCCATCGCCATGAAAATAAGTATCATCTCTTTAAAGATGGAAAGGATTTCATTCTCAGAGCACATCGCAGGAAGGAAAATATAGCGATGGTAAATGCAGGACAGGTAGAAAGGCTAGTGAATTCTAGTAAGAGTTTTGTATTTCTTATGGTTAAGCCCAAGGTTGATGTGAATCATGAGTCATTTGAAAATTGTGATTCCAAAACTAAATCATATTTATATGATATAGTTGATGCACATCATGAGATGTCTCAGGAACCGATAGGTTTACCTCCTAAAAGGGAGATTCAACATGAAATCCATTTACATCAAGATTGTCCTCTTCCTAACATAGGCATGTACCACATGTCTATCATAGAGAATGTTGAAATCAAGAGGCAAAATAAAGACTTGTTGGACGAAGGATTCATAAGACCAAGCACTTCGCCATGTGGGTCACCGACAGTGTTGATTCCAAAGAAAGATGGAACTTTGCGTATGTGTGTGGACTTCAGGGCATTGAACAATATAATGGTAGACAATCGTTACCCACTCCCAAGGATATATGATTTGTTAGATCAGCTAAAAGATGCTAAATATTTCACTAAGTTAGACTTACATAGTGGCTATTGTCAAGTTAGAATTGTAGAAAGTGACATTTGGAAGACAACATTTAAAACCAAACAGGGACTCTTTGAGTGGCTTGTTATGTAGTTTCGTTTATGCAATGCACCTGCAACTTTCATGTGAGTAATGGATGATGTATTATGTCCTTTTATTGATAATTTCATTATTGTATACTTAGATGACATCTTAATTTTCATCAAGACTAGAGAATAACATGTCATGCATGTTAAGAAAGTACTTGATATTTTGAAGAAAAGTCAGTTGTTTCTTAAAATGTCAAAGTGTGAATTTGGAAAGACTTCTTTAGTTTATTTGGGACACATAGTAGGAGGAGGTGCTTTGAGAATTGATCCTTCTAAGGTAGAATCCATTGTGAATTATTCTACTCCCAAATCCATTACAGAGGTAAGATTTTTTTTGGGTGCCGCTTAGTATTGGAGGACTTTTATTTCTAACTTCTTTGCCATAGTCGCTCCTCTGCATGCAGTGACAAGTGTGAAGCATGATTTCCAATGTGGAGGCAAGTGAAAGAAATATTTTGAGTCTTTAAAAGAGAATATAAGTTCAGCTCCAGTCCTTGCATTACCAGACTTGAGATAGCCATTCAAGATTTAGACCGATGCTAGCGATTACGCCATGGGTGCAGTTCTCTTACAACATGGTAATCCTATCACATTTCATTCTAAGACATTTAATGGTGCTGTTGTGAATTATCCTACATATGATAAGGAGTTGTATGAGTTGGTACAAAGCGTCAAAAACTGGAAACACTATTTGATGGCAAAGAAACATTTGTTCATACCGACCATCAACCTTTACAGTACTTGCAGTCACAAATTAAATTGCAGCAGTCACGAATTTCAGATGGATGGGCTTCCTACAACAATTTCACTTGGAAATAAGGTACAAGAAAGTTATTTACAATAAATTTGTTGATATTATTTCAAGGCCTATTATTAATGCTACTAATTTACTTAAGAATGATTCTATTGTACAAGAGAGCTACATAGAACAATATGCATCAGATGTTGATTTTAAGCATGTGTATGCTAACTTGAGTGAAGGGAATCATGTTGAGGAGAATGATTATCATTTGCATAATAATTTTCTATTTCATATGGGCAAGTTATGTATACCATAGGGGGAGAGACTAATCATCATGAGAGAAGCTCATTCTTCTCTTATTGCTGGACATTTCGGGGTAAGCAAAACGGTGGCACATTTACAAAGGTATTGTTATTGGTCTCGTATGGTAGATAGTGTCTCACGTTTCATTAAACGTTGTTCATTATGTGCTACAAGAAAGCCTAGCAATAGGAATCTTGGTTTATATGCACCATTATCAGTACCTTCTAGACCATGGGAAATTGTTTCTATGGATTTTTTTGGAGGCCTACCATTATCTAGAAAGCAACATGATTATCTTTATGTACTAGTTGATCGATTCAGCAAGATGTGTATTCTTATGCCATGTAAGAAATCTATAACTACTGAAAAAAATGTTGATTTATATTTTTCAACATGTATGGGTTCATTATGGCTTGCCTACTTCTATTGTTAGTGACAGGGATTCTAGATTTGTTGGGAATTTTTGGTCCAATCTATGGAAGATGATGGACACCAAGTTGAAGAAGAGTATTGCCTTCCATACGAAAACATATGGCCAAAAAGAGGTAGTGAAAAGAACCATTGTACATATTTTGAGAGGTTATTGCAACAAGCATCCCAAGCTTTGGGATGAGCACTTGCATTACATTTAGCATGCTTACAACTAGGCCAAGCACTCTTCTACAAATACTTCACCTTTTGAAGCTTTCTTTGGGTATTTACCTAAGTCACCTTTATATTTGATTCTTGAGAAGGATGTTGCCATTGATGGGCATAGTGACATTGACAAAGCTCTCATGTTCATTGAAAAAATTCAGCTCATACATCAGCAAGTTCAAGAACAGCTTGAAAAAATTCAAGGCAAGTACAAGGAGAGGCATGATAAACAAAGAGTTGATCATAAGTTTCAAGAAGGAGATGAGGTATGGATACATATTAGTAAGGAAAGAATTCAAGGAGAAGGTAAAAATTTGAAGCCTATTCATTATGGTCCATTCAAGATCCTTAGACAAGTTGGAAATAATGCTTTTCAACTAGATTTTCCTTCATTTATGAAAATCTATTCCGTTGTGGAGTGGAAAATTATATTTGTATGAACCTCCTTTAATTGATAATTATGAAAGTGACATTCAGCTGCCATCTATAGAGGATTTCTCGCCATAATTTTTGGATGAGTTGAAAGAGGATGCTATCATTGACAGAAGGACACACACTTCGAGGAGGGGAAATGTTGATTATGTTCGAGTTTGTCTTAAAGGTAGCACACCGAGTAAGGGAAAGTGGATTGAGGTGGAAAAGGTGAGGGATTTGTACCCTCACCTTCTTAACAAGTAATTGAAGGTTTTTGGGTCCAAAATCTTCCCAATGTGGAGGTGTGATCAGGTGATCATGTCTAAGAGGAAAAAATGCTTAAAATTGGAACTACTCAAAATTGGTTTCAAATTAAACGACTGGATAGGCCTCATCGCTGTGATTCTAGCACCATGAACGGGACCCAAATCTGATGTCGTATGAGGAAGATATTGAAGTTTTAAAATGTCCAATAACCTTCAAAATAGGACCTTTGAACTCAGAAATTTTGTCATCTTAAAAAAAAAATTCTAGCAAAAAAAGTTCATTTTTTATGGTTTTATGATGGCCTATCAGAGGGTGCCACGTGGCCTACCCGAAGGATTCCATGTAGCCCCAGGCCAAAGGTTCAAATCTGTTTAAAAATTTGTGTTGTCGAGAAAACCAACTCGAGTTAAATGCATTCAGGTTAGTTGGACACAACTCGACCTGAATGTTCATGGGTCAACCCATAGTGGCCTGGTGCAAAGTGAACACGAAAGGGTCAGTTGGGCGGAGTTTGACCTCTCCTGCATGCAAAAGGGTCAGTAGTTGTGTCGTTGGCGTGTTGTGCTGAACAGAGGTTGGGCGGAGTTAAGGTAAGCCCCCAGGGCTAAGGAAGTAATGCCCGTGACCACAAGCTATGACTATGGCTTAAGATAATTCACCGGTGGAAAGATCTGGGTTAAGCACTCAGGTGCTAGCCCCCTACAACATGACCTGCAGACGGTGTCCAAGGGCCCAGCTTCAGCCTTATCCACCAGTTAGACTAATCGCCTGGGAAATCAACATGTGAACACAAGTTAATATAACAGTTAAATTAAATTTCTCCGCCTGATTTAGAGTGTGGTTCTGATAATTTGGAGATTCCACTTTTTCTGGTGGAGCTAACTGGAGTTAGCCAAATTTAGTGGAGGATTTCTAGTGCCACTGGGAAAAATACTGTTTGGATCATAAATTTCACCATATTTGACCAAATTAGACAAAAATTTAGTCAATTTTGAGTATTTTGAGCATTCTGGAGCCATTAGAATAGGTTTGAGAGCCAACAAAGGTGTTTTTACAGCCATTTTTGCTTCAGGTAAGCTTGGAGAGCCATCAGGGCCATGAGGCAAATGGAGCTGCATTGGGCTACACTTGATTTTTTAAGGTGAAATAAAAGCCATACTTAGCTTACTTCATTCTTTTGAATTCATTTTCATAGTTGTTTCAGCTTGTTTAGGCTTCTTTCTCACTATAAAACCAATTTGAGCATCATAATATATCAACGACATGCCCACTGGAAGCCTTGGACCTGACAGATGTAGCCTAGGAGGGGTGAACGGCCTCATCATGTTGTTGTATTGTTATGATGAAGTTATTCTGCTGTGTATTTCAGATTCAAGATGTTAAACAGTAATTTTAATTAACATTCCCTCTCAAAAATAAAATAAAAAACAGTTACCAAAAAAACTTTGTTTAATTTGCAAGACTTGTCAAACACTTTCCACACTTAATTAAATGGAAATGAATACTTTGAACAACAGATACAAATAGTTTCATTTTCAGATCATGAGCACTTGAGAAATAAGAGATTTCCAGAATTATTCTGACATAACGCAGGTAGAAGAGTATTTTTCCACCAAAATGGGATGAATATTTTTATGGAAGATTCAGACATTGATCTAAAAAGCAACATGATGGGTGTTGGAGTGGGGTCCCCTGAGCCACAATTTCCGGGGTCATTTTATAGAAATTGGTATACGTGCACTGAGAAAAGTGCTTCAAGGGTATTTTGGGTGGGTCAAAGTCCACAATTTTTATGTAAATGGGTTTAAGGGTAAACTATGCGACTCAAACCATGGTTTGATACCATAGTATCTATGTGCTAGGTAAAAATAAATAGATAGATCTTGTATAATCTAAGTTGCATTCAAGATATTGATGGTTTGATCATTTTATGCATCTGTAAGGGTTGTTAGGGTTCAACTGAAAGGCTCCTGCTTGATGTGCTTGATGTCTGCGCGAAGACCTAATCCTGGTTGTGTGTGAACTTTGGTGGCTGTGTGCACGGAAGGGTTTTCTAAGGGAAATTTGATGTATTGATTGACATATATGAAGCTAATAGAAAGGATAGTTTTGGAAAGTTTACCGTGGTATGCATATGAGTTTTTTATGGCTTATTTTCTGTTGAGATCACATTATATGTATTTGTTATTAATTATTGTGCAAGGATATATGATATGATTATGAATGCTTATTGATGGTTGATAGATCTATTAATTATTTTCATTGTTTGAGATCTAGATCTGGTTTTGTTCTTTTTATCTGTGTTAAGGCGAACATCAGATTTTTTTTATTCTATAAGGTTTGCGCATTCATTGTGATTCTGTTGTATATTGTTGCGCGCATCTGTTTACAAGTGATATAAGTTCTCATTTTTTTTTATGAGGACCACTTAATTAATTTATTCCTTAGGGTGTGAAACCTAGTTCCACTACCCCGCCGCCCCATACTGCATTAGGTGAGACTTTGGTTTGCGCAAGCAGATCTGTAATATTCCCAAATTTTCACATCATATTTGGAATATTAGAGTCCTTGATTTTCTTAATGAATTAAAAAAATAAAGGGGTGGAGGGAACCATAATCCTCAGTATGAATAAATATCCACTATTGTGTGTGTGAATGTAGATTAATTAAGCCTAGATCTACATAATAAGGTGGTTGAGCAACTACTAATGTGAATGAAATTGGAGAAATTGTCTCATTAATGAGATAGATCATGGAGGTTGACACAGTCAACTAAGATCTTGAAGAGATCAAATAGAAGGTTGATTCAGTCAACTAAGATCTTTAAGATGTCAAACAAAATATCATGGGACATTCGTGATAAATTGATGGAGGATGTTTTGGAAACAAAGCACACTTGATGGAGAGGGTGTATATTGCACCTAGACATGATGGTTGATTTGGTCAAATAGTGCAGTGAAACTTGGAGGATCTTGTACACATGCACTGCACAGTCTATATGAGAACCAAGGCTTGGGAAGGCTGAAAATTTATATAAAGAAGATGAATACAAGGATGGAGGTATGCTAATTATTATTGATGTAAGGATCTTTTCAGATCTGGAATTGTGATGTGACATTCCATTGCTTTCTCAGGCTGTTTAGTAGAGATTACAAGTGTTGTTTAGCACAGGGTGTTCCTGGTCAGGAATTCCACCTCTTTCTTAGAGTAGCTCTAGAAAGAGTATTTTACTTCATTCTACATCAGGCATTAGTGCCACATCCATATTCATAAATCGCAGATTTATGAAGATCAGTTTGGAAGGTGGAAGTTGTCTTCAGTACTTTAGTTGGAGAACTGGTGAGGGTTTATTCCTATCACCTTGGGCTTATAGATTAGCTTCTCAGAGCTTCATTTCAGATCTGGAATCATGCCAAAAGTTATTGACCTCCTAGCAGTAGTATTTCCTTTAGGAATTACGCTGTCCATTTTGCAAATCCAAAAGGAGGAAGGAAGTTACTAGAATTTTAGCTAGAATCCTATGAGGGATCATCCCCTCACATTGCCATTAGTCTTACCATCAGCGTAGACTTTATTTCAGTATTTTTTAGCAGGCATAAGGCGTATCTTTCCCTCACAGTGCAGTTTTTATTGGCAATTGTGTTGTAGCAGCTACAACCATTATTGGAGGATTGAGAAGCTAGATCAACCCTTCAAGCTTAGATCTGATATTGCAACATATTTCTGCCATCTATTTGATAGATCTAGCTTCAGATATATATTTCCTAACAGATTGAGGATCAAATCCTAGGGAGGTGATTTTCCAAATTTGTATATCTAGAAAATCCTTTTTGGGTTATCTTGGGAATCCATCACATTGGCCAGATCTTGAATCTTGAATCTTGGAATTTGTTTTTTCAAGAGGTTCCCACATATCATTTGATCCAACGGATGCATACACATTCATCACCTATTGTTTCAGTAGATCTTATTGAAACTTATGGGGGCATGCCATCAGGGCCAATGAATAACCAAGGGTTAGAACATAGTGCTGATTTGAAGCAGCATCATATCACAGTGTAGAGGACCCTTGATCTAATCAAGGAGAAGGT